>CM044434.1:147239884-147272312 GCA_024363595.1 Xenopus borealis
TTTTTTTTTTTTTTTGGGGAAAACTTTTCAAAAGTTATTTAAAGGGAGCCTACTGTTTATGTTCTGAAAGATGCAACTTCAGTCAACAGATGATTTATTTTCTAATACGTGGTTTATCAAATTGTCTTATACATGTCAATTCCCATTTCTTTTTTATATCATTTTTATTGAGTTAGACTTTGCATATTTAGGGGTTCATTACTCATTAGTATAGTGCAAGGGGGTTCAGATGAGAATATGTATAGCCAGAAGTGGATCCAATGATCAGGATGAGACCAGACTTAAAAGAGCTGTTATTTTACATTTTTAGGGATACTGTCATGGGATTTTTTTTTTCCAAAATGCATCAGTTAACAGTGCTACTCCAGCAGAATTCTGCACTGAAATTTCTCAAAAGAGCAAACAGATTTTTTTATATTTCATTTTGAAATCTGACATGTGGCTATACATTTTGTCAATTTCCCAGCTGCCCCAAGTCATGTGATTTGTGCTCTGATAACGTTCAGTCACTCTCAGACCCGGACTGGCAATCTGTGGGTTAGGGCAAATGCCAGATGGGCTGCTATAAGGTGCCATAGAAAGTCAGTATTTAGTGGGCTGGTGGGGGCTGTTTGGGCCTCTATGTGGGTTGATTGGGCCTCTGTGTACCTGAAATGCCAGGGCCTATTTTGATTCTCAGTCCAGTCCTGGTCACTCTAAAGGTGGCCATACACGGTGAGATCCGCTCGTTTGGCGATGTCTGTGTTTTTGCCCCAAGATTCTGAAAAATATTCTATTAGTGATTATAGCTTATTAGGATCTATAGGTTAGCATACTGAGGTCTCACACAGATATACTTGTGTAAAAAGGTAACAGTTAAATCTAGATTCAAATCCAGAAGATATCATTTAAACTGATTTATTTAATATAGATACAGTTAATAGTGCTGCTGCAAAATTCTGCACTCAAATTCCTTCTTTAAAAAACTAACAGATTTTATATATATATTTAATTTTGAAAACTGACATGGGGCTAGACATGATGTCAGTTTCCCAGATGCCCTCTTTCATATGACTTGTGTTCTTCGCTGCAAGTTGGACTGGTATCACCACCCTCTTTTTCCCTCAGAGCAGCCTATCAAGAGAACATTGGGAATGTAACCAAAAAGCTTCCAGTCCCTGGTAGGTATGAGAATAGCACTCAATAATTTAAATCCAAGCCCCACTACAAACCCTGCAGTTACATTGAGTAGGAGAAACAATAGCTTATCTGAAAGCAGTTCCATTGTGAAGTGCTGCCTCTTTCTGAAAACACAGGGTCAGGCACAATGATGGCTGCCTACACACTAATATTACAGCTAAACAACAGCTACTTGCTGGTTCAGGTTTAAAATTGTACATGGAGTGAATTTAGAAATAAAAACTACAACAGAATCCCTTTAAAGGACATGTATCCCTTTCACAAAAATGCAATCAGTGAATAGCCTTTTTGAAATCTTTAGATAACTGCCACCCTGGTTGCTAATAGATTAGCAGTAAGGCTGCAGCATCCTCTTTATCACTTAGAAATCCTTCTCCTCCTCTAACCCCCTCAGCCCCCTCCCTCAAGAATTTGCTTTGGCTGTTTGACTTGTGAGTATGCTCTGTTCTTCTCAGCTCAGATTACTAAACACACTCTCTTGTCTTACAGCCAATGAAGAGATAGCATTGCTGGATCCCATAGAAACTGCTTGAGCTGTCTGATCTGTCTCCCCCTGTTCATCAGTATGATTGTTTCCCTGCCAGCAGTTAGGGGTCGCCTGACAATTCCTATCCACAGCAACAATCGAAGGGAGAATTTCACTGCATACAGTCAGGTACACATTATTTAATTAAAATATATTCTTTTTCATTAAAGAAAGTAAAAATGGGAAATATTTTTTTTTTTTGCCTTTCCATGTCCTTTAAGTGCCATATTGGCTCATAAAACTTGAACTTGAATTACCTAAAATTAACATGTGAAATGTTTTTAAGGCTATTGTAAAAAGAGCAACACCATTGCTCTAACTATGAGTTTTACTCCAATAATTGCTCCAGATCAGACCTCTTATTCACAGGAGATAAGCCTTCACAATGGTGTGGAGGCATGTTTTTGTGCAACTGTAACTGTATGCAATACACAATAATTGGTTCTTGCAACTTAACCATTGAACTTATTTAATAAATAATATCATCCACATAGGAGGTCAATGATAGATAATCAGGAACATAGAACAGCAGTGGATAGGCATATACTCACAAGTACCGGTGTTCAGTCCCCCACAGGTACAGCCAGCTTTCAGCCTTTACCCTAAGTGGAGTGCACTCTAACACTTACTCCCTACTTTAGGCAAATTAGTACCCCACTCAACACTCCTTGGTGGAGCCCTAACTGCTTGTTTAAAATAGCCGAACTACCTATCACTCTGATCAAAGTAGTACATCATTTCTATGCCTTTTTACTTCCTTGTTTTGTGACAAAAAGTTAAGTGATTTCCCTTCCTGCCCCTAATTAACATATGCTAATTAGGATTTGGTTCATCAGTTCAGCCAGGCACAAGGATTCGGTCGAATCTGAATCCTGTTGGAAAAGGCCGAACCCTAGCTGAATCCCGAACCGAATCCTGGATTCAGTGCATCTCTAGTTGCTATCGGTTAGGAGAGCTGGTGGATGCTTGTGCCTGTACATATTCCTTTCCCATGGGACATGGCCAAGATAGGGTTGATATTCCAGTACAGCCATTAAACTATTTATCAGAAAGCCCAAAAAGCTGATTCAACCGAAAGTCTATGCCCAAGGCAAATGGCCTAGACTGAAACATGCCATTCTTACATAAACACTGTTCTACATGTGAACTCTACTAGAGCTGAAACAGGAAAGAAAAATAAATACCATTAGGAATCTAGGTGTGTTCCCAGTGACTCATAATTACAGGGGGCCATAACTATGCTGAGGTATATTTTAATTACACTGAAATAAAGATTTCAAATAAATCATACAAAATACAATAACTGTAATCTATAATGGACAACCATAAAATGTGATATAATTGTACTTAACTGTTGAACAAAATGACTCCCCTAGTGATAATTTGCTTTAGGAAGATTAATTTAATGGGCTGCCAATCACACATTATATTACTGGTTTATGCAACTGCCTTGGTTAAACATTCCAAAGCCAAACTTCTTCAAACGAAAACTATTACACAAAATGACTAGACCATGTAAAAACTGAGCAATACAATTACAGCTCATTCTTTATTTTTAGCTCTTAAAGGCTATTAAAATTTCATGGGGCAGACAGAGGCACTTTCAGGAGCAGAATGCATGTGTCTTCTAATTGGGTGTAGGAAGTACCAAGGAAGACTACATCACAGTATGGCAGTATAAGCAAGGAGGAGGTAAATGTCATCTGGACTTTAGCTCAAAGCTCTTCGAGTGCAACAGCTCCCTGACAAAGGTAGACTCCATCCCCATTAACTTGTATAAATCTTTATGACACAATAAACCTCATAACTTTATCCTGGAGCCTCTTTCTTTACAATAGGGCCTCCTCCAAGGCCTAAACTAAGACCATGAGCAAACCAATAGCTTTATGACTTAATATCCCTTAATAAAAACAGGAGGACTGCAATCGACAAAATATAAGATTGTGCTCAAAAACACAGAAAATTTTCCTTTTTCCTGTAGGATAAATGCAGAATTGATATAACAGTAGTTTTGACAGCCACCTGTAACCATAATTGTAATTTTGGTAATGATGGGCCTTGGCCTTCTGCTTCATGCTTTCATGTCATGGAACTTCTCAGAATGGCAAAAACAGGGACAAGCAAGGGTCAAAAATCTGAATTACAGGCTTAGAATGCACCCAGGAAACCAGAAAGAACCTTTACATTGGGCAGTGAAAAAATAGCCCAAGGACCCTTTAACTATTTAAACTTCACGGCAAAACGCGATGACATCACACTGCATGGCACATAAACCCGAAAGTGACTCCAAGACTCCTTAGTGCGCATCAGAGCACCGAAGATTTAAAGCTGCTGGAGTGCATAATCCCATAGACCACCAGGGCTTCTCACATTTTGTATATTTATTAATATATTTTATGTTTAATATGATTTGTGTCAAAGGTGGTATAAACACATTCTTCAAGGCTGCTAGTGTCATAAATGATCATTTGTGATACAGAAACATTTGATTATTGATTTTAATCACCTTTGACAAGAACATCCAGGGAATGTTTATTATACTGAAAACCTTGATTACCCAGCACTTTACAAACAATTGCAATGAGTCAGGAGAGTATAGGTTGTAATGTTAAGGACAACAAAACCCTTAATCAAAGTAAGGTCATTCACTCCAAACGTCATCCTTATTGCCTGCTTTGTTACTCCGGTGCAGTCCAGCACGCAAGAGCAGTGTAGTAATAGAGATCAAAGCTGGATATTGTGACACAACAAGAGTGAGAAGGAAATAAAGTCTAAATCAAAGGGTAGTAATAAATTGCAATCAAAGAAACATACAAGGTAGAACAATCTCCACAGTTGTCAATCCAATCAGACTTCATCCCCTCAACATATGCCTTTGTACTTTGAAGTACTGTTAAACATCTATTATTCCTTATAGATGCCCTGCTATATCAGACTGTCTAATTTCCTGAAACAATATGAAGTCTTTTTCTCTTGCTGAGTTCAGAGAAATCTCTCTCTTACACTGACCTGACATGCCCCCTGAAATCTCAAATCAAACATCTGCCTAAGGATCCATAGTGGCTTTTTAGTCCAAAAGAAGCAACTAACAACCAATCCTAGGCAATATGGAAGCTAGCTATTGGTTATAGAGTGTTTTGGTACTGGAAGACCTTTACCTTGAGCTCCAATCTGTAACAAGTCTGGCAGTCATCACTTTTTGTGATCCAAGTTGCAGTTTTTAAAAGGAAAATTGTCCTGATGTCCATTTGGATGAGTTAGAAGTTGTGTTACCTTTACAGGGCATTTGCTCTGTGATGTGACTGAAGTATCTTTTTTGTAATATCTTCTATGTATGAGCACCCACTTGTTTACATGAGGACAGATGTATGTCTCCATGGGTGTTTGATTCTCAGTTTGCATTTAGGATACATATCAGCCCATTTAAGAAGAAGGTTGGTAAGTTCTTCCATTTGTGTGCATTATCTATGTGCGGGTTGACCCAAAACCCATGGTGAACAATGAACTGAACACCAGGTCAATTTGACCCACCATTGCAGGTTAGGGTTTGGTGCGAGTCAAACTGGGGAAGTAAACTCCTCCACTGTTCCCAAAGATTCTCTGTCTTAGAACCACAAGCACTTACAGAAGTAGGGTACAGAGTGAGAAAAGGTTGGGCGTGGGTCCTAAAAATTTTTTATGGGTTAGGGTCAGGTGTAGGTTAAGGTTTTTGGGATAGGGTCAGGTGTGGGTTAAGGTTTTGTGGGTTAGGGTTCAGTGTGCGTTGAGATTTTCCTGACCAGCACATCACAATTGTACATGCTTCTGCTTGCACCTTTGCACTGACAAGTGACTGTAATGAATTTAGGTGTTTATTAGTTTTGTACCAAATTACCTGTTACCTTCTGGGTAGCCTGGCAAGGTATGGGTTCCTTTAACAGCCTGGTACAAAGTAAACATGCCACACTTGCTGTATTTATAATAAGAGTGAATATGGAACTCTCTGTTTTATTAGAACATGTAAATCAGAAGCATGAACAAACAAATACAAACAATATCAGTAAAGAACACTGGTATTAACCATTTATTAACCCCTGTGGTGCACCATTTATGACTGACATTTCAGGCCTGCTTGTTGTGTACACTTTACATTGGTGCGCACTTATCTGTAATCCCTGGTGTTGCATCCATGAATTCCAGTACATTTGTAATCCGTACGTTATTCCCTGAGAGTGCAGTATCCAAAAGATAGTCCTGGCTCTCCCTTGTGTAGAACTGGGCCAGTAAAGAAGCCGGGGTGACTGATCCTAATGGGCGCTGGAACCTGGGATCTAACTTATGGTGGCCATACATGGTGAGATCCTCCTTGAGGTGGGCGATATCAGGCTGATCCGATCGTGGGCCCTAATGAAATGGACGGTCGGATCGCGGGACCACATCAATGAAAAGATACAGGCACAGGATTTTTAGTCCCGTCCGATCAACATCAGGCCGACTTTCGCCAGATACCAATCAGGGAACAATAAAGAATCAGTAATCACCTTAGTAATGTTGTGTCCATCGCTCTATCAAAGAGTGGTGGGATTAGCCAAGTCCAAAAAACTTCAGGATCAAAGAAATTGAGTCCACTGGAAGTGAAATTCAATGTATTGGAGATGCATCTCCAATAAAACACTACACTGAATTTCCTTGCTCTCCAGTGGAAAATCGAATGCTAATCGAATATCGAATAGAAACGAATTCTTTTTGGGGAATAATAGTAAATTTGTCCCTATGTGTCAGCAGCTTTTATCGGCCCGTGTATGGCCACCTTTACTCTGATCAGAGAAAGGACCTGACTAATGAACCTTCTGGTCCCTAACTGGGTCCTAGATCTGCAATAGCTACAGTGAGGGCCCATTGGAACAGGAACCTGAGGGGCCTAAATGTAGAGTGAAGTCCTTTCCTGACTGACACTCATTGACACACTAAGTGGAATCTGCAGTTGGTGCAGCTTTCCCTGCACTTTACCAACTTTACTTCACAGGGGATCTCTCCCCCCCTGCTGCTTCCAGATCTGTGCCTGCTCTCTCCTTGCCCTCCTGCCTTGCCTTCTCCTTTCCCAGAATTCTCCACACAGTCACATGGCATACCTCCCAACATTTTGGTAGTAAAAAGATTGACAACAACATTTTTTGCACGTAGCACAGCTAAATTTTTGACCGCGCTCATTTTTGTGACCATACCCTTTAATTATCATGTTCATTTTACAAAATTTGGCAGATTATAAAAGCTTGGAAATATTTCTCCTTATCTAAACTGTTACAATTACTAATTTTCTTATCTCAAAAGTGTTACAAAATATCTTATTTGCACCTGTTAGCTATTCTGGGCTCTCTGCCAAAAGCCAATTAAGTTAGAAACGTTGTTTCTTTTTCTCGATGTTCAGTGCAGAGAAAAGAGAGACTTTCCAGTGCAAATAAGGGACTGCGGGTTGAGCGGTCAAAAGAGGGACTGTCCCTCCGAAAAAGGGACAGTCGGGAGGTTTGCCATCTGCAGGCTGGAGGTGACCTTTGCATCATCCTTTCAATGTTTCAATGGCCACAACCCATCCCAAAATATTCAGGAATCAGATAAACAGAACAATTCCATTTTGAAAACTTTATTAATAAGTTATTGAAGCACTGGCTATGACCTCCGACAACAGTTATTGTATTTTTGAGTTTTCATACTGGAATGGTGCTGTTCATCTAATTTATGAATATGCATGCACCTTTGCAGGTGTAAATCTTTGTCTTTATACATTTGCACTTGCTTCTGTGCAACCTGCCCTGAGTTTGGACTTTATACTGATTACTCCAATTGTACTGCCCGTCCTCCCCTTGACCTTTATACTAATTATTCTGAGCTGCCTGCTCTGACCTCAGACTGATCTTTCACTTTGCTCCAGCACATCTACTACTGTTTACTCTTTATTCTCTTGCAACATTTAAAGGGCAAGGAAAGTGTAAAATAGAATAAGGCTAGAAATGCTGTATTTTGTATACTAAACATAAACATGAACTTACTGCACCACAAGCCTAATCAAACTAATGATTTATGCTTTCAAAGTTGGCCACAGGGAGCTTTTATACATCTTTGCAAGACCAAGACTGTGCACATGCTCAGTGTGGTCTGGGCTGCTTCCAAATACTTGTACATTAGGTGTTTTTTATGATGATGATGATGATGATGATGCTGTCCCACCAGCTTCCTAGATCTGAGAAAGCAAATGCAGTTTTTTTTTTTATCTTGCCAGGGAAAGGCAGTCTCTCGGTGGCAATTTACCCATAAATCAAGATAAATTGGTTAGTAGGAATTCCTAGTTGTCTTCTATTGAAACCGGTTTATCAATTTTATTCAAGCTGCATCTTAAAGGTGAATTAAAGCTTCACTAAATAAGTAGGCTAGAAATATGTACATTATGTACAATATTCTGTACCAGCCCTTTAGCAGTAAAGATCTGTGTCTCCCCAGTAGATGCCCCAGTAGCTCCCCATCTTCTTTTCTGATTCTGATTCACTGATTCACATGCTCTGTGCTGCTGTCACTTACTGAGCTTAGGGACCCGCTCACAATATACAGTACACATAGAATAGAAATATAATCACAATATAAGGCTGATTAGTCATTAATACAGATAATTCCTATTTGGCAGCATAGAAACCAGTGCAATTAGAATCAGATTGTGATAATTATCCCCGTAGCTTATTTTACAGACTAACCTCTTTTTCCGCTTGATAATTTGTAACAACCCCTAAGCTTAGTTTCTTAACAACTGCTCAGAGCCCACTGAGCATGTGAGTGTCACAGACACTTTCCAAGATGGTGACCCCCTGTGACAAGTTTGAAGTCTTGGATCATTGCTGCTATTGACAAGCTGAAACTTTAGGCTGGTGCAATAATCAACATTTTTAGCCATATACATTTTTAGGGTTTAGTTCTCCTTCAGTGCCTATGATAACCCCAACTGCCATTATATGTTAAATTAGGAACTAAAATTGTATAAATATTTTAAATGAAACTATACATTCCTAAGAAGAACCCCCACAGCTGTTCCCCTTTCACCAGCTTGCACCAGAATGCCGACTATTGGACCTCATTAAAGGGGAATTCAACCCCCATGGCCCCCACCCCTCCACCCCCGTAGGCCCCCCCGGCTATTGCCACTAAGTCGCTACTTGTGTAGGTCCCCTCCAGCGAAGTTCGTGGGGGCCATCTTCTCTTCCAATGGCTTCTTCCTGGATCCGACGGCACTCGGCGTCGCATGCACAGTTCTACTGCGCATGCGCCTCCAACGGAGCCGGATCCAGCAAGAAGCCATTGGAAGAGAAGATGGCCCCCACGAACTTCGCTGGAGGGGACCTACACAGAGGGGTAAGTAGCGACTTAGGGGCAATAGCCCAGGGGGGAGAGGTAGGCCGGGAGAGGAGGGAGGGGGCCTATGGGGGGTGGGGTGGAGGCAGTTAGCGCCGGGGGTATTAATTCCCCTTTAAACTGAACTTCCCCATAACACATCACTCTCTAGGTAGGCAAAACATGCAAGGGGGGGGGGGTGGAGGAACAAGACAGACCTAAAACCTTGATTAGCCAGTACAGACCATACTTGTGAGAAGCTTAGTTACAGCAGCACCCCAAAACATGGAACATACAAAGACAGTATCTGGCAAAAGAAAGCATAAAGTAGAATATTAGGATGAGGAGCATTCTCTTATGATGATTCCAGCTGGAACCATATTGGATTTCCCTGATGTGGCTTCCTGTACACATCAAAACAATAAATCAAAATACAGATGGATTTAGGTCCCACAACAGTTACACTATTCATAAAAATGCTGCAAGAACTCAAAAGTTCCAGGAGGATGATAATGGATCTGAGAAAACAAATTCATGAAATGAACAACACACGTAGTGGTAATTGGTGAAATAGAAGAAATGACAGAAGAACACAATGAAGTAGAAGATTTACTTGCAAATCTGAAAACAAACAAACATACAGACCTTGAAGACAAAACAATGTAAAGTAACACAGAATCAATGCAATTACAAGACCTGGAAGCACTTAGGGCTATAGCACTGGCTCTTCTTCAGCTTGAGCTCATGATTGATCATATCTATACAGAGACTATGGGGCAGATTTACTAAGGGTCGAATTTCGAATGCCAAAAAAATTAGAAATTCGACCAGGGAATAATGGGGAATTAAAAATATTAGAATTCGAATTTTTTTAGCACAATTCGATCGATTGAATGATCGAACAGGGAAATTTGATCGAATTTTCAAACGATTTTCAAATGATCGATCAAATTTTTCTTATTCGATCTTAGGGAATGATCCCCATTTCGGTAGGTTTAATCTGGCAAAGTAGGTGATCGAATTTAAATTTAAAGGGGAAGTATTCGACCATCGAATTTTCGAATATTTGAATAAAATTAAATTTGAATATTCGAATCATTCGAATTCGAATATGCGATGGTCGAATTTGGTCGAATTTGCCTAATTTGCATATTCGAAATTCGAATCTTTTTGAAAATTCGATCGAATATTCAAATCCTTCATGTGAATTAATGTGAATTTAGTAAATCTGCCCCTAAGTCAAAGCTCAACCCAAGTGAATGCTCCTGCTCGTAGTAAAAAGAAGACGTTAATCTGGCAAAGCAAATTCTTTAGTGAAAGCATTGCGATTTGGAGGCAAAACAAAATGATATTCCACCAGGGGTTACAGAGGAAAAAATAGATCCACCATAGTCCTTGCAACATCTGAGCAAGCAAAGAAAGTAATACCCAGGTGTGAGCTACAATTACTTACAAAAGATAAACAAGTCTCTACCAATCAAAGACTTAATAAAGGCAAATGTAAAAAAAAAAAAACACTATAAAGGAGTTTTATACGCCTATAACACACGTCAACCCCACAGATTCCAACAGATTGAGAACAAGAAGTGAAACCGTGTTCGGCCAATGTGAATACCACAATGTTAACCATCTACAGCTAAAAATCTAACAGAATAATTCATATCTGAATGTAATTATGGAGCATGTTCGGCTATGGTTTACCACTGTAGTCATTTTCTTAATGTCGTACTTCCATATGCTTAGCTGGGGTTTTGGCTATAAAATAATTCTGTGGGTATAAAACACCCGCTCAAAATCTGCAATGGTAAGATTCTATTTGTTCAATGCAAAGGGATTAAACTTCCTCAATAAAAGAAAACAAGCTTTCAATGAAACGGCCAAAGCTAATGTATATATATTATTTTATCAAGGAAAAAAAATATTTCTAAGGTTAAATGGGCATTTTTCATGCATATCTAATGTTTTATTCAATGCAGCAAAACGAGGTATGAATATTAATAACTAGTGATGGGCGAATCTACCCCAGCGAAATTCGCGAATTGGCGAAAACATTTGCAAAACAAGTCGCGGCACATTTTTGACGCAAGCCGTTTTCAATGCCTGCCGCATCGTTTTTTCTGTGAATTTTTGCCAGGCGAAATTTCACTGGCGTTTCGCAAATTTATTCGCCAGTGGCGAATCACGGGAATTCGCCGCAAATTCGCCCCTGGCGAATAAATTCAGTTATAATGCAGACTCCTGTTGCACAAATATGGCAGCCCCCTCATAGATAAGCAATGTAAAAGCACTTGGTAAATACTTTTATTGCAGGATGATAAAAAAAAAGTATGCAAAGACAATGTTATGATAGATGTAAAAAATGGTTTAATTTCTGGTGTCAGTGTCTCTTTAAAGGAGAAGGAAAGCTACCAAGGCAGTTTATTGCCAATAGATTAGCCACAATAGTGCAATCTAGAATGCCATTTTATTCTTTAGAATGCTTTTTCATACCTGAATAAACCTCTCTAGACACTGTCTCTGTTTGTTTATGATAGGAGCTGCCATATAAGCTTGCTGTGACATCACTTCCTGCCTGAGTCTCTCCCTGCTCACTCATAGCTCTGAGCTCAGATTACAGCAGGGAGTGGAGAAGGGAGGGGAGAGAATCAAACTGAGCATGCTCAAACCCTAATCCTGATGGTTTAAGATGAAAACAGGAAGTCTGATACAGAAGCCCATGTGTAAACAACAGAAGGAAAGAAATGCAGCGTTTCCTTTGGCAGAGGACTCAGAGCATCATTACTTTGAGGGTTTACTAGTATATTTATATAGGCATTTCTGATAAAGCTTACTTAGTTTTAACCTTTCCTTCGCCTTTAAGGTATGAAGATCCAAACAAAAGAAAGATCCATTGTCCGGAAAAGCCTAGGTCCCGAGCATTCTCCATAATAGTACCTGTATATTAGTAAAACAGGACAAACTCTGGATTTTTTGGGGGGCCTAAAATAAATTTGCTGGGGGGCCCAGTAACATCTAGTTACACCACTGCAATCTAGATATTTACAAGCAAAACCAGATCTAACTTCAAAAAGTAAAAGCTGACCAATTGAAATTTTTTACACTGGAAACGCTAAGCATTTCATATAGGAGAGCAAAATAAGTTAAACCGTAGCTCACCCAATAGGGGCAATGACCTTGGTGTGTGAACCCCAAGTCCCGCGCCTTTCAGACTTTCAGACATAATTAGTGTAAGTAAAATCAGTCTTTATCACACTCACCGGTAGCGGCAGTTGAATTGGGCGCCGTGCCCTGAACCCGTAGCTTTGGGCGAAGATACAACCAAAAGTAAATGAGCACGCACTCCTGGAGCCAGTCGTTAAAGATAAAACTTGAGTTTGTTCCATAATAACAAAAAATGCATGTTTGTATTTTTAGTATTATGGAATAAACGCAAGTTTTAACTTTACTGGCTGGCTCCAGGAGTCCGTGCTTGTTTTCTTTTGGTTTCCCTGCAATCTAAGAATGATATATTTTCTGCAGAGCCACATGGGCATATGCAAAGCATAAACTGGCCCACCCAGTCACTCCACTGATGTCCCTATAGGCATACAACTACACTGACAATGAAAGAGCACAGAGGTAGCACCTTGGAGGACTTAATTACATTGTAAAGGACACAAAGTCCCACTAGTCAAAATGTTTCAGAAGATACTAATAATATAATAATAATAATAATAAAGTTAGCAATACGGGGACAATAAGAGGAGGACTTATATCATAAGTCAAAGGGCTCATGAGAGAACACATGCAAAATCAATAAAAAAAAACTAAACTTACAACTCTACAAACGCAAATAATAAAAATCCTTATCCCAGCCTACTGTAGAATTAAATAGAGCCAGACTACATTCAATTCTCTCTAAAACAGAATACAGAAAAAATGTTTTAGGGTCAGTCCATATGAGCAGATTCGGGGAGATTAGTAGCCCCAGTGACAAATCCCTCTTCTTCGGGGTGACAAACTCCCTGAACTGCCTTCTCCCTGCCCTCCGCCTGCTAAAATGAAAATCGACTGCGGCAATTCACATGCAGACGTTAGATTTCCGATGTTGCCCGAATTTCTGACCCGTAAAGGGAAACTGTCATGGGAAAACATGTTTTCTTTTAAACGCATCAGTTAATAGTGCTGCTCCAGTAGACTTCTGCACTGAAATCCATTTCTCAAAAGAGCAAACAGATTTTTTTATATTCGGTTTTGAAATGTGACATGGGGCTAGACATATTGTCAATTTCCCAGCTGCCCCAGGTCATGTGACTTGTGCCAGCACTTTAGGATGGAATTGCTTTCTGGCAGGCTGTTGTTTTTCCTTCTCAATGTAACTGAATAGTAGGCAGTGATTGCTGTTCTAAGATCTACCAGGCAGCTGTTATCTTGTGTTGGGAGCTATTATCTGGTTACCTTCCCATTGTTCTGTTGTTAGACTGCTGGGCAGGGGGAAAGGGAGGGGATGATGTCACTCCAACTTGCAGTACAGCAGTAAATAGTGATTGAAGTTTATCAGAGCACAAGTCACATGACTTGGGGCAGCTGGGAAATTGACAAAATGTCTAGCCCCATGTCAGATTTCGAAATAAAATATTTTAAAAATCTGTTCGTTCTTTTGAGACATGGATTGCAGTGCAGAATTCTTCTGGAACAGCACTATTAACTGATGCATTTTGAAAAAAAATTTCCCAAACAAAGTGGCTACACTGTTAGCCCAAAAGATATCCCATATACCTATTCCAACAGATCCAAATAACAATATAGTATGCAACATATTACAACACTATAGCTGAAAAGAGAATCGAAAAGAACCAAAAAATAACAACCAACCTGATTGTAGAATATCTAGAAAAAGGTAAAACTCCCACAACCTTCACCTCAGACGGAACTGATAAGTAAGCCAATTTCCTAACCAGGAAAAAGTAGCGGTGGTTCAAAACATAAAAGTGGGGGAAAGTGTTGCCCAAATAACTACTATAAAATTTGCTAACCAATCTTAATTGCTCCATTGTTTACTTTATTTCATACTATAATGGATACAATAAAATTCAGAACAGATTTGAACATTAGACCCAGTGAGTCATGGCCAGGAGCTGTAGAACCTTTGTCTGTCAGTTACTATGACATAACCAGAGCCTGTTCTCAGAGCTTCCACCTCCTGTCTCAATAAGACCAGGTGCCAATAAATCTGTTACTAAGATCCTGTTTAAAGTACTGTTAAAGGTATACTTTCATGGGAAAGCATTTTCTTTTTTAAAATGCATAAGTTAATAGTGTTTCTCCAGAAGGATTCTGCACTGAAATCCATTTTTCAAAAGATTTTTTATATTCAATTTTGAAATCTGACATGGGGCTAGACGTTGTCAGTTTCCCAGTTGCCCGCAGTCATGTGACTTGTGCTCTGATAAATTCTAATCACTCTTTACTGCTGTACTGCAAGTTGGAGTGATATCACCCCTACCCCAGCAGCCTAACAACAGAACAATGGGAAGGTAACCAGATAACAGCTGCCTGGTAGATCTAAGAACAACACTCAATAGTAAAAGCCAAGTCCCACTCAGACTGATTCAGTTACATAAAGTAGGAGAAATAACAGCCTGCCAGAGAGTAGTTCCATCCTAAAGTGCAGGAGCAAGTCACATGACTGGGGGGCAGCTGGAAAACTGACAACGTCTAGCCCCATGTCAGATTTCAAAATTGAATATAACAAAATCTGTTGGATTTCAGTGAAGAATTCTGTTGGAGTAGCAACAATATCAACTGATGCGTTTTGAAAAAAACATGTTTTCCCATGACTGTATCCCTTTAATGTCTTGTTTAGGCCAGTCTCGTCCTGCCTCCCATTGCTGAATCATTGAGCTTTAGTTGCTGGTTCCTTGTTCCTTCTTGACCATTTTTCTCAATTTTTGCTCCCTTCCTGGTAAATCTTGCTCTTGAGTCCTACTTGACCTTTAGGTTCTTACTTCATATCCTTAATATAGTTCTGGTTTTGACCCCTGGCCTGTTTGTCAGACTTCTATTGCCTGCCGCCTTCCTAGACCTCAGCATGTCTATTGGACTCTGCCTGTCTTCCACCAGCCCTGACCCTCAGCCTGTTGGAACCAAAGGCCTTTATTTGAACTTGTTTTACACCTTATGCTGATTCTGCTTCCTTCCTTGTTTATCAATCAATTATCAAACACAGCAAAGTATTCCTGATACAACGCCAATGCACATTTTTCAGCTACAGCATTGGGCTGATGTTTTAAATTACAACATGGTGCAGATTTTTCAAGTGGAGACTTGCCTTGAAACTACTGTGATTTGTGAATATTTTTATTGATATATTTGAAACATGAACTTTAAGGAGCAGATTTACAAAATTCACATGAAGGATTCTTAGTTCGATTGAATTTTCAAAAAGATTCGAATTTTCGAATGTTTTTGAAGACCACTTCCACCAGTCAGTTTTGAAAATTTGATTGAATCGAATGATTTGAATAATTCGAATAAAAAACTAGTCGACTATTCGACAGTCCAATTACTTTAAATATTTATTCGACTGCCTAGTTCGCCTGATTAAAGCTACCGACTTGGGTTTCATTAATTTTGATCGAATAAAAAAATTTGATCGAATAGATATCTATTCTAACAATTTTATCGTTCAATCGAATTTTCCTTATTCGATCGTTCGACCAATCGAATAGCGGTAAAATCCTTCGAATTAGAAGGATTTTCATTCCCCAACAATTCCCATGGTCGAATTTGAGGGTTTTTTAACCCTCGAATTTGACCCTTGAATTATCTTTATATCAGCTGATTTAAGAATGAGGGTGCCCCTCCATAAGATAAATTACTTTGTTTATGTTATTTTAACAACTTTTAAGCTAATTAATTAATAATTAATAATAAATGCTAGATTTTGTAACATGATTTGGATACTGCATTACTGCTTGAGGAATTTGTCTCATCCTTCCTTTCTTGTATTAAAATGTTGGTTCCTTTCTAAGTACCTAACATGGGAACATCAGGTTGCCAAGTCCTATTTCTAAATGAGAGGTTCAATTTCACTTTTTTTACCCATTGATAAATAATCCTTTAAAAATCCCAGATAAATGAATGAAGAGTAGCAGAATTTCACTCTAGAAGACGGTGGTGATCTCTAACTTCACTTTTTAATTCCCCATGGTGATAATGTGTCCAGTGTTTCCCGTGGTAGGCTAAAGGGTAAACTAGCCTCAAGCCATTGGTGTGTAAAGGAAAGGGACTCCCCACTTAGTGAATGTGTAGGTTGCATGTATGACTAATTAAGGTAGTGTTAAACACAGAAGTCCCTTCTGGTGCTTAATGTTCTTGTTGTAATTTAATTTTGTTCCTTATTCAGCTGGGGTATCCCTTGTTTCTTATATGAGATGCCAATGAATAAGCAAATCAGCTATTTGGAATCCATTATCCAGAAACCCGTATACGAAAATCACAGAATTACAGGAAGTTTGCCTCCCATAAACTCAATATAATCCAAATAATCCAAATGCTGTGATATCCTTTTTCTCTGTAATAATAAATCAGTATCTTGTACTTGATCCCAACTAAAATATAATTAATCCTTATTGGAACCAAAACCAGACTATTGGGTTTAATTAATTTTAAATTATTTTTTAGTAGATTTAAGGTATGAAGATCCAAACTATGGAAAGCCCCAGGTCCTGAGCATTCTGGATAACAGGTCCCATACCGGTACTGTTTTTGGATCTTTCCTGCATCTCAGTAGACTTTTGCCTCTGGTGAGATTAAAGGGCAAGAATAGTCTAAAATAGAATAAGGATAAAATGCTGTATTTTGTATACTAAACATAAACATGAACTTACTGCACCACAAGTCTAATCAAACAAATGATTTATGCTTTCAAAGTTGGCCACAGGGGGCTGGCATCTTGTAACTGTGTTATACATCTTTGCAAGACCAAGACTGTGCACATGCTCAGTGTGATCTGGGCTAAGCTTAGGGATCATCATAAATGATCAAAACAGCACAAGTCAAATAATATCTGCCAGAAGCCGATACAAGACTGATTAATATTGAGAATATACAGACTGCACTGGGTCCTGTGTTGTCATGTAATCTAATGTGGATTTTATAGTTTTTGTATTGTTTAATACATACTTTCTCCAACTCTGCAGAACCAGTGGCTGCAGCAAAATAATCCTCCAAATATAATCCCAGTTTATCTGTTTGTCCCTGCAGCTGGAGTTGGAAACAGTAAAGGGGATGTAAAGCCAAAAATAAAATCCAATACAAATCTCTACACAGTCTCTACGGGGATAAAAACAAAGATGCTGGAGTTTTGCATGGCTGTGAAGTAAGGCGGCTCCCCCTGCTGTTCATAAGTATGATTCTTTCCCTGCACAGCAGTTAGGGACCCTCTGACAATTCCTATCCACAGAAGTAAATGAAGGGAGAATTTCACTGCATATAGTCAGGTTTCTTATAAAAATGTTAACATTATTTAATTAAATTATATTGGAAATGGGATTTTATTTTTTTACCTTTCCTTGTCCTTTAAGTTGCCATCTCACCCTTTTCATTATCCAGAAACCCCCATGTCTGAACATTCTAGATCAGTGGCGTAACTACCAGGGGAGCAGGGGGTGCAGTTGCACCAGGGCGCTCTCCCTCTCGGGGCCCGCTGGAGAAGCTAGGAGAACTCCAATGTGCAATTCATAGGGGGAGAGCCCGATAGGGGGGCCCAGGTGCCAATCCTGCACCAGGGCCCACCAGCGAGTAGTTACGCCACTGTTCTAGATATCAGGTCCCACACATGTAATAAGTCAGATGAACTGGACTTGCTGCATTACAAGTGTTTATGAATGACTGAAACACACTCTTATTCTAATATATTAGCTATTTATTGCTTCACTAGCAGGTGGGAGATCCATTCGCATCCAATGTCACCTTATTTAAAATGCTAAGGAAATCTTAGATTTGGTGATAAAACATGTGAAGAACATTAGTTAAAACAGGAGATCATGTATCCTGTCTACCTAATGGGGATCCTCAACCTTTTTTATTTGTGAGCAACATTCAAATAAAAAATTATTTAGGGAGCAATGCAAGCATGAAAAATGTTCCTGGTTGTTGCAAAATGATTGACCATTGGGTAGCCCTTTTTTGGAGTGATAGTATAAAGGAAACTCTGTTTGGCAGTGCACCTTGTTTTTATGCAACCAAAACTTGCATCTAAATCAGGAATTAAAAAATAAGCTCCTACTTTGAGGCCGCTGCGAGCAACATCCAAGAAATTGGTGAGCAACCTGTAGAGCAGTGATCCCCAACCAGTAGCTCGTGAGCAACATGTTGCTGTCCAACCCCTTGGATGTTGCTCCCAGTGGCCTCAAAGCAGGTGCTTAATTTTGAATTACTGGCTTAGAGGCAGGTTTTGGTTGCATAAAAAACAGATGTCCTGCCAAACATTTTCTCCTGTAGGCTGCCAGTCCATATAGGGGTCACCAAAAAGCCAATCAGAGCTCTTATTTGACATCCCCATGGACTTTTTCATGCTTGTGTTGCTCTTCAACTATTTTTAAATTTAAATGTGGCTGACGAGCAAAAAAGGTTGGGGACCCCTGCTGTAGAGGATCACTGGTCCAAAACGCTTTGTCCTTTAGAGATATTGTTTCCTTTAGGAAATTGTTTTTTTTTTCAGCCTGCCTGATTGCTCATTAATTTAGAGTTTGATAGACATCTTCATTAAAGCTATTGATTATTTACTGTCTCTAAGGTATAGTTGAAATCTGTGTGTTTAGGAATGTTCTTGATGTACGTGAAAGCAGAATAATCATTTGTTATTGACTTCCGTATTTGCACTGATGTTGGCTTCTAAGCATTTACATTACCATGTTGCTCATCTAGTAAGAAATTGTCTATGGGACCGGGATCCATGCAATAAATTATTCTACAATCACAAGATGGTTTAGAGGAGCATATTATGTCTGCACTGCATAACACTTTCACTTGATTATCATATAATTTATTATTGTTTAGGAGCGACTGAGCCCCAGACTCTCATACCCCTTCATTAAGTTCATCACAGGAGTTTGAGGGGAGATTCAGTGGTTTGGTATGACTTGCATAGAATGTGCATACAAAAGTATATAAGTAGTCGGATGTAGAAAAATCCACAATGTGGCATAAACATAAATTAAAGTCACTGCTAACCTTGTGACTCAAAAGCAGAAACCACCTAGAGATACATTTTGGTCTCATGTGAGTCCTTCCCTGGCCAGACATAAAACAATGTACAAAAATGAAACCATTACCTAAACTAGCAAATTCTACTTTTTGAAAGTCTTGATAGTTTCTATTGTCAAATGAGCTAATCTACACCTTCCTCTATGCTCTTCTAGCAGACTGTTTACTGCTCCATGAACGAGAATGTGGGGAATTGACTTGCATGAAAGAAAAGGCTTAACTGAAACTCGATTCCTAATTTAAAAGGTACTAGGTCACCTTATGTTCAATTGTTTAGGAGAGCTGTTTTTATAAAAGAAAATCAGTAGAAAAACAAAGCATAACTCTGCTGAAAACCACCTTTGGTAGCTGGACAATGCGTTTTCTGTTATACAGTTGTTGTATTGTTGATATCTATTTATGATAGTTGTGGAGCACCTATTGATGAAATAGTCTGATCTGATGATAAAGATTCTGCTGAGAAGCTGATACAATAGATTATCACATATCACGTTTTCTACAACAATTTGCTCAACTGTTTTTTTTTTTGTTTTTTTGCAGGCTGCCAATTTAGACATCATCATTAAATGTATTGATTATTTACTGTCTCTGGGGTCTCATTGAAATGTGTGTTTTCAAGAACATTGGTGTACATGAAAGCAGAATAATAATTTGTTATTGACATCGGTGTCTCCTTAAATGCCTGCAAGCATTCGTTGCCTTGTGGCAGGAACAGAATGCACATTGTTGACAATGGTGATCTGGGTGAGATGTGAAATAGTGGGTATGGTAGGAAAACAGTTAAGGCATGACAGGGTTTTCTACACTTGTTTTATACTTAATTCCTTGTTTATTGTAAGTCTCCTTAGAGTCACATTGTTGGAATTCTGTGGGTAAATTATTGGAGACAAATAAATTAGAATTAGAGCCTACAAACTGCATATTGTGACAGCTAGTTGTCTTGAGAAAAACATAAAGAATATTTTGATTTCTACTGATCAACAGAAATGTAGGAAGGCAAAGAACAACTAAAAGTACCACATAAAACTATGTTAAAAGATGTTGAATCAAAGACATTTAACTGATAGCAATGTATCTTTCTAGAGATGTCATCAAAATGCAGTTCTAGGGGATGGTGTAGCATTTGGCACCCTAAACCCAGAACCGATACCAAGTACCCTGGTCAAGGCTCGTACTTCTGCCTATAACAGCCGCCTTTCACCTCGGGAGGAGCCCTTGGCTAATTGGATGCTGCCAGGTCTCAAAACGAGAGGTGCAAGGCAAGGGGTTCTGGGCTGAAAAAGGGGAAAAACTGTAGGCAAAGTCTTTCGGTAGAAGGTCATGCATGATACAAGGTGAAAAGCAGAATAGTAGTCAGATCAGGCCAGGTCGAGGCAGGCAGAGAGTTAACGTAGTCAGGCAGGCAAGGGTCAAGCTAGGAAGTCAATCAGAGGGTTAAGGCAGGCACCCCTCGGGGCAGGTTCTGTGCACCAAAGCGCCATCTTCTTCTCTTCAGTAATCTTCGGCAATTTCCGTCACTTACTGCACTTGACACAAAAGAAGATTGCTCCAACTGCGCCAATACGCTGCTTTCTTCCCAAAGATTGCCAAAGAGAAGAAGATGGCGCCTGTGAAATCCACTGCACAGAATCTGCACCAAGGGGTAAGTAAAGAGTTAGGTGAATTTACTCAGGGTAACACCTAGCCTGGGGGGGAAGCAGGGAGGGGGGTCTATGTAGGGTAGGGGGGTAGGGTTTTTTTAAAGGGCAAGGAAAGGCAAAGAAATAAAATCCCATTTTTACTTTCTATAATGAAAAATAAATCTATCTCCAATATACTTTAATTAAAAAATGTGTACCGTTTTTATAAGAAACCTGACTGTATGCAGTGAAATTCTCCCTTCATTTACTTCTGTGGATAGGAATTGTCAGACGGTCCCTACCTTCTGGCAGGGAAACAATCACTTATGAACAGCAGGGGGAGTACCTGCCTTACTTACCAGCCATGCAGAACTCAAGCAGCTTTGTTTTTTGATCATTTATGACGATCCCTAAGCTTAGCCCAGATCACACTGAGCATGTGCACAGTCTTGGTCTTGCAAAGATGTATAACAAAGTTACAAGATGACAGCCCCCTGTGGCCAACTTTGAAAGCATAAATCATTAGTTTGATTAGGCTTGTGGTGCAGTAAGTTCATGTTTATGTTTAGTATACAAAATACAGCATTTCTAGCCTTATTCTATTTTACACTTTCCTTGCCCTTTAATTAAGGGTTTGGTTCTCCTGGATGAATGAGAATCTTCATAGTTTTCTGGTTGCACTTTGTGTCACAAAAAGTTCCGGAAAAGTCACGGGAAACTTGTTCAGGATTTATTATGTGACAAAACTGAGTCAAATCTTAAAATACTCTAATGTAGGCTAAAACCTGTCAAAGTTGTGTAGAAATCAATGGCAGAAAGATATTTCTTGCCTTCATGAGGCATGAGGTTATAGGGCATTTTGAAGCTGGTATTTGTGCGACAATCTGAAAAGTCATGGTTTCTGAGCGACAAGTTAAAAAAAAGTTGCACAATTCAACTTGTCACACGTTTTTGTTGCAGCTTTTATCACGTGTGCTTTTTTCATTCTGATTTCTTAGTACATTAAGGGCATTCGTGGTTGGGAGTTTGGTCAATTCTCTTTTTAATAAAAAAGAAAAAAAGGGGGGTTTCAATAAATATCCCCCTTACAGTACTTGTGAAAGTGATAGATCAAACAGTGGTGGACTGGATGTTAATTATGAGAAGAACATGAGGAACTGCTGTTTTAGTTTATGGAAGATCAAAATAGGGCCAGCAAGCTCCCATAATGATGGACTTGCAGAGGGCAGCAATTTTTTTATGAAATATGGAAGGGCTGAAGTTAGAGTCGGATGAACTTCTGGATAGTGATGGATGAAACGGGCGCGTTTCGCTTTGCCGAAAAATTCGCGAATTTCCAGAGAAATTCGCGAATTTTTCGCCAATTCGCGAAACGAGACGCGGCGCGGTCGCGTCGTTTTCGGCGCGTTGCGTCAAAAACGACACGCGACTCGTTTTTGCGCGGCAAATTTTTTTGGGCGAATTTTTTTGTCAGTTTTTTGTCAGTTTCGCGAATTTATTCGCCAGTGGCGAATCGCGGGAATTCGCCGCGAATTCGCCCCTGGCCAATAAATTCGCCCATCACTACTTCTGGAAAATTCCAGAATCTCCCATGACTGCCTCGGCATAATTTCTCACCATTTTATTATCCGCTAGAAGTAAATTTGGTGGTCAATATTTTTTCAGCAACAATATGAGAATTCCAATAATTTTAATGTGCTCTACCGCAGGACAGCCATGTGATTGAGCCTTGGCCTTATTAAGCTTCTGCTGAATCAGTTCTTTTCCAACAATGCTCTTCTGCAGACACTGTGCCTGTGACCCAGATTGAATGTGTCCTATTTCTCTAGCCAGGATGTGTATTCATGAAAAAAAGTACTATTTTTTTTTTTTGTTTCTTTTCCAATCATTATAACCTACAATATTGCCTGCACTAACATTGCCCGGGGCACTTAGCTTTAAAGAGTGTGAGAAAATGGCAGTATCATTATTTGCACTTTGTAAGCAATACTTTTTGTATTCAGATAGGCATGTGCATTCTGCCCAAATGCAGTCACACTTTCATTCCAGTGTATAGTACCACAATATATATAGGAACATTGTGGCCATTTCTCATCTGTAATTCTATGGGATGTGTTGATATTCACATGATTTATATATTACTTTAGCGTTTGCACTGGAAATTTTGCGGCAATTTTTTTTTTTTGCAAATGAAATAAAAGCTCAACACAAAAGTTGTGGAGGAAACAATCTCTCCAGGTTGACATATAGTATAAGGTTGTGTCTTTTTGCCAGCAGGTGAAAAAATACAGCACTACATAAAAGATGATAAGATTATTCCATGCTGAAGCAAATGCCAAACTAGACTCACCAAAACACAATAAAAAAAAAAACCATATGGAAAAATACAAGAGGTCCTCTGCACTCAACCCATTATCAATATATTTAAGACATTGAGACATTCTGTGCATACAGCTAATAAAAAATGCCTTACCCTTTAAACAAAACAGGGATTGTTTGTCCATATATTGCAATATATTTAAGCTGTCCAACTACGTCAAAGTCATCCCATATCTGGCCAGTCCTACTCTCAATGTCTTAAATATATTGATAATGGGTTGAGTGCAGGGGACCTCTTGTATTTGTCTATATGTATTTTGTGGTCACAGCCTCATTGCTCCCCTGTCTAATGTTTTGAAAAATGAGTGGTGAGCACAACTTTCCCTTGTATGTTATAAAAAACCAGTTGACCAGGTCAAGCAGTTGATTAATCGATCTTTACATCTTCTTGTTAAAGGAGAACTAAAACAAAAAAAGAACATTGATAGAAGTGCTGTAATTTATATATTTATCTGCACCAGCCCCAAGGTTCAGTTACTCTTCAACAGTAATAATGTTTCCAGAGCAGCTTCCATTCTTCTGATCTTCAGAGGACATTTTTGACCACATTGCACATGCTCTGCGTGCTCAGGGCTGTGCTGAGAAGCTAACTCATTAATACATTAGCACAGTGATCCCCAACCAGTGGCTCACAAGCAACATGTTGCTCAACAACCCATTGGACATTGCTCCCAGTGGCCTCAAAGCAGGTGCTTCTTTTTTAATTCCTGACTTGGAGGCACGTTTTGGTTGCATAAAAAACAGATTTATGGCCAAACAGAGCCTCCTGTAGGCTGCCAGTCCTTTTTTGCCCCCCCCCCCCCAGGAACATTTTGTCATGCTTGCATTGCTCCAAAAATCTGGTTACAATTGAATGTGGCTCACAGATAAATATTGATTGGAGACGATTGTTATATTTGTCTTAGAATCAACCTTGTATGTTGTATACTGTATATAGTTTTTGTGAATTGTACCTAGACTTCATTAATTGATAACTGAGAGCAGCCCTGAGCATGTGCCATGAATCAGCAGATAAGATGATGGGTGTTTAGGTTGTGGCCTAAAACTGATTTAAGCTGTTGAATATGCCCCTCCAGACTCTTATGTATATAGATATTTTTGAAGCAGGTAAGAACATCCTATTGGGTGTGGACTAATCTGGTCCATCCATACTGTCCTCTCCCAACTATTCTGTATAGGTCTGTAGGAATTACCTTGCTTACATCTACCTATGCCCATCATAAATTAAGATCCCCCCTATAATTTATGAAGGGCATTGGTAGTGAGGGGACCGGACTAGGGAGAGGAGCCAGAGAAGGTACATGTCTGGTGCCCCCCCAGGTTTGCACCCTAGGCACGTGCCTACTCTGCCTACCCCTAGTTCCGGCCCTGCCCAACATACTGTAAATTACAAGTCCCGCTATAATAATTGTATTTTCCTATTGGCTGCTGAGAGGCAAATTAGACCAATCTCTTTCCATAGCTTCCCTATACCACCAGGTAATTCACCACAAATGGAAGTGCCAAGAGGCACTTAATCTGTGGCTAATGAGCACTACAAATGATGACTTTGCTGCCAAGACCTTTATTGGCAGACTAACTAACCAATGACTGTCTACAGTATATAGGTGATCCAGCAGCCATGCATGAAATTCAAATGAAAGGATCCCTAAAGAGGTGACACAAACTGTTCACATATTGGTCCCTTTTGTTAAGAGTCACTGAGGATGCTGTCCATTTGAGATATATGAGAAGCCACAGAGAAATAATATAGGAGCTCCATCTTCTAAAGGGCTTGGTTTCATGCCATGATAGTTTTATCTAGTAGCAATGCTATCAGGAAATCTTACTGACAGTCAAAAAAAATGTTGATAAATTAGGACAATATTGAGCAGCTGGGTTTCAGTTGGTTATTTGTTAGGTCTGTACCTAAGTGATCCATCAACATCACCACTGCGATTGCATTCACAAGGAAAAGTGGGCATTTTTTACACTTTTAAGAGTTATAACTATAAAGGGACAGTTTGTTGGTCTTTTAACAGCATTTTACTGCATATTTCTATTTACACACAGACACACATTCACCTATGGTATAGCTGCCATATTGCTTGCTTTGGCAGATATAGTTTGCAATAACCTGCAAGAGATCAAGTAGCATCTTTATTACCCCCAGGAATAAGCAACAGCTCCCACTAAACTACCAGGTAAATGGAGAATAAATGTGAAACAATATGTTTTTTAAGATTCTCATTCAAGTTCTAACCCAGTGATCCCCAACCAGTAGCTTGCGAGTAACATGTTGCTCTCTAACCCCTTGGATTACAGGCTTAGAGGCAAGTTTTGGTTGTATAAAAACCAGATGTCCTGCCAAACATTCTCTCCTGTAGGCTGCCAGTCCATATAGGGGCTACCAAACAGCCAATCAGAGCTCTTATTTGACATCCACATGGACTTTTTCATGCTTGTGTGCAACTCTTTTAAATTTAAATTTGTCTCACGAGCAAAAAAGGTTGGGGACCCCTGTTCTAACCAAAGGGTAATTTTACTTGCTACAATTACAGGTATACACAATATTCTGGTTCTAACCAAAGGGTATTTTTACTTGCTACAGTTACATGTCCAGCTAGTTTAGAATCATGAGCCTCAGTTTTCTGGAACAAAAAGGTTTTCCCGAAGGCACATTAGGAGGAGAATTAGCCTGGCCCTTAGATAAAGAGGAAGACAGATCTGGACTCAGGGCTGCCACACTTACTTCCTTAGACAAAATAAAGTCAGGTGCGGATTCTTCTTTAGGACTGGAGAGAGCATCTGTTTTAGCATTCTTTTCTCCAGGAAAAGAACAGGCTTAGGTGCCAAATCTGAGGAGGAATTAGAATATGCAGGCCTAGGGGTATCTTCATGGCATCTCTCCCTAAACCATTTAGGTTTAGGTAACCTGAATATGCACTACAAAGTTAGTACATCAATTTCTCAATTTAGATATCAACTGTGGTTGAGGGTCAGTGAAAAGGCATCAGGCTAAGGAAAAGGAATTTCTCTTCTAAGATGTTCTTAGCTTAGATACCAAAGCAGAGTATGTCTTCTTAGGCTGCAGGTATCCCACTAGCTTGATGCCTCCTACTCTCAAACCCACAAAGAAACAGGTGACCAATCAATCTACCCAGGATACTGCCTCCTGTCCTCAAGATCACCAGAAGTAGGAAGCAACTGAAACCATCACACATATGTGCAACACCAACCCACTTCACTTTGGAGCTTACAATGTTTTTGAGTGGATTTTTTTAAGTGAATTAACAGCATATCCCATATGTAGGTCTGGTAGCCATCTTCTTTTTCTTGTTCTTCACTATCTTTATAGATTTGAATTTGCATATAGTTCTCTCTGTTTATCCTTTAAGGACCAATATTTTCATGTGTGAGAGTCAATGATGTATTTCCTTTACACCTGATTTCTTATTTCCCTTTCCAAGCAATTTCATTTAACAATATTCTATTTCTTATCTCCTGTCTTCCTGTGGTGCCACTTTTTTTTCCAGTTTTTGTCACTCAACAAATGAAATCTATTTATTAGAGTAGCCTGTAGCATGGCAGCATAAACTAGAAAAAGACTGTATACGTATACAAAAGGTCCCTTTCATACTGGCACCAAACTGGTCATTGCAGCACAGTTTGTCCTTGTCCTTTGTGACTAACACATGTCTCAGTTGGCAGTCACTTCAATATTAGTGAGCAGTGATTGAGCATAATGAGAAGAGAACAGCAGCCAAATCAGGACAATTGTGTCCCCTTTCAGTTGGTTATACAAACTCTTCTAGCCTCTACATCTCATCATGCTCTGGTTCATACACTGCTTGGATAATTTTGGTAGGGTAACATTGGTCTTTTGTTTTATTGAACCAGAGTGACATAATCTAAAAGTCTATCTAGGTCGACCACATAGTTCTTGTTTTCTTCATAGCCTGATTCTAAACTAGAATCTATAAGTATAAATATACAACTTAAGTAATTTAGCAGAATAGTAAAATAAGTATTATAAATTAAATTGATATTCTTTGTTCTTTTGAACTATTATTATTGCTATGAATTATTTCCCCCCGAAGACCCAGTAGAATTCTACTGACGGCTGAAACACCAGGTGGAGTATAATGATAGTTAACCATAAGGCTAATAGCATAAGTCATCCTGGCCAAGCCTGGATTTGTGGAAAGGCCACCAAGGCCCAGGCCTAGGGTGGCAGGATTTTAGGGTGTGGCATGAAGCCCAACCACACCCTCATTGGTTCAGAAGCTCTGACATACCCATACCCATTTCATGAGTATTCGTTAATTGGTGGCACATTGTGACTATTATTTGTGTAGTGGGGAAGATGTTACCTCTGCAATTTAGCATTAAAACAGCATTAGTATGTTATTGTTTAGGCTCAAGTCTGTTGCACCTATAGCCCACTGTGGGAATCTTGGAAGTACTGCATTATTGAGGGAGGCAGTAGGTCAATAGGCACATTTGCACAACTTTTGTAAATAAACAGGTGCTTAATAGTGATGGGCGAATTTATTCGCCAGGCGCGAATTTGCGGCAAATTCCCGCGATTCGCCGCAGGTGAATAAATTCACGAAATGCCAGTGGGAAAAAAAAAGACGCACACCGAAAATTACGCGACATTGACGCAACTCGTTTTGCGAATTTTTCACCAATTCACGAGTTTCGCAGGAAATTCTCAAAATTTTCGGCGAAGCAAAACGGGCTAGATTTGCCCATCACTAGTGCTTAATGCAAACATGTAGAAGTGTAAGAGGCCTGTTTGGACACAAGGACACAAGCACCTTTAATGAACAGCCTCAGTGATTTCACAGCCTTGTGTCCATCTGAGCTCAGGCACACTTTCATGTGTGTTTGAATGTCTGGACAACCGAAGATGACACATTTTTTTTTATTTTTAAAAGAAAATTACTTAAACTTTAATATGCAACTTAGGGTTTTCATATGGTTGTCATTCATTTAGGGATGAGTCCATATTTGTTCAAATTTTTAGTTAAAATTTTTAGTAATAAGTAATTTATATCTAAATTTTAAAACCCCACAGTTTCTGCTACCATATTTTACCATTTGATATCATATAACATAATGCAACCACCAATCGGTGGCTCATGCACAACATTTTGCTCACCAACCCCTCGGCTGTTGATCCCAGAAGCCTCAAAGCAGCTGCTTATTTTTTTAATTCTTGGCTTTGAGGCAAGATTTGGTTGCGTAAAACCAGATGTACTGCCAAACAGAGAGGTACAGAGGCTGCCAGTTCATATAGGGGATGCCAAATTGCCAAACACCGCTACCACCCATGACTACTGATACCTAATGACATACAAGAGCTTGCAAAAAAAAAAAATTACATTCTAAGACTTTTTTTCCCTCTGGAGGCATTTAACAATAATATCTGCAGCCATCTGTATGCGCAATGACCTTCTATATTGATTTCAAATGGGTGAGGCCTGGGTGTTGACTACGATATGCATGTCAGGTCTTGGAGGAAAAAAGTCTGCTAGGAAGGTTCAGCTTATTGCAAATCTCTAAAAAGATCTTGCTGAGATCTTCAAAATATGATGACGTATCACTTAGATATCAATGGTGTGTCTGTGGTGCAAAGTTCACTGAACTTGCTTTGCAGGTAAAGTATATTCCAAAACCATAGCTTGCTTCTACTGTGTATCTTCAGAGCTTGAAAGATACAAAAGTACGGATTTAGCAAGACTAAGCAAGACACTCAAGAAAGTTAGACCCATAGGGTCCATTCTCCCCACTATTTAATGTAGATGTTTTCTAGGGTATGATGATAACAGTGAATAATGTGTTGTTCCCCATATAGCAATTCTTGTGTGAAGGTGACAAGTGAAGATGCCTTTTCGTTGGAGTCCCAATATTAGATTTAATTTTATGACACCAGAAAAAGTTTGCTAGCGCTTGCAAATATTAGTAAAAATAACATGATTAGACATGCATTTAACCGTTTCTTAACACTATCCAAAGAGCAAGATCTGTCTAGATTCAGTTGTTGGGTTGTATGTGGTGGTGCATTGCCCTTTTTATCCACTGCAGCATTTTAGAGCCTATCCTTACAAGCAATTGAAATAGGCCTTTTTTTAATCTTCATCATGTTTGCACATATTTTCTTCCTCAATAAAGCCAATACTTTACTCATTTAACATTTAAGGGCTTACATAACTCTTCCTCTTGCAACACTTAGTTGCTTGACCAAGGTCCCCTGCTTTATCCAACATTTTGTTTCATCTGATGTTTCTGTCTTATTCTTTCGTCCCTGCCTGGTTTCTGAGTCCTCTGCCTTGCTCATTGAACCCTGCCTGGTCCCTGAATCCTTGTCTGATTCTTGCATCCCTGCCTGGTTCCCGAGCCCCTGTCTGTTTCCAGCATCCATGCCTGGATACTGAACCCGTCTGGTTCCTGCATCCCTCCCTGGTTCCTGAGCCCCTGTCTGGTTCCTGCATCCCTGCCTGATTCCTGCAACCCTATCTGGTTCCTGTATCCTTGTGTGGTTCCTACATCCCTGCCTGGTTCCTGAGCCCCTGTCTGGTTCCCCAATCCTTGTCTAGTTCCTGCAACCATATATGGTTCCTGAGCCCCTAGCTGGTTCCTGTATCCCTGCTTGATTCCTCAGTCCCTGCCTGGTTCCTGAGACCTGTTTGGTTCCTGAGACCTGCTTGGTTCCTGAAACCTGCTTACTTCCTGTTTGTTCCTTGCCCAACTCCTGAGGCTTTCTTGGTTCTTATCTATGGCCTGACTGGACTTTTGCCCTGACTTCTGACTTGTATACTACACCCCACTTTTGACTTCTGCATATCCTTACCCTGTATATTGGACTTTGCTTCAACCTACCACCTGCCCTGACTTCTGGTCTGTGCTTAGACTCAGCGTTAGTCTGCTCCCGTCTGGTTCCTGCATCCCTGCCTGGTTCCTGAGCCCCTGTCTGGTTCCCTAATACTTGTCTAGTTCCTGCAACCATATCTGGTTCCTGAGCCCCTAGCTGGTTCCTGAGTCCCTGCTTGATTCCTCAGTCCCTGCCTGGTTCCTGAGGCCTACTTGATTCCTGAGACCTACTTGGTTCCTGAAACCTGCCTACTTCCTGTGCCAGAAGTGTGTTCCTTGCCCAACTCCTGAGGCTTTCTTGGTTTTTATCTATGGCCTGACTGGACTTTTGCCCTGACTTCGATACTACGCCCCACTTTTGACTTCTGCATACCCTTACCCTGTATATTGGACTTTGCTTCAACCTACCACCTGCCCTGACTTCCAGTCTGTGTTTAGAGTCAGCATTAGTCTGCTCCTGTCTGGTTCCTAAATCCCTGCCTGGTTCATGAGCCCCTGTCTGGTTCCGGCATCCTTGTTTGGTTCCGGCATCCTTCTCTGATTCCTACATCCCTACCTGGTTCCTGAGCCCATCTGGTTCCCACATCCTTGTCTGGTTCCTGCAACCCTAGCTTGTTCCTGAGCCCCTAGCTGGTTCCTGTGTCCCTGCTTCATTCCTCAGCCCCTGCCTTGGGTCTGAGTCACTGCCTGGTTCTTGAGACTTACATAGTTCCTGAGACCTGCCTACTTTCCATGCTGGATGTCAGTTCCTTTCCCAACTCCTGTGTCTTTTCCTGTGTCTGCATACTCTAACCTTATATATTGGACTTTGCTTCAACGTACCACCTGCCCCGACTTCTGGTCTGTGCTTGAACTCAGCTTTAGTCTCACTGTGAGCATTCACTGTTCCTTGCTGCTTCAGTGCAGTTACACTAGACCTGTAATCTCTTTATTCCTCAATATATTGTATCTTTGTACAAATAAAAATCATATTGAATCAGACTGTGACATCTGTACCATTAGAATGTCATTGCAATGTCAGGTCATGCCCAATTACACATTTCAGAACACTTTTAAATAAATATTTATTCATATATTTTTTAGCTGTAAAAATATTACATTTTTTTTTGTAAATACATTTCAGCCTTTTTGCCTAATGACCCAGAGTTTGTGAGGTGCATGTTATTTTGCTAATGCAACAGAAAAATAAAAAAAAAACACGAAAAAATAGAATAAAATACTTTTCCCCTAGTAGTTATTCATAAAGATTTATTAGGTTCATTTTGCAAATTATTTAGAAGAGGGTGCTAATGTATTATGACAGTTCACACTGAACGTAATTTCAGTAGCAGATGTTACAATGACCCCCTAGGAAGAACTGTATTTTGTGGTGTGAGAGAGAGTCTGTGCACAGAAAAACAAGTTTACATACTAGAATTAACCTGTAAACATGGGACCAGCCTTTTTATGTCTGATGAGCTTTAGCAAGAATTTGGGGCCTCAATTCAGCCACATTATATCAGCCAGCCCCATCAACATTCTCTGCGTTACTATGGGAAAAGGCATCTACAATTTTACTGCACCGAGCCTTTAATTATGACGACATTGACTAGGATATGGTGCTCTTTCGAGGTTCAGCACTAAAGAGAATAAGTAACCGTCTCATCTGTTATATGTTTAACTGGTAGAATATATATGCGTACATAGCAAACCTTAGGTACCTTTGAACAGCCAAGGACATAGTAGGGTGTTTAGAGTTCCATAAACCACTTGCTGGACAGGACATTTGGAAGATAACAGCACAGATGTTGACAGACTTCTGTGGGTTGAGTTATGGTATGTAGTCATGATATTCCAAAGCAGAATAAAGTTAAATGTGAACAGATGAAGATTTTCACTAACAACCCCCAGCTCAAGATGAATTCAAAGCAGAGTAAAAGTTTAGTAAGCTACAGGGCTGTATTTAGTGGTGTCTGAATTACAGGTAAAACAGACTAGGCAGGGGCTCCTTGTTCTAGAACTGCCAAAAAAATAGCTCTTAAGTTCTTGGTAAGGAAATTAAGGTTGCCTGGCTGGGCCACAAGGTTTTAAAGTTATTTATTCTAACTATGACAAAGTCACAGCCACTTCCCAGAGGCTACAATCCTAATGCTACTATAGGCACCATCCCCATTTACTACTGCAGCCACAGTCCCTTCCCAGAGACTTTTATCCCACTGTTACAATAGGCACCATCTCTCCCTACTATACCTGCTATCCCACAATCACACTCCCTTCCCAGAGA
>CM044434.1:147281459-147312305 GCA_024363595.1 Xenopus borealis
TGGTATTACATTGTAACAGACAGCCTGTGGTTTTGACTTAGGATATAAAACTGTAACAATGTCTAGGCTTACAACATATGTGCTACACTGGTTTGCATTTATTGACCGGCTTCCCCTATCTCCCGAGACTGACAGTTGCTATGGCAGCTAGAATGCCTTGGGACCTGGGGGAAGTGAGGTCATAATTGTGCATGTGGGGAGGGGTTTCTGTGTTTTAAATTTGATGGTAACTTTGTAACTTTTATGCTATTGGTGAACATTTTGAGAATGGTTCCAGACCAGAACCGAAACGTCAATGTAAACAGCATCATATTGCAAAAATAAAAAAGGATTTGCTTCAAGGCTGGAGTGCGCGCATACTTCTGTGCATATATATATATATATATTAGGGATGCACCAAATCCAGGATTCGGTTTAGTAATCGGCCAGAATTCAGCCATGATTCGTCCATTTTCAGCAGTATTCGGATTTTGCTGAATCCATGTGCATGCCCGAACCGAATCCTTAAAATCTTGTGACATCACAAGACAAGGAAGTAAAAAACATTTTTTTTCACTTTTACCCTTCCTCTCACTAATTTACATATGCAAATTAGGGTTCCGATTCAGTTCAGTATTCGCCGAATCTTTCCCAATGGATTCAGGGGTTCAGCCCCTATATATATATATATATATATAGGGAATGAGATATAGAGAGAGAGAGTATGAGGGAGAGAGTAAGACCTCATTCTACAAAGACTCAGATTTACTTGGAATAAGTCACAGTCAAACCCAGTCTAGAAGAATTGGATGAACAAATATCATGTAAAATCAATTGGGAAAGGTTTGATGGTTAAATTTCAGGCTACTGCGCTGAGTTACACAGACCAACCTGGATCCCATTACCAACCTGGATCACTTAGATCAGTGATCCCTAATAGTAGCTTGTGAGTAACATGTGGCTTGCCAACCCCTTGGATGTTGCCCCCAGTGGCCTCAAAGCAGGAGCTTATTCTTGAATTCCAGACTTGAAGGCAAGTTTAGGTTGTATCAAAACCAGGTGTACTGCCAAACAGAGCCTCAATGTAGATTGTCAATCCACATAGGGGCTATCAAATGGCCAATCACAGCCCTTATTGAACATTTCTCATGCTCCCCAACTGCTTTTACTCCTGAATGTTGCTCACGGGTTCCAAAGGTTGGGGATCCCTGCCTTAGATCTTAGTGTGTCTTGCCCACACCCACTCCACCCCCCAGCCATGACCATGCTCCATGCTCCTACTGCTTCTGAAGATATAGGTGACTTTTCTGAGCCTATGCATGGAAGGGGCAAGATGGCATTCTGTGCAAATTACTGACAGCTGGACTGTTACTGTGGGTGACCAGGTTAGGGGAGGTTAAATTAGGGTGACTAGCAAAAAATGAGGTTAACTTGTCAAGTTACACAAAATGCACACATGTGGTAACACAAACTTTTGGTTGTATACAGCTATAAAAAGTTATGGGTGACACAGTAATTTGTCGACAGTGAAACCAGGGAAAGTGGTGCTGGTCCCTAGCTCTTCATTTGTGGTGTCACTTTAACGGTTGCAGTCAGGGTAAGAGACAATACACATCATGTGTGAGTTATCTCTGCAGGCATCTTTCTCAAATTCCTATCAGCTTCTACTGAGTAGATGTACGATCTGCAATTCCAGAATCTTGGTTTGTCGCATTGGCTTTTTATATACCTGCTCACTTACAAGTTTCCAAGGTGTTTGGGCGAGAACTGTGAAAAATGGCTTTAGGAAAAAGTAAAAGGAAGAAGAGAGAGATGTCGATCAATTTGCTGCCAAATTTCTCTCTCCCCCTCACTTGAATTGTAACAGAAGCTGATCAATCTTTGTGCAATTATGCAATTCTTTCATTCCTCATGTCTAATGTTCCTTTAATGAATCCCAGGGGGGTGTATGATGATAAAATAGAATTTCAGAAAAATGAAGGAACAAAAAAAAAAAGATTTACTGTTTTATAAACATAGTAAAAGAAGGTAAAAAAAAAAGTGCAATTCTAGGAGAATCAATTCAACCACTAAGTTGTTTATTTGCATGGACGCTTTCCATGGTGACTAGTTGCTCAAAATGCGCTTGTCTGCAGATGTTTTATTTATTCAGAGTCAGGAGACATATTGCAACAGAAAGAGCAACATATTAACTGTAAGGATTTTAGCCCCTTCATGACAACCGTATACTGTATATTGGTCTATTGTCTGGAAACCTATTATCCCAAAAAAAGTTGATTTTTATAAATTTTCTAATCTGTATGAGAGAAGCCATTTACTTTTACATAGGGCAAGAGCACTAAGCAGCACAACAGTTTGTCCCTTAACGCTCATTCAAATGAGCAATGGGTCTGGGTAAAAAAAATATATTGCTGTTTTGTTTTTTCTTAGGTTTACATTGATCAGTAGACATGGCTTTACTTTATAAAAAGACCTCTTATTTGCAAACCCCAGGTTCCATTCACTACGGATAAAAGATCCAACACTTGCTTTAAAGCAGAAAGTTCTCTGCCGTTTTTTTCAATGTTTCTCCGGTTTATCAAGGTCACCAGGCAGGCCTCATTGATGTGAAACATCCTATCCAAAACTGGCATTGGGGTTCCAGGCTTCTGCCAGCATTACTATAACTGCCATCATTTAACATGTTTGAAGGGAAGTCATACTGCACCCCCAATTCATTGTCTTCACTTACCTGAAACCTCAGGCTGGTGCCTCTATCAGCAGAAAACTGCACCGGCCCGGGGGTTATACCAGTGAGCACCATGGAGAGATCCTCTTCTGGCTTCTTCTTTCTTCTTTGCTTCCCGAGGCAAAAACATGCACAGTAGAACAAGAGAACCGACTTTTTAGTTAAAGTTCAGCTTTTCGTTCTACAGCGCATGAAAGCAGAAGATGGAAGAGCTGGTGCAGTTTTCTGCTGATAGGAGCACTGGGACAATTAAGGGGGACAATTAAGGCCACGACCTCCAACTCGCCTGACCATGATGCCTAGACAAGTCTGATCCTGGGCTATGCACTTTGGTGATCAATCATTTAATACTTTATGCATTAAGGTTATCACAATAGCCTTTGAATTACTCATATAAATATGACTGAATGCAAATAAGCAGGGAAGATAAAGCCTATATAAAATAGGGCAAGTTTCCCCTTTGATGGAACTGATTCAAGGGCACAACTGATCCATTTCATCAAGGCCTTACTTAAAGGGCAAGGAAAGGCAAAGAAATAAAATCCCATTTTTACTTTCTATAATGAAAAAGAAATCTATCTCCAATATACTTCTTTATACGAAACCTGACTGTATGCAGTGAAATTCTCCCTTCATTTACTTCTGTGGATAGGAATTGTCAGACGGTCCCTAACTTCTGACAGGGAAACAATCATACTTATGAACAGCAGGGGGAGCCCCTGCCTTACTTAGCAGCCATGCAGAACTCAAGCAGCTTTGTTTTTTGATCATTTATGATGATCCCTAAGAAGCCCAGATCACACTGAGCATGTGTATGTAGTCTAGTCTTGCAAAGATGTATAACAAAGTTACAAGATGACAGCCCCCTGTGGCCAACTTTGAAAGCATTAATAATTAGCTTGATTAGGCTTGTGGTGCAGTAAGTTCATGTTTATGTTTAGTATACAAAACACAGCATTTCTAGCCTTATTCTATTTTACACTTTCCTTGCCCTTTAAATGGAGGCCAACACGTGAGGCATTATCCCACTGGACTAAACTTGTTAGATCTATCCTTAGATGAATCCTTATTGAAATCTTTCCTTATTTCATGCTCCAACTGATGAATGGACCATTTCCACCCTGAAACCAAATCAGAGAAAGTGTTTAAGGTGGGTCACAGGTTGCTGCACGCTCTTTTACGTCTTTGGATAATCAATTTTCCACCGCTCCACTTAATTAGACGTTGTCTGCCAGGGAGAAAAATGAAAGGATGCTTTTGCACAAAAATGGTTACTCTGGCATTCCACACAAGGTTAAATTAACTTACCCTTTGACACTGCCTTGAGTCAAGTCTAATAACTATCCCAGGTGCACATCTTATTGTAAAGGAATTATCTTTCTAAGCACTGGGCATCTTTATCTTTTAGAAACCTGGCCTCACATTTCAGCGGCCTCCCCCACCATAGGCATTAGTAGAAGCACCGTGCTTCTTCTATGGTCATTATTTGAATTTATTGGGAATACTGAGACGTCATTAGGCTGGTAATGTCCAGTCTTGTTTTGTACTTATTTTTTTTAAATGCGTTTCTCTGAATTTGAACATGAAATAAGGTCTTAAAAATGCTCAAGTGGATCATTATCTCCCTAATAACATTGGGTTGTTGTCATCTCTGGGAACTGTGATTGAAGACTGGAGGTGGCAACGTCTGTTATGGAATACGTCTGACCTTTTTATTAAGAGGGTGACACTACACAAGTACATATTAGTTGCAGTAACTTGGTAAGATGATCCACACTCCTTTATGGGGCTGAATGCACAACATCCAGTCATCTGTGTATTTAACCTACCAGGTGGGTGGGTTAAGCAGACGCTTATTATTGCTTTTATTTCTAGCGAATATACTGCAGCATCAAGGCATGGCATTTGCATACGTGGGTGGACAGTATATATATATATATACACAGGAGCCCTCACTCAGACAGCCCACTATTACTTTATTAATATATACAGGTATGGGACCTGTTATCCAGAATGCTTGGGACCTGCGGTTTTCCGGATAATGGATCTTAGATCAAGTATATAATCATGTAAGCATTAAATAAACCCAATAGGCTGGTTTTGCTTCTGATAAGGATTAATTATATCGTAGTTGGGATCAAGTACAAGCTACTGTTTTATTATTGCAGAGAAAAAGGAGATCATTTTTAAAAATGTGGATTATTTGATTATAATGAAGTTTATGGGGCAAATTCATTTAGATCCGAAGTTGCGCCAGTGACAGCTTTGCCGCACTTCGCCAGGCATAGTTTCGCCAACGATACGCAAATTCACTAAAATGTGAAGGTCTACTCAGGGAGGCGAACGTTACTTCGTCAGGCAAAGCAAAGTTACGCTAACAATGCCTGGATTGCATATGGCGAAGTTAAAGTATAATGGAACAGCCACTACACAAGCCCAGGAAACCTTTAATAAATAAAATAAAGTTGTTCTATAGCCCTACATGTGCCCCCTGTATAGTTGTGTTGCCATATGTTAGGAAATGTAGGGGGGAAGGAGGGGGGGAGGAGGGTAACCTAAAAAATGTTATGATCTTTTTCAGCCTATCGCCCTTAAAAAAAGTAAAAGACCCCAGCGTTTTTAGGGGAAACCCCTATCTACTCAAAGTCAAGTCTTGCGCAAGTGGCAACGTTCAGTAAAATCCACATCTTAGTTACGTAGTTACATCCTTTCGTCAGTGCGCAACTTCGCCTAGTGTAAAGGTGCAAGGTTGTGCTAGATCTGTCTACTTCGCTAGCAGACGTTAGTAAACAGGCGAAGTTCCGAAATGACGTCACGCAAGCGGATCTGTGCTAGCCGGTTCGCGATTCAGTGAATTTCCCTCTATGGGAGAAGGCCTTTCCGTAATTTGGCGCTTTCTGGATAACGCGTTTCCGGATAACGGATCCCATACCTGTTCAACTTACTCCCAGGTAAAATCGCACTACAACTTTCCGAAATGCCTTGGGTCACAACCCCTAGCACCCGTACTGTGTGCTATTGTTGCACCCCAACGCCATGATGTGATGAGTAGGTGGTGGGGGTAATGACAAAACCCCATCAACTAGAGTTTCAGTAGAGCTGGAAGTAATGGTAGGTTTTAGCCTCTGATGCATGACTTTGTCCACCCCAGCTTGCTACAGAAATCTAATGCAATTCCTTGTTTATTCATAGAACATATTATACCTATTTCCTTAAAGGAACCCGTTGGCTACATTAGCATGTTTAATCCCATATTGCAATTCAACCTCAAGCAAGTGTCAAAACCTTCTATATTATCAACGGCGGCAAGTTTTTCCTCATCAGAATATTAAATACACAGAGCCAGAAATAGCGTTTGATTTCACCGCCCCTGACAGCGTTTATTTAAGGCTGCAATTTTCCTATCAAGTGGAATGGCAACCCCAGCTGACACTGCAATTATGAAAATCACGCGCGCCATGTCTTCTGCAATAAATAAATAATGAATATAAATGATCACCCAGAGCTGACACGTTCCGCCAGGTTCCACGTAATGCCGGTTCCTTACGGCTTTTGCTCTTTTTTTTTTTTTCTTCCATAGTGATCATGGGGCTATTTGGCAATGTCAATTATTTATCTGCATTATGGTAAAATGAATTATTTAACAACTCAACCTTACAATAGCAAATACACGGCTGTAAAGGGAGACAGAGAGGTTTTTCCTCTCTTACTTTAACATTCATTTAAACAGACAGCAATGGCGTTTGTTCTGCTGAAATGCATTTCTGATGGAAGAGCGATGACTACAGTCATGTCACCGGGGAGAACCCAAAAGACGTCCTGCTCAACCCTATTTTTTTTATGAACACTGGGGAGGGCCGAAGAATTAGGGGAGTCATGAGACGTACCTCCCAACATTTTGAAAATAAAAAGAGGGACAAAAAAACTTTCCGAAATGCCTTGGGTCACAACCTCTAGCACCCGTACTCTGCCTGCAGCTGTGCTATTGTTGCACCCCAAAGCCATGATGTGATGAGTAGGTGGTGGGGGTAATGACAAAACCCCATCAACTAGAGTTTCAGTAGAGCTGGAGGTAATGGTAGGTTTTAGCCTATTAAGCATGACTTTGTCAACCCCAGCTTGCTACAGAAATCTAATGCAATTCCTTGTTTATTTATAGAACATAGTCGAGACTTTTCAGTACAAATGTGGCACTGTGGGTTGAGCTGTCAAGACCGGGACTGTCCCGCTGAAGGGGAGCGACCTTATGGGTAGTTTGGCCTAAAGGTTATCAATCTGAGCCTGTGGGTTTCAGGCTGACCTGTGCAGAACAGGTATAGGACCTATAATCCAGAATGCTCAGGACCTGGGATTTTATCGATAACAGATCTTCCTGTAATTTGGATCTTCACACCTTAAGTCTACTAGAAAATTATTTAAACATTAAAGAAACCCAATAGGCTGCTTCTGCTTCCAATAAGGAATAATATCTTAGTTTGTATCAAGTACAAGTTACTGTTTTATTATTACAGAGAAAAAGGAAATCATTTTTTAAAAATGGAGTCAATGCAAGACGGCCCTTCTATAATTCAAACTTTCTGGATAATGGGTTTCGGGATAATGGATCCCATACCTGCACTACTTTCTATTTTTCAAGATATAATGTGTTTAGTATTGCTACCTTGTAGCTCCAGAGTCTTGGTTTTATTCCAGCCAGAGCTTTATCTGCATGGAGTTTGTATGTTCTGGGTAGGGTTGTCACCTTTTGGCCCGGTTGAATCTGGACAGGACCGTTACACAATGGGGCGGAGCAGTGACACTGCAGGGGAGGGGGGCTGTGCTATGGTGGGGGTGGGGCTATGACATGGCGATTGGCCGATCTAATTTGAAAAACCAAGCAGGCAGTTTTGACACGGGCAGCCCTAGTTTTGTTTGACTGTGTAGGTTTCCTCCAGATACTACAATATTCTCCCAAACTCCAAAAAACATAAAGGCCGGTTAGCTGGCTTCTCATGAAATTGACCATAGTAAGTGTGAATGTGATAGGGACTTTAGATTGCAAGCTCCAATGGGGTACAGACTTCTGTGAATTTTAGGAAAGCGCTGCAGAATACATTTGTGCTGCATAAATCAAAGATATTAATACCCTATATTACAGTTCATTACATGTTGTTGTCCCAATAACTTTTAGGCCAGAGCAGGTGTTTGAGGTTTTACCCCAGAATTAACCCCTTCCACTTCATGTGAACTACATCCATATGCTGGTTGAGTATATAGATTCTGCAGACCTTTCCATATATTATGAAAATATATAGTCCCTAGCCCCAGAGGAGCTTGGAATCTAAATAATTAATAACAGTTTCTTACAAAAACAAAAAAGAAGTGTGGATATAACTTTTTGTTTTTGCAGTTCCTTTATGACACGTAAAACCTTTTCTCACTAACACAATGGAACTCTGAATTTCAACGGATACACAATATGGGCATTGTTAATATTTTGGAACGTTGAGGAGATGCTTCGAATTTCTAGGCCCAACACTTTGCTCAAACTATTCACACCAGTAAAAACAAATGACTCTCATTGTCACTGTTTGCTTGTATAATTCTGTATAATTTTACGAGTGGTATTGATGAATAAAAATCAGAAAACCGCTGGTGGAGTGTTGAACAGGATCAGAACCAGCAAAAGTTGCCTTAAGACTCCAATTGCCAAAAAAATTGTACATTGCTATTTGTTTAGATGCAATGCACTGAAATCAGTACAGCCCAAGGTCGGACTGGCCTGCCGGGACACAGGGAAAAAACTCGGTGGGCCCCGACCCTCATCAGCCCCAGTTGGGCCAGACCCCCCTCTCCTGATACTGTATAAAAAAAATTTTCTGTGCCGCACAGCGCCGTCTGCATTTGTACCGCCTTCATGCATGCGCACTGAGCAGCCCGTCACAGTAGGGGGCCCCGGACAGCAGTCCTGGTGGGCCTCGGGCCCCCCAGTCCGACCCTGGTACAGCCTGCAGCATACATATAAACTAGTGATGGGCGAATCTGGGGCGTTTTGCTTTGCCAAATTGTTTTTAGCTTTCACTGCTTTCACAAAAAATTCGTGAAATTCGAACTACATCACTATAAATTAATGAATTTCAAGCAATTTTACTATAAGTTTGTGAATTTCTAATATTTCCACTATAAATTCGTGAATTTCAAAGTTTTTGCTATAAATTCATGAATTTCGAATGTTTTCATGAAATATTTGTGAAAATCGGAAATTGATGCCGGCGAATTTTCTCTGGTGAATTTTCACGGCCAGCCGCGAATTCGAGCTAAGCGAATCACGCCCATCACTAATATAAACCAGTGGTGGATAACTGCCAGGATGTGGGTTTAAAATATGGCCTACATGAATCACAGAAACCATTTAGTTGTTATATACATCTAAATTAAATGATATTGATGCATTTAGGGTGTCCACTGGAGGACACCAAGAAAAAACCCGGTGGGCCCTGCTGACCCAGACTTATCCCTATCTGCTTTGCTCCCCCGACTGAGGCAAAAAAAAAAAGGCACGTGGCTGCAGTGGGTAAGCACACAGACAGAAGGTGCCCCTGCGGAGATGTGTGGGCCCCTAGGAGAGTAGCATAGAATAGTACAACACAAGTCTTCTCAGCTCACTACACATGACCCAAGAGCACAAGGCTGGTTTATGCTTTACATCATCAGCCTTAGGTTGGCCATACACTGCTGGATCCATTCATTTGTCAAGGTTGAGAAACAAGCAAATCTAGACTTGATTTGGCCAACCACATGTGGGGCTGAACTGGGTTCATCTGATTGTTGGCCATATAGAGGGGCCAAGCCTGTTGGATGAAGAAAGAATCAAGATGCGTATGCAGTCCTTGTCAGGTGGGAAAATTTAATCTGCCTAACTGATATCTGTCCAAAGAATAGAGGATGCAGAAGGCTTCCCGTCTAGCACTTAGATGGTCCCTAGCCCAGGTTCCAATACAACCCTTTATTTATTGTAGAGTTGAATCCTAGAATCATCCTCAGAAGGTACTGACACTATCTGACCTCCATTCAGCAGACTCACCAGGGACAATTGCTATGTTTGCAAATCCTTTTCTGTGGGCCTGCTTGTTCTTTTGGTGTGGGCTGTGACAAACATATTATGTTTGCTTTTGATGCCTTGTGTGGACAGCGTTGTGTCTTGCAGAGATGCCCTTCTTTCTTTTATTGCCAAAACCCTCGGGGTATTTTATTATGCAAGTGTCACATCCCTTTTTGACCAGGCCTTAATGGCTCTAACCCTTAGGACACTAGCAGCCACATGAATGAGAATTAGTATAGGAGGGAGACACCAGCAGGGAACTGACAGCTTTGATTTATGGCTGAACCCTTACAATGTTGTGTATTCTTATGTGTTAAAAGTCATTCTGAGCACACATCTAGCTTTTGTGCATCTATTACCCATTAACTCAGTGAGCAGCACCAGCCTTTCCTACGCCATCAATATTTCACATCATCATTAGCTTTTCACTCTCCTCTACATTCACAGACTGGTTAAAGGACAATGGACAATACTGCACCGACAGGCCCCACACGTCACTCTTCCTCTTCTACTCACTTTATGCTTGAGATATTATGCTGGAATGATGTCGTTTACATTTTGTACTTAACAGAAGGCTTATGTTCCAGGTTATCTTATATGGTAGTTCACACTGGTGAATGAGCAACATAACAATGGGTGGTTGCACATCTGCAACTTTTCTGTGGTACAAAAACACATTTAAATTTCAGTTTGCAGTGACCTCCATAGACTCAGGTTCTTTAGCAGAAAGAAGGGCCTGTAGTACAGTAGTTTAGAGTAGGAGATAATAAGCAAAGTATAGCAAGATGGTAATACATGTATGGGACCTATTATCCAGAATGCTCGAGACCTGGGGTTTTCCAAATAACGGATCTTTCCATAATTTGGATCTTCATACCTTAAATATACTAGAAAACCTTGTTAAACATTAAATAAACCCAATAGGCTGGTTTGGCTTCCTATAAGGATTAATTATATCTTACTTTGGATCATATAGGGGAAATCATTTTTAAAAATTTGGATTATTTGATTATAATGAAGTGTATGGGAGGAAGCCTTTCCATAATTTGGATGTTTCTGGATAACGGGTCCCATACCTGTAATAATACATTGGGATTGGCTAATTGGCAATCTGTATGTGGACTGGCAGCCTACAGGACATGCTAAATGGGCCCTTGGAACCTTTATCAAAGAGAAGGAAAGATAAGCTAAGCCTATAGAAAAATATAAAGAGATAGAAAATAAAGGTTTTTTGGGAACCCGAAAGTCACAATGTTAGTCCAATATGGTTTCCTGCCGATCTCCTCGAAGTCTCCCCACTACGTGTGTTAGTCCAAGCAAAAGAGAAAACGTGGTTTTCCTGTGTTGGGATCAGCGCCTAAGCTGTGAGTGCACATTGTTTTTTATTGATTTTATATAGTATTAAACAGTATTATACTATTTTGGCATTCCTTTCCTCCTATTTTATACTGCTTCATCGAAATTCATGCGCACTGGAGTTTTGGAGGACTGCCAGCAAACAGCATTACCCTACAAGCCATACGCCACAGTAGTGGTCTGTGAGTAGGCAATTTAGCCATTCTTATCGCACTGATGTGTACAACTTAATTCCTAATACTCTAACACGTCACATTGTGGTGCATTAAGTAAAAGAGTAATTATCACACCTGGAGGCAAAAAGTACCCACTATACCTGGGGCTATCTTCACTTCACATTAGGTGAAATAATATAACCCTGAAAAACACCGGGTGAACTTGTATGTTTTTTATTACTAAAATACTACACTATATATTGTTTCTAAAAATTTCCACTGCTTAGGCGCTGATCCCAACACAGGAAAACCACGTTTTCTCTTTTGCTTAGCCTACAGGACAACCCAAATGGTATTTATGCAACAAAAACTTGCCTCCAAGCCAGTAATTCAAAAATAAGCACCTGCTTAGAGGCCACTGGGAGCAACATCCATGGGGTCGGTGAGCAAAATGCCGCTCACTAGCCATTGATTGATGATCACTTGTATAGACAGTTCTGCTTTACACAGGTAATGTGACCCCACCAAAAATAATAAGGGCAATGATAGCATCACCTGCACAGAGCAGCCTAGCACAAATAATTGTGTTCAACAAAAGCTATAAATGTAAGAACTTACCGACCCATACAGTTCCCCTTTCTCGTTCATCCCAAGGTACAGTCCACAGTCCACACCTCGGATGCTGACCAGGCCAACGGCTATACTGATAAATTCTAGAATCCCTAAAAACAAAGAGCAATAGGTTAGCATGTATTTGACTGGGAAATAACCAATGCATCTCAATCTCATCAAACAGAGAGGGTTACTAACTAGTATAATTCCTAATCATGGAAAGTGAACGTAGGACCTGAAGGGACAAAGTCCTTAGCCATTACAAGTTAAATGCATTGTTGAATGGCAACTAAATTCCGACCAACCAATAGTCTCAAACAAATGTAGTCACTGGGTTGCAGTCGTTTAAATATGGTAATGCCTCTGTTTATGAGATGGTTTATGGGTTCTTCCCCAACAAGAAGTCTTTCTGGAAAACACTTACTCAGTTTGTGGTTCCCCAACCCGAAATTCAAATTGTTACAGGTCAAAATGGAAAAGTTTGTGTGACACATTACTCTTTCATTTATACTCGGCACTTAAAACACTTGCACACAAGATAGCATCAATACCAAGAAATCTAATGAAAATAAAAGCAAACGAAGAACGCAAATGTGTTTAAGTACTGGATATGAATAGCTGGAATTCATGTGCAAGTCATAGGTTGCATTTGTATAAGTTATTATTTATTGAAAACCTACATGTTCTCTGCCCACTGAGTGGTTACATTTCCCCATGCCAGAAATGATGCATTGCAGATAACAGAAAAGTGTCACAGACATAGGGAAGAAAATCCTACATTGCCATTCCTGCCTAATATAGTGGTGTGACTGTGCAGTAAAATGTGTTCTATTTTTAATTCCAGTTCCAGCTGAATTAGCACGTAATACATTAATACAGTGCAATGTCCTATATATGCACCATGCAACGAGGAACAAATGGAAGCAGATCTGCAAAGAGGTGTGACAATTCATTAAAATGAGCTTAGTGGTGGCAAAATGCACAACGTTGAATCGTATCTCTGAGTTTATTAGTGTTAGTTCTATTTAAAGGCAACCCCAACAATTACAAGGCTGCAGGTCAGCCATTTCTATCTACATGCTTAAAGCTCAAGCCTTTTCATAATATGTTCTATGTTTGAACCCTCAAAAGGGCACCTCTAAATTTAGGGGCTCACAGTAACTGTTCTATTTCGCCCTAAACTGAAATTGGCCCAAAATGCAATCCTTGATGGAGTTCATCTAGCCCAGGGGTCCCCAACCTTTTTTGGTCGTGAGCCACATTTAAATTTAAAAAAGAGTTGGAGAGCAACACAAGCATGAAAAAGTCCATGTGGATGTCAAATGAGAGCTCTGATTGGCTTTTTGGTAACCCCTATATGGACTGGCAGCCTATAGGAGAGAATGTTTGGCAGGGCATCTGTTTTTTATACAACCAAAACTTGCCTCCAAGCCAGTAATTCAAAAATAAGCACCTGCTTTGAGGCCACTGGGAGCAACATCCAAGGGGTTGGAGAGCAACATGTTGCTCACGAGCTACTGGTTGGGGATCACTGATCTAGCCTAATCACTGGACAGCCAGGTATGCCGCACTTAAGGCAGTGTTATTTGCAATGGTGTGGAAATTGTGATCTAACAAACGAATTGAGAGAGGTTACTGAAAGGTTTTTCATCTAGGAAATTGAATATCAGAGCCAGTTAGATCCAGATCAGCCAAAATATCCAGAATATCTATGAAAAAGGCCAAACTGGCTGATCTGACCACAATGTGAAGATCACCCAACCTGCTGACCAAATGGCTAACCAGACCAGAACGTGAAGATCACCCAACAGGCTGACCAGTCCACAACATGAAGATCACTCAACTGGCTGACCAGATCATAATGTAAAGATGACCTAACTGGCTGACCAGATCAAAATGCAAAGATCACTGAACTGGGAGAGGTTTTTCTCAACTGGGAGAGCTTAGTGAAAGATATTTCATTTAGGAAATTAAATATCAAAGCCAGTTGGATCCAGATCAGAATAAATCAAAATATCCAGGATACCAATTAAAATGGTCAAACTGGGTAAACTGATTACAATGTGAAGATCACTCAACCTGCTGACCAGTTCACAACATGAAGATCATTCAAGTGGCTGACCAGATTACAATGTGAAGATGACCAAACTGCCTGACCAGATCACCGAATGAAGATGGCCTCTTTGACTGACCACATCACAAACTGAAGATAACCAAAGTAGCTGGCCGAAGATGACCAAATTACAAAGTAGGCAGATGACCAAATTGAAAGATCGGTTTCCTTGTGTGTGATTAGCTTTAGATATACACTTGTCTAAGCAACAGGTTCTATTTATCACTAACTTCATGAGTAGTCAGTAGAAATTGATGTGATCATAGCACCCCATGCAAAGATTTAATGCTGATCTGGGAAATATTTTCCCAATGCGTTTGAAAAAGAAGGCCCAGTTTATATTTTCTTAGGTTAGCAAGTTTTTTGTGAGAGTTTTGGAATTTGCATCATTTCATTTATAGTGGATCACCAGTATGAATCAAGACTTATATAGTACCCTGATATTGGTAATATCTAACAGTTTGTTTCTAAGTGGACGTCAGTGGCCCTATCTCCCTCACATGATTTGTTTCTGACACATACACTAAACATGCAAAAGGCCCCTTACACCCATCAGCCATAGGATCTTCGATATGTATTTGCAGTTTCCATGCAAGGCAGTGTACAGTGGCAAAGCCTTTTTTAAACCTTGCCTTTGGCATAGCAGTAATTATGGGATAAAAATGACAACAACAAAGGATGCACAATAACTTGAAAAATGAAGAAAGTAGAAAGGTTTTACCTGAAAACCAGTGATTGTTTCCTTGAAAAAAACCCACTCTTACAGCCTTTGGTATTACATCAGATTTTTTGGCTGTTGACTAGACAAATAAAGCAGCCTTTAAACAACACTTTGATATCCTGCTGGGAAACACTTTATAATTCCTTACTGTCACCACTTCTCCTTGCCTTTCTGTCTTCTCATAAATGATTCATGCACTTTGCACATTTAATCTAAGCGCCAGAGACACATCTGTACACCTACTCTGTGATTTCAGGCGAGGAACGCTGGAAGTGCGCAGCCTTTACATTCATTAGTCATTAAATAAAATGGTTTAAAGGTTTCCTGGCACTACTCAGAGGGAGACTTTATCATGCTTGTGATGATAATATATGTGTCACTACTTTGATCCTCACAAGATGTGATCGAGATCCAAGAAATGAGAAAATAAATAGCGTGATTGAACAGGAGTACCACTAAAGATAACTGTAACTAAAGATATGTGTCTTTATCACATACAGTAGCAACATGGCCTTCAACAGCGAGAAGGTCTAATAGTGTCAATCAGGCATGGACTATGGTCAACATGGACAATATTTTCTGATACCAAATATTCAGCAGGTATAATTAAACCAAGCTAGAATGCTGGGGGAAATTGTGCTAATTGTGCTGTGCTGGCCCCATCTCTCTTAATCATTTTCATAGAGTTGGTGGCAACAAATAATCTACGTGAACCTCACCGCAGAAGAAACTTTTTTCAAGTATGGCTATGCAAGCTGCAATATTACTGATTTTGTTGGACTTCAGCTACAACAGCATCCACAGCACCAAGTGTCTTGTACGTTCCCACAGGATGACTCCAATTATCCAAGAGGCAATTCCATATTTCTCACATTTTCTAACATTATAAGCAGTAACTTGTTCAACATTTTTTGTTCCTTCTTAGTCTTCTTTCTGCTTAGACATCTTCCCAGACAAATGCACAACCACTTTGTGACTGCTAGCACTTACACAAGTTGATTTAATTGAAAATCAATGAAGGAAAATACCAATGAGTAGCCTTTAAAGCAGCTCTAAGAGTTGGCCTCAGCCATCTCTTCTTAGATATTTGTATATGCATGGTTGCAGTGATTGACAAGCTCCACAAAGGTTAACTGACCCACAATGATCTATTCAGAGAGGTCTCTTAGCATATGGGGGATGATTGATAGGAAATGGTATCACCATGCCATGGACACAGATGACAAAGTATGTTTTAGGTTGTACCTTAGAGAAAACTCTTGGCCTCGGGGTTTGGAAGTCAGCTTTAGCATCCAGAAACAAGAACAAGAAATTGCTATCATCAGTGCATAAGATACATTAAGCCAGAGTTATCTAAAAATACCTTCCCCCCAAGATGACCCCAATTCCTGAAGACCAGACATGTCCCATGCGCTTTATTAGGTATTTGTGATTTATGACTCTCTAGCCTAGAGGCCCCCAAACACGGGCCGATAAAAGCTGCTGACACATTTGGCACCTTACTGGCTCTTGTGGGGGACCCTCCAAAAGTCGGTCAGATCTCGATCCAGCAGGATAAAAGATCCCGTCGGATCATAGCCGCATCTGTCTGTTGATGCAGTCCCACAATCCGACCGCCCATATGGACTGCATTGTGATCAGATTGTTGAGTCTTAGGGCCCATGATTGGATCAGCCCGATATCACCTACCTCAATGAGGGAATACAGTGGGGGAGATCTGCTTGTTTGACGACAAAACAGCAGATCTCTCTGTGTATGACAAACAAGGAAAAGTTGTGCTCACCACTAATTTTTAAAACCATTAGGTGGGGTGCAATGAGGCTGTGACCACAAAATACATATAGACAAATACAAGAGTCCTCTGCACTCAACCCATTATCAATATATTTAAGACATTGAGACATTTTGTGCATACAGCTACTAAAAAATGCCTTACCCTTTAAACAACAGGGATTGTTTGTTCATATATTACAATATATTTAAGCTGGCCAACTACGTCAAAGTCATCCCATATCTGGCCAGTCCTACGCTCAATAGAATGAAAATTAAGCGGGTTGAGTGCAGATGACCTCTTGTATTTGTCTCTCTGTGTATGGCCAACTAAAATCAAAATCTTTGGGAGATAAGCAAAAGAAATGACATTGAAATAGCTATCTGGGATAGGTTTCACCCCTCACATTGACTTTTTAGGTTCCCTATGGCTGAAGAATGTAATTATTTATGGCTTCAGCCCGTTTGGACAGTTGTCGTCTCCCATTGTGTTATTATCATATTGCAATAAGCCAAAAAGGCACCTTAGGTTAGCAGTATTGGACCGTGTTGGGATATAACGATGGTGCCAAAACAATTGGGCCACAAATAGCACTCTCAAATAGTATAAACAACTTCCTAGCATAGAGATACTATACACTCATGCCCTGTATAAAGTATTATTCTGCAGGAACCCCCTCCTCAAACAGTGTGATGTTTCAGCTCCTTTTGGGGTATAAAGGATTTTTTTTTTTTTTTGCTCGGTATTCCTGTATAATAAACAATGATTACTTTCACTTTAAGGCACCCCTCCCTCCCACGGGTAGCAGTACATGCTATGACTTCCATATGCATGCAGACTTATTATCAGAGGAAATAACAACAGTAATTAGTAGACCAAATATCTGCTGAGTCTTTTATGTTTCTGACGAGCTTTGTTATTAGCTCCATGGCTGCCTTCAATGCAAAGCTTTGTTTTGCTGGCATATGAGAGATATGAGAATTTAGGGGGGGGGGGGATTTATCAATTTTTATTCCTTTGTTTGTAGAAGCAAAATATGTGTCCAGTAATTGGCGGAGAACGTATCCGCATATTACAGTAAAACAACTCACTCTAATATTACATAGTGCGGCCTCTCTCGAGCCTCATAAAAAAGCACTTACATGGATTTTTACACAATTAATTTTGAATCTCTTACAAAATACTCCATGCGCTCACCAATAACAGCCATGAAGTGCATAAATCTAATAAACTATGGTCTGGATCCCAAGAGACAAACATGCGTTGCTCACGCAGGCCAGAGATGAAATGGATTATTTACATTGATCACTGCAGCACGCCATTCCAGGGCATACATGTTAATTCCCTGTGGGTGCTGCTTAACCACTGGGATTGTTTTTCCTATAAGAGATCAGTGGTTTTCTACTGAAAGAACATTTGCCTTGGGCTCCGACTCTCACACAAACCCAAATGTTCTTATCCATTTTATATGGTATAATCATAGTAATGAATAATATCCAATCTGCCTTTGAAATGATACTGGGGAAATTGTTGAGTTTTGGGGTAATTGTTTATGGCATTGGTGTAGCAGTATAGGCTCTTTCTGGTGAGTAATGTCATAGACATGGTATAGGCACAAACTATGATATAAGTTATTCAGAGTTGAGGCTCATTTGTAAAGCAGACTGCAGTGCGTAAAGTGACAAAAAAAAAGCAGAAATCTTTTTTTGCATTTTTCACACTGCATTCTGCTTTTGAAGAATAGCTGCAGGGCTCTGTACTCCATGCATTATGCAGAGCTTTATTCAAGAAGGGTGAGAGGAGGAACATAGACATCCCCCTTCCACCGCCTAATTTGAACCTTGTTCAGATGCGCACATTGGCGTAACTGCTCCCTGGTGGGCCCCGGCACATGATGAGCACCTGGGCCCCCCTGTGGGGCCCTTACCTCTATAAATCGCATGCTGGAGTGTTGATGACATGTATGATGTATAAACTCCCCCCTAGATAACTGCCTGCCATAACCATTTCTGTGGCTTCAATGGGCCCCAAGGGGATGGGGGGCCCTGGTGCAATTGCACCCCCTGCACCCCTGGTAGTTACGCCACTGGATGCGCAATTCACCTGAGTCCTATCCTTACTGCCTGCCCTGTGGTTTGCCTGTGCCTCCTTCTTGTGCCAGATTTTTTATCAGACTTTTTTTTTACCCCTTTATGCTTGAGCCCCAGGGATCTCTTAATGACCCCTTTAGTGTTGAGCACCTGACCCCAACCCTCCCCACACCCACTGATCCCGCTTACCTCTATATTTCTCTACCAAAACCCACAGGTGACATAATGGAGTAGGATGGGAACTGCCACTGACAGGAGGGGGGTCTCAGGAAAAAACCTAGCTACTGTAAGGGGCAGAATCAGAGGCTAAAGGTGGCCATACACAAGGAGGTCTGCTCATTTGTCGCCAAATGAGCAAATCTCTCCCCAATATACCCACATTGAGGTGGGCGATATCGGGCTGTTCTGATTGGCGACATTAGGGTGTAATGATCAGATCAACATCGAGGCAAAATGGGCTGTTGGAGTGCGGTACCACATCAACGAACAGATGCAGCCGCAATACAACAAGATTTTTAACCCTGCCCAATCGACATCTGCCCAATTTTCGTCCAGATATCGTTCAGGGAAGCCAGACGGAGGATATACACATGGGCCAGTAACATGCCAACTCTGTCTGTCGCCAGCTTTTATTGGCCCATGTATGGGGGGTCTTAAAGGTGACAGGTTTAAAGACAACAAATGCTGAACCCAATGGCATTTTCTTATGCAATTAGTACGGACAAGTTGGGTTGGTTGGGGGGAGAGAGGAAAGTTCTAAACAGCATTAGAGCAAAGACACATGGGGAGCTTTGTCGCCCATAGGAAATAAAGTCGGACAAAAGTACCTTGACGTTGCCTCGAAAGAGAATCGTCACAGCCCAAACTCTTCATCCACATGCAATTTCACACAGTTGCCCAACTGAAATATTTTACTCCTAAAGCCAATTTACCTGTTCCCCTAAGAATAATTCCAAATCCTGTTTTATGATGTTAGTCAAACAAAATAAACTTCACTTACATAAATTATTTAAACCTTGTTTCTTTTTGTCTTCATTTAATTAATCAGGTGAAACAGACAGCTGCCATTTTGTGGACACTGTTATTAAGGCAAGCTTTAGATCATGCCAAAGTCTTGTTTATGCACCGAAATGGAGGACCTGATGCCCACGCCCATTCACTGGCTACACAATGACATTTTGGAGACTGATGGGGAATGTAAGATGTGCAGGGAGAACTAGGAGTTACAGAATGGAAAGTGAAAGTAATTGCCTGCCCCGCCTCTAGGGGCAGGGAATATATGATTGGCAGCTGAGAGTTTTAAACACGTTTTTAACCAGTTTTAACCACGTTTTTAACCAGTTGTTTAACAAAAAAAAAAAAAAGAAATTAGGTTTCAATATTCATTTTAAAAGGACTTTTAATATATAGATTTTCAGATGTGGGTGACAGGTCCCTTTGTTGCCCACGGAAAGCACAATTTCCCGTAACCCACAAAATGCCACTTCCCTTTAAAAAATTCATATCAATCTTAAAAAATATCAGAAGTCAGACTTTACCAGTTAAGCAATGAATCATTATGTTGTCACATTCTGCCCTTGTCCATATGCAGAAAGACAGTTTCCCTTCTCTGGCAGCAGCAGCTTTTTGGAAACTGAGTAGAAGAGGGTCCTTGTAGCTGAGAATTAGAAACCCTGAAAGCCACCAACATTAGCATAACATACAGGAGACTTTAAAAGAGAAACAACATTGTGCTAATGTTCACAAGCATTAAAGTCACTTTAAAATATATATGACTCATATAAAAGGAGCATCATTCCCTATACAGGTATGGGATCTGTTATGTAGAATGCTTGGGACCTGGGGCTTTCTGAATAAAGGTGGCCATACACGGAGAGATTCACTGATGTCGCCAAACAAAGCGGATCTCTCCCCAATATGTCCACCTTTTGGTGGGCGATATTGGGCTGATCCGATCATGGGCCCTAGGGCCCAACAATCGGATCACAATGGAGGACAAACGGGCGATCGGATCGCGGGACCGCATCAACGAGATCTTTCGGCCAGATATCGATCGGGGAAGCCCATCGGAGGGCCCCATAAATGGGCCAATAAGCAGCCGACTTGGTCTGTGGAGAGCTTTTATCGGCCCGTTTATGGCCACCTTAACAGATCTTACCATAATTTGTGTCTTCACTCATTAAGCCTACTAGAAAATCATGTAAACATTAAATAAACCCAATAGGCTGGTTCTGCTTCCAATAAGGATTAACTATATCTTAGTTGGGATCAAGTACAAGCTACTGTTTTATTATTACACAGAAAAGGGAAATTATTTTTAAAAATTTGGATTGTTTGGATAAAATGGAGTCTATGGGAGACGGCCTTTCCATAATTTGGAGCTTTCTGAATAACGGGGTTTCCGGACAATGGTTCCTATACAGTGGCGTAACTACCAGGGGTGCAATTGCACCAGGGCCCCCATCCCCTTGGGGCCCATTGGAGCCTGCTATCAACACTCCAGCATGGGATTTATAGAGGTAAGGGCCTGACAGGGGGGACCAGGTGCCTATCCTGTACCGGGGCCCACCAGCGAGTAGTTAAGCCACTGTTCCTATACCTGTATATGTTATGTACGCACAATGTATGTGTGACCCGATCATTAGAACCCTTTGCACCGGGTCCCCTCCCAGGTCACATGAGCACCAGCTTTACAATAAACTACTGGATAACTGATAACAAAGAAAGATATTCATTACAGCAGATAATGGTCTTTTTCCTTTGTTAAATTCCTATAAGTAAATAATGATTGCTTGTGAGCAGTAAAAGTGCGACTACATACCTCTGTTATCTGCACTAGTGCAATGTCAGCTGTTTGGTCTGCATTCCCTCAACTATTTCACTCGATGAAAAGCTCCTTAAGTGTAACTGTGATTTGGCAATATTTCTTTCTGTCCTCCACTTCATAACGTGTCAATATCTATAACATTTTTACGGATTTCTTTCTTGTTTGACTGATTTGTCTTTGTTGACCGTGGTTATTAATTCCACTCCGCTAAACCGCCAAGCGCAATCTTATCGTACAGGGTTAATGTAAACAACTGAACGAATAAGACTTTCTTATACTAAATCACTGCACTTGATCCATAAAGCCACCAGCATTGAGGTTGGTCCAACACACCCCTCACACTCACTGTTCACACTCCTGCCATCTGGAAAAAGGTACCGACGCATTAGGACCCTCAACACCAGACTGTGTAACAGTTTCTTCCCCCAAGCCATAAGGCTCCTGAATACTCAGGGACCGGACAGATCTCCCACACACACAAACACACTCCATCTGATCTTCTTATACACCACAACCTTACACAGCCACTGTATGCCATTGTATAAATAAATAGTCATTGGATATAGTTGTTGTCTATGAGCACATCTGCACTTTATCATGTTGTTACTACTATCATATCACAATGATCAGGCTATCCCAAATTATATCTTTATTTAATGGGCGTCTCTTTAATAACCTCCGTTCTAGTTAATTGAGCTGTTGGCTAACGTGAAAGGTCCTTTAAAACCCAGTTAGTTCCGAGGTTAAGAAGGGAGATTCTATGGTGCCTCACCTGCCACGGGTCAGCCATTACTAAAGTCTGAGATGGTGTTAGAGTCCTGTAGTGGGTTGGGTAACTGTGGGTGCCCATGGGTTATCCACAAAAAAGTGGGTATCCTGCAGGTTGCAAGTATGCAGGTATAGTCGGCAGGTTGCTGGTCTGTGGTTAGTAGGGTTGCCACCTTTTAAATAAATTTTTACCAGCCGTGGTGGGGGGGCAAGAAGAAAGGGATGGGCTGTGACGCACAAGGGGTGTGCTCTGTCACAAAGGGGTGTGGCTTGCTTTAAAGCTTTAAAGGGGCGGGGCTATGACCCGATAGGGGGGGGAGGTACATTTTTTTGTGGAGCAGGAAAGGGGCCTTTAATAGGGGTATTACAGATTTACCGGCAGCTACATTGCCGGTAAATTTTTAATACTGGCCCCGGCCACTGAGCATGTGAATGTCACAGACACTTTCCAAGATGGTGACCCCCTGTGACAAGTTTGAAATCCTGGATCATTGCTGCTACTGAAACTTTAGGCTGGAACAATTTAGTTCAGTATATAAGATATAGCATTTTTAAGGTTTAGCTCTCAGTCTGCACTAAATTTCCAGTTTCAAGTGAACATTGGCATTGGATCACACAACTACTGCTCAACATGTAGGAAGGTCTCACACACAAAATCTTGCTTTGTTTAATTTTATAGAACTGGTCAAACTCAGTGTCTCTCTTGTATTGATGTCCCAAATCCATTTTGGGTTCAGCCAACTCACAAACTGATTCCAAACCCTGATTTGGATATTTAGATTTTAAATTCATTTAAAGAACTATGAACAAAAATTAGAGTTTTTAAGTCACATGTTAATCCAAACCCTAAAAATTCAGCTGAATCCTAATACTACAAAAATTGCTAAAAAGATTCCTAAACCAAAGGGTTCCAGAGTCAGGGCCAGTAATGAAGCAAATTAGCTGCAGCACAACTACCCCATTGTATGTTACTGTTTATAAAAGAAAAAGTTGGAGAGATTAAGCCATGCTTTTTGGTTATAGTTTCCCTTTTCAATATGCCGTCAGTCTATTTTTTTTACTACTCATTTTATTCAGTATCAGAAGTTGCAAGTAAAACGATGAACCGCAAACATTTTCTTTAGCTTTTATGGGTTGCTGGTTTCATTTATTCGGCTTTTGATGGGATGCCAGTTTAACAAACAAAAGCCATCCAAGGACCTGCACGTTTATTATATCAAACAACTGCCTGGTGCAACAATGCAGAGAATGATTCCCATTAACTTGCAAACAATGATGCATTGTGTGTCTCCCTTATTAATGACTCTTCTGCTTTTACCAAAGAAGAAACCCTGTATCTCACAGCCAAGACAAGGTTCTGACAGCTTGACAGGGTCCTTCAGCTCTCGTAATCAGGTTTTTCTCCGGTTTATGGATGCCCCTCCAACTATGGTTGCCACCCGGCTGGTATTTCACCGGCCTAACCAGTAAAACACTTGCCAAAGCCGGGGCCGGTATTGGAATGTAGTTGCCGTTAATGCCCGCCCCCAATTCATTCTGCACTTAACTTTTTTTTCAGTGTTCTGGGCATCTTGCGCTATTGCCCTGCCCCCTTTTGTGGCATATTGCGTGCCTCCGCCCCTTTGATGTCACGGACCGCCCTTTCTTCTGCCAGCCCCCCCACTGGCCTGTAATCTTTTACTGATAAGATGGCAACCCTACCTACAACAAATATCCTGCATTTTAATCATAATATGGCTCTTCTAATGCAGAAGAGTATTGTTCCCTTCATACTTGTTTGTGTGATATGAGGGGAATGGGTTACCTCAGTGGGTAGCAATACCCCTAAAATAAGATAGTTTAGTTATTTTCTCCAGGTTGCACAGTTGAGATAAGACCTCTCCAAAACATTGTGCCAAGCCCCTTTATGCCTGGATAGAACTGAGGAGGTATACATCAATTCCTGATTGGTGTAGCCTACAGGAATACTGATGGGTGAATCTATGGCGAAGTCATGGCATGTTTTTGACGCGCGTTGCATCATTTTTGACACATCGTGTCGTTTTTTTTTTCTTTTGATGCCAGTGAATTTTCGGCAGGCAAATTTTCACGAATCGTGGGAATTCGTCACGAATTCGTGCCTGGCGAATAAATTCGCCCATCACTATACAGGAATATTTAACTCTGCAAGATCAGTGCTAAGATTCGAATTTAGAAAGCTGGCTGAAGGATCATCAAAGAAGGTGTGAGCAGAGAAAGAGGTGGGTGGTGACCAGGCTTTCAGGAGATGCAATCAACTCACCTATTGATCGGTATCTTTAACCTTTAAGTGTTATCCAGTCCTACAGAACTCTTAATTCTATAATCACGCCTTCTTCTGCACTGAAACAGATCACTTCTGTGCTGATACTGCAGCCTAATATGATTCAGCAACATTTACATCACCTACAGGATTCAAAGCACAATAGTGTCCTCCTCCAGTCTCCCCACTGCAGTTAATCTGAAGGCACTGCTTCAGCAAAAAGCCTTTATGGGGCTATGAAGCTGGGATGCAGATATCAGGTAATGATCTATATCCACACAAGGTAATACATGGATTATTGAGTGCTAAAGTACTGTATGAGCTTAGAACCTGCACTTCGTGGTCAACAAAACTGGGAAGTATGTTCAATCTGCTATCAACTACAAAAAATATACACATTCACATGCACACACATAAGTTCTCTTGCCCCATCAAGGCTGTTTCATATTCTAGGAGTTAAACTGACTGCACTCAAGACTGAATTTCAGCAGCGTCAGAGCATTGCATTAAGAGGTTGAGCTAAGGCAGTATAAATAGGATTTAATGGCTCTGGCATTTACATGTCTACTGTAGGATTCTTCATTTCCAGTAAAGATAGGCTCATTTAATAAGTAAGAACGATATTTGAGAGATGAGTGGAACATAAAGAAATAATGACACAGTGATACTAATAATTCTTATCATTAACATAATAAATGTGATTATGGTCCAGGTCCTGTTTATGATTTTACCATCTACTATAGAGATGATTCTACACAGGCTGACATTTAAGCTAAGGCCAGACGGGGAGATTCGGGAAATTTGTCGCCTGGCGACTTCTCGCCCCCGAACCTACCCGAATAGCCAGGCACCCACGTGCACCGGCATAGCTGAAAATGCCGGCGCGTGTTCACGCGGAGCGGCACGATTTTTCAAATCGCTCCAAATTGCCTGGCGAGGCAATTTGGAGCAATTTTAAAAATCGCCCCGCTCCGTGTGAACACGCGCCGGCGTTTTTCAGCTATGCCGGTGTGCGTGGGTGCCTGTCTATTCGGGGAAGTTCGGGGGCAAGAAGTCGCCAGGCGAGAAGTTGCCAGGCGACAAATTTCCCCCTAATCCCCCGTCTGGCCTAGCCCTTATGCAACTGATCTTCTGGGGGCCACATAATCACATGCAAAGTGTCCATTTACACTAACAGTCAGTTAGCACTGCACCAATTGCTCCAAACAAAAAGATCATAGAGGAAATGATGATTCATTAGGTTCCACTAATTTCCAAATCTGCAAATGCCCCATCCATTCACAGAGAAAGGGCATCGGCACCCTATTGATTTTCTTCCCATACAGTCCCACAACTGTGTTCTACGGCTCCCAACCGGCTGCTAAAATTTGGTGCAAGTTTAAAGTAAAGTTTGGAGTGTGATCTCCTAAATTTGAACTTTCATATCCAGGCACAGGAACAGCTAACGATGAATGCCCAGGTCAGGTGGAGAAGACTTTTTTTGGAGAATACACTACATAACCTATTGCCTTTAAAGTCAATGGTGTATCTTGGGTGTCAAGTACACCCATAAGGTCATCTCCATCTATAGATCATACATGTAAGATCAAACAAATTAGCAGCAGCACCATAGATATTCTTAGAAAGTACATTTTTATTGTACGATTCATCCCTCAGTAATAGTCTTATGATAACCATAGAAAATGCTTAGGCACATAAGTCATTTGACCACCTCTGTAAATGGGAAAAATTTAACCAATCCTCATTTTGTTTGGCTGCAGAATCATCTAATTGGTTATCAAAGAACCCCTGGAGGATTAATGTGGCCATTGATGCACCAATAATATCGTACAAAACTAATTTTCGGACGATATTCGTTGTGTGTATGGTGGGAGATGAGCCAACTGATATCAACAGAAGACTTGGATATTGGTCTGTCAGGAAAATTTTGAGCAGATGCTTTTGATGGTATCCGAACATCGGCCATTGTTAGTGCTGAATCATCAGATACAGGTAGAATTCTATTGTTTATCTTTGTATATCGGACAATTCAGCTCTACACGTGTGTAGTGTAACAAACAATATTAAATGGAAACATCTTTTCCATGAAAGATTGTAATTGTACATTTATGGCCACCTTTAGACACACACATGGTGAGATTGTCCTGTTTCCTACAGGTTTTTGACCATTAAAATCAACTGGTGACACTACACAGAAAGTGAATTTCTTCCTTAAACTGGATTTGGTAAAGATTTCACCTTTTTAATTAATATATTGGAGGTGGATCAATGCAGAGTGTGGGCTGCTAAGAGGCATGGGCAGATATTCAGCTGAGAACTGATCACAGACAATGAACATATCCAAATAGGAGAACACATACAAAGAGCAACCAGGTGAACGTATTGATTGTGTCCATGCTAATTTATTGCTGGTATCCCCACTGCCTTGATTGACAGTTTTCTTTGGAGTAAAATGTACAAAATAGGGGGTATGTGGAAGCACTCTAAAGGCAAAGTTATAGTGTATTTAAGTATAATGGAAGTGCTAGTTTTAATGCACATTCCCTGTGCCCCTGTCTCCAAAGTTTGCAAAACAGGGGTTTTTAGTTACAAAGTTATGATCATAAAGTTGAAAAGCCGCCATACCACGTCAAGGTAAACCCCACATGGCGGACCCTAACATATTTACCTTTTTTTTGTCATTGTATAAGGAGTCTCTCTGCATAGTAGCATTATTTGTAATCAGTGTCAGTAGAACCTTGGTTTCAGTATAAAGGATCGATCCTCCCCCGCCAGTATGCGGCTTTTAAAGGGAGAGGAATTGTCCAAACCAACGCCCATTTTTAAAGGCATAGGGCCACATCTAGCTCAATGGGGGGGTATGGGGTGCTATTAAAAACCACATGAAGCTCAGCCACAGCTTCTAGCTAAAGTAAAATGTACAAAATAGGGGGTATGTGGAATATGGTATTATGATCATAACTTTGTAACTAAAAACCCCTGTTTTGCAAACTTACTTTGGAGACAGGGGCACAGGGAATGTGCATTAAAACTAGCACTTCCATTATACTTAAATATACTATAACTTTGCCTTTAGAGTGCTTCCACATACCCCCTATTTTGTACAGTTTTCTTTGGAGGACACATAGGGGCAGATTGACTAAAGGATGAAGTGGCTAATGCTAGTGACAATTCGCCAGCGTTAAAATCTGCAGGAACATCTATTCACTAACAGGTGTAGGCGTCAGTTTGTTAGCTAGCAGTCGTTCTCACTCTATCGCCAGACAACTTTTCACTCTGGCAAAAAGTCGCTGCTCAGCAAATTCAGTAAAATGCGGATTTTACTGAACCTTTCGCCAGATTTGACTTTGCCACCTCAGCTTCCAAACATATTTCAGCAGCACTTTGATATAGTGAAGCAACGTTTTGGGCCTAGCCAGCCCTTTATAAAGCTTGATAAAGGGGTGGCTAGGCCCGAAACGTTGCTTCACCTGTTGCATAAATAAATAGAATTTTCACTATATCGGAGTGCTGCTGAAATATGTTTGGAAATATGGATCGGACCTGAGCAGACAGAGTCACAGTCGGCACCCGACGATACAAAAAGCGGGGAGGATTGTGTAGCACTACTGTGTGCGTTTGTGCTAAAAAGAAGCTAGATCTTCCTCAGTCTTATGTCAGTTACATTATATCCTGTTGGCCGAAAATGCATTAAAGTTCAAAAAACGATGGTGACTTTTCCTTTTTTGAAGCGGGATTGCCTGCAAAAGTCCTGACTTAGGGGTAGATCTATCAAGGAGTGAAGTTCTGCCACTAGAGGGAAATTCCACCGCTCTCCATTCATTTCTATGGGATTTTGAAGTGAAAGTTCACCCTTTGATAAATAAGCCTTTAAAAATCCCATAGAAATGAATGGAGAGCGGCGGAATTTCCCTCTAGTGGCGGAACTTCACTCTTAACTTTGATAAATATACCCCTTAAACTTTTTTTGGGTAACCGGTTTTCTCCAGACATTTCATAACAGATGGAGTATTCATTTTACAGTGGGCTCATGTGTAAGGCATTATATTAACTCTCTTGTCTTTATTAAGGTTCTCTAGACAGTTGTAATAAAAAGTGGTAACTTCAAGCATTTGCACCAACATTTATAATAAAGACGTCCATAGAACTTTAAATAACCCACCTTATAGAAATTGACCTAAGTGCAAGATCACTAGCGAATTTTCGCTAGGCACAAACGAACGCTAGAGCATCAGTGCTGTGAAATGCTCGCAATGCCGAAGTAGTGAAAAGTCACCAAGCGTTCAGCAGGATGAATCTTTGCATATTCGCATATAAGTGAACTGGCGTAGTCTGAACACATTTGCGCCTGGCGAAGAGGTGAAAGGTTTGAAAAGACAATTTGCCTGTTAGTGAATCTACTGACAATTTGTATAAATTTTTTTAATACAAATCTAATGCTTTGCAAATCACATGGTTCCACATGGATTTTGATCATAGTAGAAAAAAAACAAAAAAAACCCTAAAAGGACACTGCAGTACTGACCTCATTCAAACACAGAAGTAATATGTATTTAGATCAGTGGTTCTCAACAGGGGTCCCTTAAGGGGTTCCAGGAGCAGGTTCATCTCTCTCCCCACTAGCCCTGGGCCAAGGTTGTAGCTATCCGGGTGTTGGTGCTGGGAGTTGTAGTTCAGTAACCTGTGTAGGGAAGCCAGTTTCAACTTTCTATATCCCCTAAGTAGGCACTGCCATACAGCTCTCCCTGCCCTTTTAAAATTTGAAAAATTAACATGGTAATTGGGGTGTGACAAAAAATTTTTTGCTGCACTACGCACGGAAAACAAACCTTTATGTAGTCACGGTGTTTCCTGTACTTTCCTAACAATCCGCTCTGGGCTGGCAATGAAAATATTTTTATATTTTATGGTTGGGGGTCACCACAACATGAGGAACTGTATTAAAGGGTCGCAGCATTAGGAAGGTTGAGAACCGCGGATTTAGATCTACATTAACCCAATCGTTGTAAAAACAGACCGAAACTTACTGTAAAGAGAGGGGAGGTTTCCTGAAAGCGAAACAATGAACGTTACCAATAACACAAGTAAATCTGCATTTCATAGTTGATATAAATTCCAGTAATGGGAAAAAAATAGGCAATTGGTTTTTGGTTCTTAGAATCAAGCCAAAGATGAAAGAATAACTACACTCTTATTTTAATTAGGTGTCACATAAGATCAATGATTTATGTTTTATATATATAAAGCATAGAATAGACTATCATAGAATAGACTTACCCTATGGGTCTAATGCGAATGGAATGTCAGCCCTCTAGGTAGAGAATACATAGAGGTAATCCAGTCTGTTTTTCCATTATGGTTTGAAGTTCTTTTTACTTCTTCTGAAAACAGTTTTTAGTTTTTCTTTTAATGGCACACAATTGCTGAGATGGCCTGTGATCAGCGAAGTTAGGAATGCTCAGCCAAAAACGAGGCACTTAAAAAACAACAGGCCCATACAAGTCACTATGAATCTCTAAAGATCTCGCTATTCCTAACTGAAACCCCATCTCCTGGGCACTACCATACAACACATACAGGACACTCCATCAGCGGAATAAAGCCAATAATCTGCCCAAAATCCCTGTTTTACATGTTAAAAACCTGTTTGCTCTTACCTACTCCCGCTAAACATTACAATTCCTTCTCTTCCAATCCCTTCCCATTATGTAATCATTTCATCTATTGTATGTGCCACTGAATATGCCATTTATTTTAGCTTAAAAAATATACTGAGCATTTACAATATCACTTGGATAGTAAAGTTGCTTTCAAGAAAACTATCCCCCCGCCAACAATGTATCTATACAAAATAGATTGTATAAAACAGCTCATATGTAAAACTCTGCAGATTAAATGTAGATTGTTTTTTGTTCATAGATCCAAAACCGATACATCAGATGATTCAAGATCAGCACTATAACTGCTTTATGAATATAATTTGTAAAATTAAGAAAAACACAAATATATATATATATTTTCTTTTCATTCGGGCTATTTGCTTTCAGGCAATATTTTACCTTAGATTCTAACTCTTTACTCCATTCAGTGGTTACTCCCCTAAGGAACTGCTATTGTGGTGTGACTTTGTCACAATGATTAATGGAGGATCATGTGAATGTTGGACCTGCAGCAGCAAAAGGATCTTCTCTGTTCATGTGCAACATCTACAAGATAAACCTGTCTATATCAAAGTCACGAAAGCATTAGTAGGAATAGAAATCTAGGGTACTTGTGATCTCAACGCTATCTCAAAGCCACGGTCCCTTCTGCTACTATAGGCACCATCTCTCCCTACTATACCTGCTATCCCACAGTCACACTC
>CM044434.1:147316560-147329317 GCA_024363595.1 Xenopus borealis
TCCCACTGTCTTTGATGTTGGTGTGTATTTGAATAAACCGCATTAATTTTACTTGATCGCACTTCCTCTGATGCTTCCGATGTGCGCTTGTCAGCGGGCATTTGCAGACTGCCTATGGGAATCACCCAGCTTGTGGGGTGCCTATGGGAATCATCTAGCTTGTGGGGTGTCTATGGAAATCTTCCAGTTTGTAGGGTGCCGATGGGAATTACCCAGCTTGTTGGGTGCCTATGGGAATCATCCACCTTGCAAGTCTACTAGATGCAGCTTTGTATTTCAATAATGTGGTTAACACTGGTTATTGTGTTCAATGCAGCCCCTACAATGAAGCATATTAAGGGTTCAGCAGTCATCATGAAGAAGCTGAGGTTGCGTGATAAACACGAGGTGCCAGGCAGGTGATGGGCAGAACATATTTACACCTCTAAGGTGTCAGTATTCTCCCTCGCTAATAAAAGTGCCGCCAATCCAGCTTTCAGTTCTAAAGAAAGCAACTGCCAGTCTCCGGCAACAAACAGGAAAAGAAAGTGGCGCTTGGCATTCCATCAACATGTTGCAAGTGGGGAAATGGTTCGTTTAGTACCAATTGAATTCTTTTCTAAGCATGGAACTCAATGCACAGAACATTTAAATGTAATTTCATTTCTCGAGTTTCATATACAATACTGTATATGAAGGCAACAAGATAATGTAAGAATAATTTACTCATGTTGTTGACGTTCCTGTCGGAACTGACCTCTGAAATGGGATTATACTAATGAATTCATTGGTTACAGCAGGAGGGTAGCTAAAGAAGCAGACTCTGAAACTGCTGGAGGACCCCCCTGAAGGTATAGGAAGTGGGGTACTGACTTTCAATATATGGTTATAAACAATGCCGTATTCACAAAGTTTAGTGGGTCCTAACACCCTAGATCCTGACCCAGACCTGCCAAACATTATTCTAAGCTGGACGCAATGGACCCTCTAAGCTGTGCGATCGTAACTGCACATACACATTTTCAGGTCAGCGCGCACAACAAATTCTGATGTGTACAAAGACTTTTGTGTGAAAATAATTTGCATTTTTTTCTGACCTGCTCCCACAGTATATAAATATGAGCACCAGGCCCAGACTGGCAATCTGAAGGGCGGCTATAAGGTGCCATATTTAGTGGGCTGGTGGGGGCTGTTTGGGCCTCTGTGTAACTGAAATGCCAGGGCATACCTAAGTAAAAAGAGGGACAAAAATGTTTTTCTTGTAGTGTGGCTAATGTGTGACCACGCCCATTTTCATGACCACGCCCCCTAATTACAATGTTCTTTTTACAAAATTTGGCAGGTTATCTAAACTGTTACAATTACTTACTTTCTTATCTCAAAATAGTTACAAAGTCTAGCCCAATGAAATATAAAAAAATCTGTTTGCTCTTTTGAGAAATGGATTTCAGTGCAGAATTCTGCTGAAGCAGCACTATTAAAGGGGTGGTTCACCTTCAAGTTAACTTTTAGTATATTGTAGAAGGGCCAATTCTAAGAAACTTTTCAATTGGTCTTCATTATTTATTTTTCATAGTTTTTTAATGATTTGCAATTTTCTTCTGTTTCTTTCCAGCTTTCAAATGGGGGTCACTGACATCATCTAAAAACAAATGCTCTGTAAGGCTACAAATGTATTGTTATTGCCACTTTTTATTATTTATCATTCTATTCAGTCCCTCTCCTATTCATATTCCAGTGTCTTATCCAAATCAATGCAGGATTGCTAGGGTAATTTGTACCCTAGAAACCAAATTGCTGACACTGCAAACTGGAGAGCTGCTGCATGAAAAGCTAAATAACTAAAAAGCCACAAACAATAAAAAATGAAAACCAGTTGCAAATTGTCTCAGAATATCACTCTCTACATTATAGTAAAAGTTAACTCAAAGGTGAACAACCCCTTTAACTGATGCATTTTGGGGAAAAAACATTTGTTCCCATGACAGTATGCCTTTAAATGCTTTACAGAATATGCAGCCGCTACAAAAATAAAGGATAATATTAACAATGCATGCTAAAAGAACTCAATCATCATTTAAAGGCTATGTACCTTTGTAATTACTTTATCCGTGGTTTTCACAAATTGAACAGCATTCCCTCCAACCCTTTCCCAACCTTTCTTTATTATAGAATAATGCACAAAGTCATCTCTGCATATTGAAAGTATCTGAAAGTGAAAGTACAGCTGCCTTTCAATAAAGAAAGAATAAGCAGATACACTGTGCCCTCACCCTTGGTGATGATGATGAGGCAGCTGAGAGCACGTGGGTGTAATAGGGCAGAGGCAATTAAAGGGAAACTGTCCCATGATTCTGTGTGCTGAGACACTCCAAGCTATACCGCAATACACTGCAGCAGAGAGAGAGAGAGAGCTATGGAGAGCAGAGCGAGTACCAAAAATCAGTGTGGCACGCCAAGCCTTCTTTAATCCCCTGGGCATGAAATGCTGCATTAAACCAGCGCCCGCGCCATACACCCAGCAGCCGAGGTCACCCCTTCCGTTGGCTGCGACTTTTCTGCAGGGATCTGCCTTTTTTTAATGCTGTGCGTGCAGACGTTTTGCTGATGCAAGGGGCCCGCCTCTGGCATAGACAGAATTCACAATGACTCTTCTTTTCAAGGAGATTGTCCCAAAAGGCAGCCAGGAGACACTGGCATTAGTAGGTGAACACCAGCTGGCATACAACCGATGCCACAGAATAAATGCAATTGTACTCTGCATATACACAAGCCATTACACAGCAGCAATTGTAATTATTAGTGCAGTCGCCCATTTATTATACTGTAAATAAAACGACAAATGCTACAGTGCAGTACACGGCACACCCACGGTTATTTATCAAGGAGGCACTAACTTGGGTGCACGCGAGGGGCTCTCCTAGTGTCTGATTTCTGTTATTTTAGATTGCTAGCTCTTCAGGGCAGGGTTCAAATTCTATTGTGAATTTCCAAAATAATAATTGCTAATTATTCTAGATTGATAGATCTTCAGGGAATTTGCAAAATAATAATTGCTATCATTTTAGATTGCTAGCTCTTCAGGGCAGGGGTCAAATTCTATCGTGAATTTCCAAAATAATAATAGCTATTATTTTAGATTGCTAGCTCTTTGGGTCAGGGGTCAAATTCTATCGTGAACTTCAAAAATAAAATAATGCCTATTATTTTAGATTGCTAGCTCTTCAGGGCAGGGGTCAAATTCTATTGTGAATTTCCAAAATAATAATTACTATTATTTTAGATTGCTAGCTCTTCAGGGCAGGGGTCAAATTCTATCGTGAATTTCCAAAATAATAATAGCTATTATTTTAGATTGCTAGCGCTTCAGGACAGGTGTCAAATTCTATTGCGAATTTCCAAAATAATAATTGCTATTATTTTAGATTGCTAGCTCTTTGGGTCAGGGGTCAAATTCTATCGTGAACTTCAAAAATAAAATAATGTCAAGGTTGGTGCCCAGCTTATATGTGCAGAAGGCTTTATCACATTTTATTGCAGAACTTGTAGCACAAGTGTTTGGGGACCAACCCCTTACTTAGGTGCAAGGTCGGTGCATCAGATATTAGTACAACAAACCTTGCTAAAAAGAGCTTACAATCAAATCTGCCCATATGCGCAAATAGCCACCGATCACTCGGTTGGATCACTGTGGCCCATAGATTTTCATAGCACACAATGGGGGGTACAATACACAGGGAGATCCCCGATGTGGGTGATATCAGGCTGATCCGATCCTGGGCGTTAGGGCCCAACAATCAGATCATAATGCAGTCCATACAGGCAGTTGCAGGGCCCCACACATGGGCCAATAAGAAGCCAGTCTGTCAGCAGCTTTTATTGGCCCATCTATGGGGGCCTTAAGGGTAGTGACAGTCGATAAGATTAGGGAATATTTAGTCACCCAGCGACAAATCGCCTCTCCTTCAGGCGACTAATCTCCCTGAAAAACCTTCCCGCCGACTAGAATCTAAATTGCCGTTGTGGTGGCACTTGGAGCACTTCGTTTTCCGAAGTCGTCCAAAGTTGCCTTACAAGGAAACTTCTGGCGACTATGGAAAACAAAGCGCTCTGAGTACCATCCTGCCGGGGATTTTTTGGGGAGATTTTCGGGGAAGATTAGTCACCCAAAGCAGAGGTTGATTTGTCACCATGTGACTAAGGGTAGGGGCAGACAGTAGGGTTGCCACCCAGCCGGTATTTTACCGGCCTAGCCGGTAAAATACCAGCCAAGGCCGGGGCCGGTATTACAAATTTACCGGCAATGTAGCTGCCGGTAAATTTGTAATAGCCCTGAAAAAAGGCCCTTGCCTTACCTTAAGTCCGAAGAAAACTTACCTTTCTCGCGTCGTCAGCCGATCGTGGCCGTGGCTCCGCCCCTTTTTGCGTCACGGCCTGCCCCTTTTGCGTCACGGCCCGCCCCCTATATGTCACGACCCGCCCCCTTTTTGGTCCCGCCCCCCACCGGCCGGTAAGTCATTTGAAAAAAGGTGGCAACCCTAGCAGACAGGCAGATTCAGGGAACTGCCTTCTTCATGCTTGAATCAGAAAACGCCAACGCGGTGCTTCGATTCACTCGCGGTGCTTCGATTTCCGAAATCGCCCGGTTTTCTCGTGAAGCTCCCTGAATCTTAGTGTCTGTCACTACCCTAATTGTTACACAAAATAACTAAATATTTATTTGCATCTCCCCCCCCCCCCCCCCCCCCACCGGGTGCTGAATGTAAACACATGCAATTTGTCATTTATCAAAGATAAGTTTGTAGCAACCAGTGTGCACCCCCCAAAGCCACTGATGTTATCTGGGTTATTCATTATCTGTGACATGCAGGATTAAGGATTTTTCACAGTGGCAATTACTTAAACCAATTAGCAGAAGTACAGATGTAAAATGCAGAGCCATTACAGCTCCGAAGTGCAAGATTTGTCCTTTTTTTTCTCCCTCCTCCTCCCCGCTGCGCCGCAGGTAAGAGAAGCCCCTCCAATTAACCCCTGCCTCTGGCACTGCCAGCTCTGTCTGCACAGGATACATTTCACAAGTTATTGCCAGACTCCTGGGCTTGAATTCACAGCATGCAGTGTGGAATGAGAGAGTTGTAGTTCAGGGAAAGCTGGGGACACACAGGTTAAAGGATTCCTGGTATACAGAACATGCCAGCAGAACAAGGACATCAGCAGCGCCCGGACATAACACTGTGACATTCCGATATTACGGAGGTGGCATAGAGATTGTGTTTGATCAGCACATTAACACATTCACTTCTGGCTTAGTCGGGGGGGGGGGTTATTTTTTTCCCCACTTGCCCAACACAGAAGGCCACAGGTGCTGGAGGAGAGGAATGCAGACAGAATGCAGATGGCTTGCGTAAGAGCTGGGCACCTAAAACACTGCGCCGGAGGGCATACTGTGCGGATAACTGTGCCAGCAGTACCTCTTACCTTGGGGACACATGCCTTTTTATTAACATTGTCATTAACCAGTTCCTTGCCCACAACACACTCCATTACCAAGAACTTGCCAGTTTAACCCTGCCCTGCCTGGAAAGCTTATTGCCAGCAGGCTCCTGTAATTTCCAATCAAACATTAATCTGCCAAGAGAACTCCTTATCTTCATGCACTCTCCCACTCAGGTTAACTGCTTCCATACCAAAGAGCCTGCAGCTTACTATGCAGACGTGCCACCTCCCAGCATTCAGAAGCTCTTTGCACCAACCTTGTCCCTCCTTGAGATTTTAACTGCTTCTTTCTTCAAACCTGTGCCAGTTTCCATAGTCAACATAACTATTCAGTCGCCAGAGACATTTATAACAAACACACGTCACTTTAAATTAACTCTTACCTAGCAATTACAATTACTTTCTAATATTTCATTAACTGTTCTGCTACCTTCTCTTATAAAATAAACAGCCCCACTGCTGGCAGGTACATACCAGCTTCTTTCTATCTTGTTCCCCTGCCTGCTGGTCACTAGGACACAGGAGAGTTAAGCGAGTGATTCACCCAGGGTCGGACTGGGGGGCCCGGGGCCCACCGGCACTACTGTCCAGGGCCCCCTGTGCCCCCCCTACCTACCTGCGCTTTAAGATGTGATGGCCCAGTGGGGGTTCATTAAGTGTCGGGCCCACCAGTCCGAGAATGGGTTCACCTTTAGTGTTGAGGCAGACGGGTATATTCAGGGATATTTAGTCGAACTGCCTTCCATCTGCATGAATGTAGAATCGCCTGCACTAATGCACTCGCCCCACCGGGAATTTAGATTCTAGTCGGCGGGAAGGCCTTTCAAGGAGATTAGTTGCCCGAATATGCACTTGCGCAAGGAAATCGAAGCGCGCAAGGGCATTAGCGCAGGCAATTCTTCATTGATCAGATGGAAGGCAGAAGAAATCACCCCGAATCTGCCCCAACCCTTAAGTTAACTTTTAGTATGTTATAAATGGCCAATTCTAAGCAACTTTTCAACTTTTTTTAATTATTTGCCTTTTTTCTGACTCTTTCCAGCTTTCAAATGGGGGGTCATTCTAAAAAAAACAAAAACAAATGCTCTGTAAGACTACAAATGTATTATTATTGCTACTTTTTATTACTCTTCTTTCTATTCAGGCCTCTCCTATTCATATTTCAGTCTCTCATTCAAATCAGTGCAGGGTTGCTAGGGTCGTTTGGACCTTAGCAACAAGAAGGTAGCTATTGCACACTGGAGAACTGTTAAATAAAAAGCTAAATAACCCCAAACAATTAAAAATGAAAACCAATTGTAAATTGTCTCAGAATATTGCTTTCTATATCATACAAACAGTTAACTTCTAGACCACCTAGAAGGCTGCAGGGTGAACAAGCCTGGGTTATACTAGCCATCCTGGGGATGCCCTCCCTTAAAAACACCGCTGCCTGAAGCTGTTTCATGCGCAGCAGTCCAATCTGGCTTGCTTTAGGACCCGGTAGCTGTCCCGGCAGAGGGAGGGAGAAGGGAGGAGAGTCCCAGACACCTGCTGGGGGCGTGGAGCTGATATATACACACACACACCGGATCACTGCTCCTTGCCCAGTGGGCAGCACCACAGCCAGAGATCTCTATGTCTCTGCGACCCCCCGTCCCCATTCACCCTTACCCGACCCCACCCCAGAATCCAGAGTACACTTTCCAGAAAACTCCTTGATACTTTGTAACACTGTATGAGAAGCTGCTGCGACTCAATCGCAACTTCACTGGAAGTGCTGCAAACTGAGGTTCAGCCGCAAAACTGTAGCTTCCTATATCTTTAGGGCTCTCCCCTGATTTGCCCGTACATGTGCCCCAACGTCTGTGCCTTGGGGCACATTAAGGGAGGCAATCCCGAAACGAGTTAGGTGTATTATCAGCACAGCGACAATAAAGCCTTTTTCCAGAAGTGCCATCCAATATATTGAGTTTGCTATGTCGATACAGTGGGGACACTTACAGTTTGGGATTTACCAGCAGTGTGTGGCTAATATACCCCCCGATATATTCCTAAACCTCTAATATTCTTATTAGCTAAAGGGGACCCTGACCAAAGGTGGAACCTGGAGCAGAGTCGGGGGTCTCAGCCTTGAGGTCTGTTAGGATGAGTTGGCAGGTGGGATCTATATATAAATACAACTTCAGTTAAGTTGAAAGTCAAAACTCATTTATTGTTCCTTTATATTCCTGGAGCTATATATATATATATATATATATATATATATACCCTGATATATTCCTCAACCTCTAATATTCTTATGAGCTAATGGGGGGCCCTGAATAAAGGTGGAACCTGGCAGGGGAGTCTCAGCCTTGAGGACTGCTTCAATGAGATTTGAAGGGGGTGTATTTAAAAATACACCCGAAAACCCAGGCTGCATTTCATTTAGGTTAAAATTTGGGGTTCTAGATATTCTTGGAGCTATGGTTGATGTACCCTGAAATAGATTTCTCATCTTGTTACGTGCTAAAGGGGGGACTGAAAAAGCAATGGGGGGCTTGAACTGAAAAAAAGTCTAACAACTGCTTCCATAAGGGTTGAGGCAGACGGGGCGGCATTCTCCCGGAACTGACTTCAGTCTGCTTGAATGAAGAATCGCCTGCGCTAATGCACTCGGGGCGCTTCAAGTTCGGGCGACTTCGGAAATAGAACAGCCGCAAGTCAATTCTTCATTCAAGCAGACGGAGGGCAGTTCGGGGAGACTGTCGCCCCTCAGAAGAGGCGATTAGTCGCCAGGTGACTAAATCTCCCAGAATCTGCCCGTCTGTCGCTAAGTGATGGAGAGTTCTCCCCTCGGCTCATCCATTTTCCCAATCAGTGCCCTTGGCTCATGATCATCCTCATATCTATAAGAAACACCAAGGAGATTGGGCTCTATAATTAACAAATCTTTGAGAAACATATTTTTTTTTAAAACAACTAAGGGCCACACAGCTGCACTATACTGCATTCATTCTGCCCCCTGACTTACAATAGGAATCTCGTCTATTCAGCTTGAAAATTAAGTATTGTAAAAAAAAAAATGAAGATACACCACTCAGGTGGGTTTTACCCCTGGCACAGTTATAGACCACCCTGCAGTGGGGTGGGAGTATAAATATTTAATAAAGCCTCCCAGGCACTGCTTTGCAGTGTATGGATTTGGGTCTGGGCTCTGCCTGAATGCAGCAATGCAGAATATCATGTATTCCTCTCTTTTCAGCTTGAGAAGGAGTTAAAAGCATATGGGTGGGTGGGGGGTCTCCAGCTCCTACTGCTGAGTCACAAATAGCACCCTATAGACATGAAATCCAAGGCATGCTCTTTAAAATTAGTCCTGTGTCTTTATCCATCCATACAGCAGATGGGACCTTGATGGTGGAACGGCAATCACCCAGGAATTTGGGAAAAGCAAATGGTGAACCATTTGTGCTTGCCGTGTTATAACCCCCGGGGGGCTACAACTTTCTAAAATTGGACTGCGGTGTCTGATACCCCCCCAAAGCGCTAAGGTACACGGACGACAAACAACAGAATCCCATCCCCTACAAATAGGGAACCAAAGTATAAGGGCAAATTAAGTCAATTAATCAAATCAACTAATCAAATCAACATGCCTGAGTTGGAACTTGGGGGGGGCATGTAGGAATAAGACACGTGGCGACCCAAATCAAGAAATTGCACCCACTGAAATATAATAGAATGACATATGCCTGCATAAAGGTAAGCTGTTACATGGGTACCAACAGCCCAGGGTATTTATTCCTTAATACACAGGTAATAAGCTTTAAGGTAGGGGTTGTTTTCCAATGTATTTGAGTTACAGAGGATGCTGGGATTTGTAGTGAAGTAGCACTTGTACATCTCTAAATGAATGGGATGGGATAGTGTCCTGTCCTAATATCTGCTGAACCTCCGTATAACACTGCTTTGGGTCCATTGCCACATTCAGTCTAAGCAATAAATGAAACTTTATAACAATTCTCATAACTGTCTCTCACCTCCGCCCCTCATGGGCACCGCATGGCCAAATGCAGCTCTTTTTTAAGCCGGCTGCTGCTGCATCTCAGCTGCCGAGTACCTGCATTGGGAGTGCTGCAGTCTATGGAATGGGACAGACAGGGAATGAAGAAGGGCAGAAAATATACCTACCAAATCGGTTGTGATCCTGCCTGGTCCCTTGGATAGTCCCATTGGGAAAGATTTCCAAATGAAACCCTGTCCTGCAATAGAGCTGTCTTCTCCGGAGAATCCCTTTTAAGTGTTCCAGATCGGTGACCGCGGAGCCCCTGGGGAGCCCCCCTGCTTCAGAATGATGGCTCATGTGGTCACTTAACAACACAGGGGTATCCACTTGCAAGACGGGCACATTCCCAAAAGACACTGCATCCTGCACACCGAAATAGTTGCCAACTTCACCCAGGGGAGCCATCAGAAGAAAGCTCTCTCCTCTCTCTCTCTCTCTCTCTCCCCCCTGATGAGGATGAATAAGCAGATAATGAGCTTGGAAGTGCCCAGCTCAGGTGTATTTGAGTGGGTATAAAATATATCTACTGTATCCACTCTTCCCAGGGAGATTAGGGAGCTGGATCCATTCAGTGCATCAATAAAAGTACAGGTTGTGCTGGCAGGTTCAAGGTCACGCCTGTGCTAGTCTGAAGAGCTCACACACTGACATCTTTCCCCTTCCACATGATTATCCCCCAGTTCTCAGCAGTCTGCCAGCTCTGCAGTCCATCCAATGGCAGCCAGGGTTAAAATCCCTAGTTTCTCCATTTGCTCAGGGATCCTAATTCTCATAGCAACTTCATCAGGCAGGCGATCAGTGGATACCTCTGCGTGTCCGTGTTAGAGCGAGTGTGTGTGTTAGTGTGTAAGACGCACACGTCAGATTGCTGGCTCCTGACAGCAGAGAAAGGCATGCGCTGTTATTAGTCTATCCCAGACTGCATAGATCAGCATGAATCCCCAGCTTAGAGAGGGAAATAATAACACAGGGCAGAATAAATAGAGAGGAAACTTTTCAGGTGCTGCAGGGGTCTTTCTTGCAGTGGTGCCGCAGGAGGGATCAGGAAGGCGCATGGGCTGCTGCTGCTGCCTGGGAACAGGTGTTAGTGCTGAGGCTGCTGTTAGTGCTGCTGTGCAGGCGGGTGTCCTGGGAAGTCTCCAGCTCTCAGGCTGCGGCTCCTGACTGAGTCTCTCCATCCAGCTCGCACAGTGGCGCAGCAGCCAGGCATTGGGTTGGGTTTAACTTAAACGCTCGTTGACTCCGGGTCCTACTGCCCGCGGCTGCGGTGAAATCGCTGAATGACACTCGCGACTGTCTCTGTTTCTTATCCCGTCCCCTCTCTCTCTCTCTCTCTCTCTCTGTGTCTGGCTCAGACGGCAGTCTAAAGTCCTTGGATAGTTCAGTGTAGGTCTTATGTATTTCCCTGGATATGAGTAAAATAAACACACTGCATAACTGCAAAACTGTCAGAGAGACTAGCTGCATGTCTTTTTAGTTTAAAGGTATACTGTCATGGGATTTTTTTTTCTTCAGTTAATAGAGCTGCTCCAGCAGAATTCTGCACTAAAATCCATTTCTCAAAAGAGCAAACAGATTTTTTTATATTCAGTTTTGAAATCTGACATGGGGCTAGTCATTTTGTCAATTTCCCAGCTGCCCCTGGTCATGTGATTTGTGCTCTGATAAACTCTTTAGGCTTCAGGCACGCGGGCAGATTCAGGGAGATTAGTCAACCCTGTGACAAATCTCCTCTTCTTCAAGGTAACAATTTCCCCAAACTGCCTTCAAGCCAGCTAGAATGAAAATTCGCCAGCGGTATGGCGCTTGTGTTGCTTCATTTTCTGAAGTCGCCAAAAGTTGCCTCGCAAGGAAACTTCGGGCGACTTCAGAAAACAAAGCACAGCCAGTGCAATACCACTACCTACTTTTCATTCAAGCCAACAGTATGGCATGGGAAGGCAGGTCAGGGACATTGTCACCTAGAAGAAGAGGTGATTAGTTGCCGGCCAACTAAAGGTGGCCATACACAGAGAGATTCACTCATTTGGTGGGCGATATCGGGCTGATCCAATTGTGGGCCCTAGGGTCCAATGATCAGATCAGAATGGAGGAGATACCACATCAACAAACAGATGCGGGCGAGATCCGACGAGATTCTTAGTCCCGTCCAATCAACATCTGGCCGACTTCCAGCCAGATATCAATTGGGGAAACCCATTGGAGGGCCCCATCCACAGGTCATTAAGCTGCTGTTGGAATGAGATGTTCAGATGTTCAGGGCTCACCTGGGGGCCCCAACCACAAGTACCACCCCCACCCCCCCACAAAATGACACCACCATTACCCCTCCCACTGTACTTCACATACCAGCTGCTTTTTTCGGAGGGGGAGCCACAATCAGCACAGAAGATGTGTACCTGGGGCAGCGGAGGCCCTATGAGGGCCGGGTCCCGCAAGATTTTTCCCCAGTGTCCCAGAGGCCAAGTCTGACCTTGTGCCTCCCTCCCTAAAGTTTGCACCAGTCCCTTTCAGCTGTTGTACAACTAACAGTAGAACCCCCATTTTACATCTTTCAGAAAAGCAGAAAAAAGTGGTGTAAAATCCAAGAAAATGGGAAATGTGTTATACATCATATATAGGTGGGACCACAAAACAATAATGTAAAATGAGAGAAAACTTAAAACCGTATAATTGAGGCTCCACTGTATGTCTTCCTTAGGGCAGTGTATGGCTGTTTGACCTCCATGCTAATGTAAGTTAATGCAGTTCGCCTTAAACGAAACAACTGATTTAGAGTAGCAAGGGCACACGGGTTGTACATCATTACTCGCTGCTTATCTCATAGTCGCTGTTTTGCTGATGCTACACTGTCACTTACTCCGTCATAACTGCAGGAGCCCAAAGATAATGACAGCTGTTATGCAATTCATTCAATGAAACTGAAAGTGACAAAGTGCAACAGCGTCTAATAGAATTTCTCTAGAAAATATTCAGGCCTTCCTATTTGTGTTAAATGGAAATATATAAATATATATATATATACTGGATAGACAGACAGATAGATAGATAGATAGATAGGATAGATAGATAGATAGATAGACTGACAGACAGAGAGACAGACAGACAGACAGTGAGACAGACAGACGGACGGACAGACAGATAGATAGATAGATAGATAGATATAGAGAGATCAGAGATGATGATAGATAGTGATAGATATCATATTGATAGATAGATTATATATATATATATATATATATATATATATAT
>CM044434.1:147333239-147344870 GCA_024363595.1 Xenopus borealis
ATAGATAGATAATAGATAGATAGATAGATAGATAGATAGATAGATAGATAATAGATAGATTGATTGATAGATAATAGATATATAGATAGATAGTTAGATAGATAGATGGATAGATGGATAGATGGATAGATAATAGATAGATAGATAGCTAGATAGATAGATAGATAGATATTTATAGAGAGATTAGAGATGATGATAGATAGTGATGATATTGTTTAGCACATTCTGCAGCATTTTTTTCCATTTGTACTTTTCATATTCTGGTCTTTTATTAAATTCAATGACATTCGTAGTTTTAGAGGAATAGTGTTTAATCACAGTTTCAAAAACCTCTCAGGGTGATGACACATGCTAAGATTTGGGGAGATTTAGTCGCCTGGCGACAAATCAGCTCTTTTTCGGGTGACGAATTTCCCTGAAAAGCCTTCCTGCCAGATAGAATCTAAATCGCCAGCATGATGGCACTCGGAGGAAACTTTGGAAATGAAGAGCTCCAGGTCCGGACTGAGAATCAATATAGATCCTGGCATTTCAGTTTCATAGAGGCCCAATCCACCCACACAGAGGCCAAAACAGTCCCCACCAGCCCACTAAATACTGACTTTCTATGGCACCTTATAGCAGCCCCTCTGGCATTTGCCAGAATCCACAGATTGCCAGTCCGGGCCTGAAGAGCTCTGAGTGCCATCCAGATGGCAATTTGGAGTCTTGTACCTGAGTGATTATTTTTCAAGCTCCGAATTTAGAAAGTTTGTGATGCTGGATTTTAATGGTCGAAATTTTTCATCCTTGGGGTTTAAGAAAAATCCCAAAAAATTTGTGATTTTAGAAAATGTCCTTTTTTAAAAAAAAAAATGCAGATTTTTCAGATATACAGGATTGGGAGCATAATAAATAACCCCCTAAATCTCCCCGAATCTAAGCCTGTGTCCCTAGCCTAAAACCACTAAAATTCCACTTAATTAATAGGCCTCTGAGTGTGCCAGTTTTTACTTTTTGCTTTATTTTTTTTAAATTTTTTTGTAATGGGAAAAAAACACAAAATCAAGAAAACCATAAAATCAGGGCTTTCCTGTAAAAAAAAACTGTTAAAAAAAAAAGAAAAAGACTTTGCATGGCCTAATGGCCAGGTGAAATGATGATAGGAGGGAATGAATGGTCAAAAAATGTCCAAAATGAAATAATCCAGGCATAGATGCAGCAGGAGAGGATGCTAATGCTGACATAGGAGCTTGTGTAGTTCAGCAGGCTGACATTAGCCTTAGGTCTATTTTCATCTCAACTATATAACTATGACACCAGCTACATGCGTATTCTGTGCGGTAAACATTAGGAATTTATGGAGTGGGGAAAAAATAATTCAGATGATCACTGCCCTCTACTCTATATGAAGGTAGGTGTACTTTGCAGCAATAGCTCGCTTGTAAAAGTATAATGTTGAGTAATAAAGGGGTTAGTGTAAGACATGTTCACCTAAAGAATGAATACCTTTGACACATTTTGTGCCATCAACTGATAGCAAACTAACTGCCTCAATGATGGCAAACTAACTGCCACAATGATGGCAAACTAACTGCCACAATGACGAAACCTAACTGCTACAATGATGGCAACCTGACTGCCACAATAAGAGCAACCTGACTGCCACAATAAGAGCAACCTGACTGCCACAATGACAGCAACCTGACTGCCACAATAACAGCAACCTGACTGCCACAATGACAGCAACCTAAACTTCCACAATGACAGTAACCTAACTGCCACAATGACAGCAACCTGACTGCCACAATGACAGCAACCTAACTGCCACAATAACAGCAACCTGACTGCCACAATGACAGCAACCTGACTGCCACAATGACAGCAACCTGACTGCCACAATGACAGCAACATGACTGCCACAATAACAGCAACCTGACTGCCACAATAACAGCAACCTGACTGCCACAATAACAGCAACCTGACTGCCACAATAACAGCAACCTGACTGCCACAATAACAGCAACCTGACTGCCACAATGTTCTATAACTCAGCAGAGACTCTACCAGCACAAAACAACTTCATGTTCAAACCTTTCAGTGACGCCTTAACCTGATATATAACCCTAGCGCCATTTATTTAGTCTGTAGCGATCTAAATAGGAAACTTAATATGTTTTGTTTTCAAAGGTTTCTGCCATTTTTGTTGACATCTATTGCATTTCTTCAGCTCACTGCCATCCACAAAGAGCAACCCTTATTTATTATCTATTGGAAATCTCAGCTTTCAAGGTAAATTGCTCCTTTATCAATCTAGAAGATGCTAACACTGATAACTCAAGGTAACAAGGAAGTTCTGAAATGGATTTAACCCCTTCTCCACTGAAACAGAACAAATCTGAACTATATTACAGGTATAAAATCCATTATCCAGAAACCTGTCATCCAGAAGGCCGACTCAGTTTTAATAAAACAATGAAAATGTTTACAAACTTTTTCCATTTTTTTTATATTATTAAAATAGTAGCTTTTACTTGATCCCAGCTAAGATATAATTAACCCTTATTAGACACAAAACAATCCTATTTTCTGAAAACAACTACAACCAAACGGATGTATTGGGTTATTTAGGGGGTTATTTATCAAAATTTCGAAAAAAATTCTCCGAATTTTCTGAAAACGACTCAAACCAAAAGGATTTTTTCATCTTATTTATAAATACATTTTCCTGAAAATTTCTTGCGCAGGGAAAAAACTAGATAAAACCGTGAATACTGCAACTTTTTTCATTTGACACCCAAATACCTTGACTTTTTTTGGACCTGACGCCCGAATACCATAACTTTTTCGGCAATTGGAACATCGCCCATTGAGCTATACAGGAACTGAGCATCTACATGGTCTGAATTGGAGTACTTTTTTTATTTGGACTTAGGGGCAGATTTACTAAATTCACGTGAAGATTTCGAAGTTCGATCGAATTTGCATAAAATTAGAATCTTCGAACATGCAAATTGGACAAAGTCGACCGTCGAATATTCTAATTCGAATAATTTGAATATTCAAATAAAATTTTATTCGAATATTCCAATATTCAATGGTCGAAGTACTTCCCTATTTGACCACCTAGTTCGCCAGATCCAAGCTGCCGAATTGGGTTTCATTATTTTTGATTGAATAAAAAAAATTCGATCGATAAAATTATTTGAATCGATCGATTCAAATGACTAATCGATCAATCGAATTGCGGTAAAATCCTTCTAATTCGATATTCGAATTCGAAGGATTTTACTTCACATGGTCAAATTTCTAATTTTTTTTAAATTCGAAATTCAACCAATAGTAAATCTGCCCCTTAGGGTTTACTAGAGCCTGAAAAATTCGAGGTTTTTTTTTACAACTAAAAAATGGTTTTTCCCCTTTAAAAGGTCAATGAGAAAAAAATCTATATGTTTAAATAATTTTTTGTAGATTTACGGTATGAAGATTCAAATTACAGAAAGATCCCTTATTAAGAAAGCCCAAGTCCCAAGCATTCTGGGTAATAGAAGATTCCAAACCTGTGTTTATGAACATCCCAATGAAAATTACAAAAAAAAACACACAACAAGCTTCTTTCTGGGGAATTAGGCTTCCCCAAGTCAGTTGCTTTATGTGATATTCCTCTGTTGTTAAACTCGTGTGTGGGAGTAATTCAATATTTATAACTGCAATATTCAGCCTGTGGAGCTCCAAACATCCAGGCTTGGAATTTCCTACCATGGAAGATCTTGTAGTTGTTGCCGCCCTATGACATATATATTTGTCTGTGTAAATTACAGTTGTGCAATATCTTCTCACTACAGATAAGGGACCTATTATTAAATAAATATTTTCAAGATTCCTTATACCCCAAGCATGGAAAAAGTCAGAATCCCCAAATCCAGCATCTCAGACCTACCAAGGTTGTATATAAGTCAATGGGAGAGGTCCCTATACCATTTGAAAGTTTCTGTGGTCTGTACGGATTATTCGTATTTTCACTCTTTTTTTCATGTTTGTCCCAAATCCAATTAAATTCTGTTTTTTTTAAATTAATAAATAAGGTCCAATTGTGGATTCTAGTTTGGTCTAACTTTTTTAATCAAAATAATCAGAAAAATTCGGATTTGTGATAAATAAGGACCTAAATGTGGCTCATGAGTTAAAAAGGTTGGGGACAGGGTTGGACTGGGTCGGCGGGACATTGGGAAATAACCCAGAGGGCCCCCTGCTTTTGTGGGCCCCGCTGGCCTAGATTCGCTCCCAGACCACTTCTAAGGCCGTCGTCAGGCCCATCATCAGGGGGGGGACAGGGGGGACAAGTGTCCCTGGCCCGGGGCTGAAGGGGGGCCCGACAGCGCTGCAATATTAAATAGAGCCGACGCATGAGCTCTACGCGAAGTCCTGAGGCAGAATGCGGAAGTGCCGAGCAAATACGAAGTACTGAAGAGGCGGAAAGACCTAAAGTCCCAAAAGGAGCCGACACTGATGTCCTGAAGCGGCGAAAAGAACCGAAATCATGAAAACAGCTATAACTGAAGTCCTTTAGCCACGAGTTCAATTCTACTGACACCAATGTGGGGTTTTTTTTTTTATCCACTGGCCACCAATGTTTTATTTTAATACTCTATAGGCCCCTGCACCAATATTTTTTTAAAATATCTTTTGGAGCCCAATTTTTTTTAACTTGTAAGGGGGGCCCTGGCGCCAATGTTTTTTTCAAAAATATTTTTTGGGGCTCCAATTTTTTTTAATTTGTGAGGGGGGCCCTTGGGCCAATGTTTTTTTAAAAAATATTTTTTGGGGCCCCAATTTTTTTTTAATTTGTAAGGAGGGTCCTGGTGCCAATGTTTTCTAAAAAATATTTTTTTGGGGCCCCATTTTTTTTTAATTTATGAGGGGGGCCCTGGCGCCAATGGTTATTAAAAAATATTCTTTGGGGCTTATAAGGGGGGCCCTGGCACTAATGTTTTTTTTTTTTTTTAAATATTCTTTGGGGCCCCATTTTTTTTTTAACTTATTATGGGGGGCCCTGGCGCCAATGTTTTTTTTTTTATATTTTTTGGGGCCCCAATTTTTTTTTAACTTGTAAGGGGGGTCCTGGTTCCAATGTTTTTTTTTTAACTTATAAGGGAGCCGTGACCATCAATATGTGTGGGGGGGTTACTTTTTTAGTGCTGATATCTGTGTGGTATTTGATGATCAGGGCTTGGGTGTCAGCGTGGACAGGGCCCAGGGGGCCCCAAAAATGTTGTTGTGCGGGGCCCCCGTGATTTCTAATGGCGGCCCGTGACCTCCCTTTGGGGCAAATTCGCAAGTGGCGTCTTCACAAGCATATAGCAACATAGAGTTGTTATATTGCCTTACACATTTGCCCACTGTATAGTTTATGTTCCATATGTTAGGAAATGCAGGGGCAAAGCCGGGTACCCCAAAAAATTTTTTACAATCTTTTGAAGCCTATCACTGTAAAAAGACACTAGCATATTTTGGGACTTTGAAAAATGTTTTTTGACAAAGTAATTTTGCCTGGTCTGAGGTGGCGAAGGCAAGTCTGGCGCAAGAGGTAATGTTCAGTTTATATTCGCATCTTAGTGAATTGGCGGAGTTACGTTCATTCGGCAGAGCAAACATTCACCTGGCGTTAGAGTGCGAAGCAACACTGGTGTAACTCTCCTTCACTAGAGAAGGGGAGCCTGCGTTCGTTAGTTAATAACAAAATGATGTCACGCTGGAGAATTTTCGCTAGCGTTAGTCACTTCGCCCTTTAGTAAATCGGCCTCTTTGTCAGGTGGTTGTGGCATAAACATTGCGTACGACATGCGCGCCGCGCCAGAGGGTGGCCCTGGGGCAGTAGTCCCTGTGGGCCCCGAGCCTCTCAGTCCAACCCTGGTTGGCGACCCCAGTTCTGGGATATTTACTTGTTTTGGTCTGCACTCTATTTCTTGCAAAGGAGCTTTCCTAATCTACACTGAAATTTAGTTTTTATCTGTTTTTCTACAGCTACCATTGCCCCACAGATTCAGACACAAATTCCCTAATTGTCTTATCACTAGAACTGGCCACGTTTTGGACAAGGTTGTTACCAAATGAGCAGATCTTTCTCTCTGATTTGTCCAAATAAGAGTTGCGGCAAATTTAGCTCATCCCTTAAGCCCTGGGACGACAATCAGATCTATTTGAGGCCTGATAACCATTGTCAAAGAGAATATGTAGGTCAGATAAGTAGGTCTTTTTAAGAAAACATACGTGAACGCATTTCTAATATTAGAACTAAGAGTGAGACTAATATGTTCAGGCATTTCAAAGGATGCACAGAGGGCAATCTGGAATTGGTGTTATGGGCTCTGATCTGAGGTTACCCAAGGGGTGATGCTATCATTAATATTTTAAAAATAAGACTTTGCACAATGTACAATGGGTGGATCTTTTTTTTCCCTCCTTTATTTTTTACCTTACTTTATCATTCAAGCAGAAATGTCTTTGTGCTGTAGGGCAAGGTCACACGGGGCGTCTTTAACATTGTGTTTTTAAAAACGTTTGATCGAGTGTAAATATGTACCTACTGAAAATAATTGAATACACTCCATAGCAATTCACACTAGGGGGCAGATTTACTATTGGTCGAATTAGAGGGTTAATTTCAGTCGAATTTTAACCCTTCAAATTCGAATATCGAATTTGAAGGGTTTTAGTGAACGATCGAATATAAAAATTAGAACGATCAAATCATTCGAATCGAACAATTCGAACGATTTTAACCATTCAAATGAATTTTTTTTGTTCGATCAAAAAATACTGAAATAACCCTATGGGAGCTTCCCATAGGGTTATACAGCAATTCGGTAGGTTTTAATCTGGCGAACTAGGGAACTAGGGATTCGAGTTAAAATTTAAAGGGCAAGTAAATAAACCATCAAATGGTCTAATAGATTTTTATTCGAATCATTTGAATCGATTTTTTTTTTAATGTGTTGGTCGAAGTACCCAAAAAAGGTATTCGAAAATTCGAATTCAAATCTTTTTGAAAATTCGATCGAATTTCGAATCCTTCACACGAATTTAGTAAATCCGCCCCTAGGCGTTTGAAAGCCAACTTTCGCAAAAGACGCCAAGCTTGAGCTCTAATAGATCCGCAGCTTTAGAAATACACTACACTGAAATATTCCATGTATTTTCAATATGGCGGCCAAGCTCTTGCAAGATGAATTGTGCATATTAGTGGAGTTGTCTACTGGTGACTTAATTACATTTTGTACATTCTGCATGTAAATTGCGTTTCCACTTGGCTTTTTTTTAAAAAAGACTCATAAAAATCTTCAGAGCGGGATTGTGCGAAACCAGAAAAAAACAGAAACACATACTGGGAAAAGAAAACTACAGGCTGAAAAAAAGCATATCATCATGCGCATGTGGTTTCATTGGCGTATTTACACTCAACCTTGTGAATAAACTTTTCATTTTTACAAGCCTGGTCTCAGGAAAATACCTTTGGAATGCATGTTTCAGACAACACACCTAAACACTTCTTGCTTGACTGGCCTTTCCTATTAATTTCTTACCAAGCCCTGATCACATATTGATCTGGAACACCATCTTGGAGCAGAGGTCAACATGCCCAACACACGAGGGCTCGTTTACTGATGGCTAGTCCAGGTGCACAGCGCATTAAAAAAAAAAAAAACAGACGCTACTAGCCACATTTTTCATGCTTTGCAACCTTCAACTTTACCAGTGCCTCAGGCCAAAGGTACTTGAGCTCCAGAAAGAAGTAAAGGGACTGAGTTCCCATAAATACAGTGCTCTCTGCTTTCCAGGATACAGTATTCACAAGGGGTTGTCACGTAGGAAAATTTTGCTACTTTTTCAAAAAAAAAGCTGTGCAAAGAAAGATCTCTAGGTATGTCAGAAGCATGGAATTAATCTAAGTCTTGGCTGAATTCCAGTAGGCCTTTGTTTAGGAAACCGTGTTTAGAGGTTGTTTCTTGATGTTCATTCTTCTAGTGAATTCACTTACAGGGCTATCTAAGTAAGGAAGTGCACACAAACACTATGAGGCAGATTCACTATTGATAAAGGGGTTTAACCCGAAACGTTGCACCTATGAAAATAAACACAGCAAGGGTCATTCCTGCTTGCAATTAATCCATGTGCTGGTTGAATTCATTATATTCGCAAGATTTACTATTGGACCACTGAATTTTTTGGGGGGTTGTTTTCGATCAAAAATTACCATTTTCGATCAAATTAAAATAGTTTGAATCGAACAATTTTTTTTTTTAAATTAGATTTTCTAGAACTTAAGGTGGCGAAACTACGAAATTTAAATTTTTTTCAATTCAAATCGAATTTTGGGGCTATTCTATAGTCGATGCAGCCAAAAATTACTTTGAAATTCTAATTTTAAAAATTTACATTTTATTCGAAAATTCGCTTCGACCTTTAGTAAATGTGCCGCTATATTTCTTCATGTTCCTGGCAGTACTTATACCTGTAAATCTGGGGGCTATCCAGGCACTATCCAGGCACTCCTAGGCTGGCTCCGCTCGCCCCCGGTCTGCTTCTCCTCTTTGTCCCCTCCCCTTCCCATCCCCATCCCCTCCCCGTCTCCTTTTCCCCCCGTCTCCCTCTCCTCTCCTTCTCCTCCCCGTCTCTTTCTCCTCCCCATCTCTTTCTCCTCCCTGTCCCATCCCCTGTTTCCTTCTCCTCCCTTTCCCCTCCCATTGCTGTCTACTTCTCCTCCCCATCCCCTCCCCTGTTTCCTTCTTTCCCCTGTATCCTCCTCCTCCCTGTCCCCTCCCCGTCTCCTTCTCCCCCCTTTCCTTCTCCTCCCTGTCCCCTTCCCTTCCACATCTCCTTCTTCTCCTCTTCCCCTCCCTGTCTCCTCCCCTTCCCCTCTATGTCCCCTCCCTGTCCACTTCCTGCGAGTGTGCACATGTATGCATAGAACTAAACTGGAGACATGCGGGAGATTTTCAGATCTCCCGCACACCAATCTTCAGGTCTTGCATTTGGATAGGGCTGTGCAGCATGCCACCCCTGAAATTCTCCCGCCCGGGCCTTTGTGACCTTTTAATCACACAAATGCTCATCCACATACATACAGAATCTTAGTTTGCATGCAGCTTGTTTTATGGTACAGGCATGAGACCTGTTATACAGAATGCTCAGGACCTGGGGCTTTTCAGATAACCGATCTCTCCGTAATCTGGATCTTCTTACCTTAAGTCTACTAGAAAATCATGTAAAAATGAAATAAACCCAATAGGCTGGTTCTGCTCCCAATAAGAATGAATTATATCTTAGTTGGGTTCAAATACAAGTTACTGTTTTATTATTACAGAGAAAAAGGAAATCCTTTTTCAAATTTGGATTATTTGGATAAAATTGAGTCTGTGGGGGACGGCCTTTCCATAATTCCGATCTTTCTGGATAATTGGTTTCCAGATAATGGATCCTATACCTGTCTCACAAATACATAGTCAAATATCCAACATTATACCACTATGCTACATTCTTGATTAATAACAATAATTCATTTAGATTTGTGCTGCTTTTTGAGAGCCATTTGTTGATTTTTCACACATTCACAAAGTATTTGCTCTTTCAGTGACTGACCATGCTTACAGTAAGAAAGTAGGACAAAATATTCAAAGCACAGCTAGCATGATGGTCTTGTGGCAGCCGTAGACCAGAATTTCAGAATGACATCTTACTGGAAGGCTCAGCTGTCAGGTTGGAAGGAATAGATCATCAGATGACAACTGAGCCAAAACATTTATTAGCTTTAAAGGTATCGTCGTTATAAGTACAGTGTGTTGTGGGAACACACACCATCAGGCTGGTACAGAGTCAACTATGCTAATAGCACTGGGAGGACTTTCATTTCTATATCATTAATTTGCTCAGAAAGTCACATTCCTACTATCTCCTACACAAAGTATCACTTGTAAAGGCAAAGTATAACATGCATTCAATGAATATGGCTTATCTGGAACATACTTTTTAACCTATTGTTTAAATCATGAAAAAATCTATTTAATTTATTAATTCTTGAGCAAGGTAGGTAAATGGATTCCTAGTGCACATATAACACCCCTGGATAATGGATTTCTGCAAACAAATCAGTCACAACAAAGGGCAAAGGCAAGAGAATGTATACAGATAATCTAAGTATCTATCTTGCAAGGGCAAAAAATTAATTAGCGATAATATCCCTGTTTAGCTCAAGAAATAAAATTTTTCCTGATTAAAATAGAAGACAAAAATGTAATAAAATTTGTTGCAGTGTAATATTCTTCATTAGGCTTTTATCGCATTGTGAATCTTAAATATGAATTGTGCACCTTTAACACCTGCTTGAAGGTGGCATAAACATTTGGAGCAAACGTAAAGACTTTTTCATTAAAGGACCAGTAACATCAAAAAATTAAATTGTTTTAAAGTAATGAAAATATAATGCAGCGTTGCCCTGCACTAGTAAAACTGCTGTATTTGCTTCTGAAACACTACTATAGTTTATATAAATAAGCTGTTGTGTAGCAATGGGGGCAGCCATTTAAAGGAGAAAAGGCTCAAGTTACACAGCAGATAAGCTCTGTAGAACATAATGTTATCTGTTATCCATTACTTATCCTGTGCCATATAGCCTTTTTTAAATTTCCGCCATTGCTACTTAGCAGCTTGTTTATATGAACTATAGTAGTGTTTCTGAAGCAAACAGAGCAGTTTTACCAGTGCAGGGCAACTTTATATGATATTTTCATTACTTTAAAACACTTTCATTTTTTGGTGTTACTGTTCCTGTAAGAAGTTTTATTACGCACTGCGCAAATTATTAAATGCACATTCGCTATCCTACTGTAAGTGTTCAGAAAGGCAACTTTTTCATATTGCAGACATTTATTTGTGTTGCAAATGAATTGTGAACGATTTTACCATTAGTGACCATTTTTACCCCCCCAATTTACTGTATGTTTTATTTGGCCACCTAAAAGAAGCATAATTGGTCCATAATTTCCCACTCTCCTTCTGAGTCGAGGGTTTCTAAACTGTAGGGTGATCCTTAAGTGCTGAACTTGAAGTCAAGGCATTTTATAATAAAGGAGGTGACTGCTTTCCATTGTTTTGGGCATTCTCAGGACTATAGCACAATTACAGTAAGGTGGTAAATTTTTTCCAATTTTATTCTTCCATTGTGAATATATGGCAGTGATCTAATAGTGAAATCCTAGGGTATCACTGATCTTCCTCATCAAGAGCAGACTCACAATGGTGCTTTTTCCCAAGAGGCAAAGTAAGTCTCAGAATGCACTACTTCACTGGGAGAAGCAAAAGGCCTCCCTTGGTGAGTTTAAAGGGGCTGTTCATCTTTGAATTAAAGAGAACTGTCATGGAAAAAATATTTAGTTTTTTTTTCAAAACACATCAGATAATAGTACTACTCCAGCAGACTTCTTTTTCAAAAGAACAAACAGATTTTTTTATATTCGATTTTGAAATCTGACATGGGGCTAGGCATATTGTTTCCCAGCTGGCTCCAGTCATGTGACTTGTGTTCTGATAAACTTCAGTCATTCTTTACTGTTGTACTGCAAGTTGGACTGATATCACACCCCCTTCCCCCCCCCC
>CM044434.1:147347810-147357988 GCA_024363595.1 Xenopus borealis
TTTGGGGGGGGGGGGCTGACCATCAATTTATTTTTAACTTGTAAGGGAGACCCTGACCACCAATGGTTTTTTAGAGTTTTCATTTTAGCGGCCATGTTTGTGTGGCTTTTTTTACTATGGTGTGGGGTCTGTGGTGGTGGACAGGGCCCAGGGGGTCCAGAAACTGTTGTTGTACAGGACTCAGTGATTTCTGATGGCAGCTCTACTTATCGTACCGCCTCATGGAGCAATTAGAGCTTACTGGGACACAAGGGCTTAGGGCTACTACATTTTTAGTAAAGTTTGCTCCATTTATAACATTATCTCTTAGGAGTACTGTCTCTGCTGTTGGGGTTCAGGCAGAACAGTGAAGGGTCAGAATAGACATAAACATTTTTCCTGAACAACATATGAAAGTATAGGTCATTTTTAAATTACCAGATGATCCAGGAAGGTCCAGTGTTGCATCCTGAGGCCTAGGGCTAAACAACCAGTGTCTAATTAATTTGAAGTATAGATTGTGCAAGCCAGAATCATATCGTCTTTCTTGAACACCCCACATTCTATTGCATTACATAAACTATTCAACAAGCTTTTAGTCCCCTTCAATTTGAATAGATTGAATAAAAATCTATCTAGTATTTAAACTATTTTATTTGATTTTCACATAAACAAGTGAAATTAACATGACAGCAGATATACTGCGGACTATGAGGATGTGCTGTCCCCAACCTTTTTTTGGCACTCCTCATTAATTCCGCGTTAGGTTCTTGGCCCAGTTCAGGACCAGCCTCGGTCAGCTGTAATTTGTACAATGGCATGTTATTTTGAAAAATGAATAACATTAATGGATAAAATCATAGAAAAATAAACAAATAACTAAGCCAGTGGGTGTAAAGACAATCAAAAAGAAAACAAAGAAAAAGACCTTTGTTTTGGGCAAAGTCGGATTACCCAGTAGTCATTCCTTTTACATTGAAGGAACCAAGAAATGTGACCTTTGGTATTGGAGTTGCAGACCTCAAAGTAAGGAGACCATGTACAGCTAAATGACTCTTTGTAACTATTCCCTTTTGTTTTAGCTTTTAAGGCTTTCTGCCAACCAAGTTGTTTCAGGTAAGAAATTATGGGGCTGATTCACAAAAGGTCGTTATTCCTCACGCACAGTTTTGAGCATTATTCAAGACACGTTATTTAAGAAACAATCCATCAAAGTATTTTCATGAATGCTAACAGACATATCGCAAGTGTTGATTCTACATTTCTGCACAGTGGTATTGTGCATTGTGATACTTATAGAATCCTAACGCATTATTCACTAATATCTTTTAAGCCATAAAAGGAGTAGGCGACGGGCGTTACTAAACAACATCAGATGGATTAATAGAGGAACATGTAGTGAGGAGCTGTAGCGGAGCAATTAAAGACCTTTATGAGGAGCTAGAGCCTTACCTACAGCCACTAACATATTTTCAGGATACTTTGGGCAGGTCCAGAATGCACTACGTTCTGTATCATGGAATTATATTAAGTTTCCCAGGGAAAGGAATGATTAGAATACTGTAAAAAGATATTTGTAATCTGCCAGTGGCATCCCGAATGTCTTATGGCAAGGCCACATGAGGTGTTTTTAAGTTGCGTTTTTAAAAATGCTCCGTCTGGCAAAAATAAGCCATTGAAACCACATAATGCGTTTTTCCGGGGTTTTTCCAGATGTAGGTTTCTTTTCCCAAAATGTTCTTCTCATTGTTCTCAATGAGAATTTGGACTCCACATTTAAAATACGCTGTGTATTTATGCAACTTGTGGTTTCAAACATGCAGATCCCATAGAGTCTATTGATTTTGCAGTTTCCTGACGTATTGGCGTTTCTGCTAAAAAACGCCAATACTGGCGTCCTGTGGCGGATTTCATCTTGCAAACGTCCTGTGTGAATTGCCCTAGTGCGTTTTCCATTACTTTCAGTGATAGTGCAATTGATGCATATTTACACCGACGTATTTACCCAACAAAAAAACGCCACGTGTGTCCTTGCCCTTAGGTGCTATAGATTGCACTAATAACGCCTGAGAATATCAAATGCCTTAAAATATCGCTATAAAATACTGCACACAATTAAGCTAAAATTAACATAAAAATATTGCTTCTTGTTTTAGACAAGTGAACCTTTAGTGAATCGATCGTTAATTCTAAAAATATAAGAAATGCTATAAATAACACTCACTTTTTCGACCTTTAGTGAATCGGCCCCAGGACTGGACTGGGATTCAAAATAGGCCCTGCCATTTCTACTACACAGAGGCCCAAACAGCCCCCACCAGCCCACTTTATAGTCACTTTCTATGGCAATTTACAGTAGCCCCTCTGGCATTTGCCAGAACCCACAGATTGCCAGTCCCTAGGTCTGCCTCTTTTTGTAGCCAGTAATTAAATAAAGCTTTCCTGGAAGCAGCCTGGAAGTTGTCAATGCCTTTCTTTTGCGGGGAATAAGTTTTAGTTTAGAATTAGAAGAAAGCTTATTGTTATCTAGATGGAGAAAATGTTATTCTTCTTTTCAATCTTATTTTCAAGAAACTTGTGACCTCCCTCCAAAATAGATGAATCTTTGGGCAAGACCATAGATAAAGGAAGAGGGATACATTAGTCTCATCACATATGGGACAATACGAAACGGGACTAGTAAAGTTATTTTTAGGAAAAAAAAATCTATTTTAATTGTGCTTGGGGCCTTATATGAAATAGCTTGAATAATTTATGGTCCAATATAAACATAGCAGTGGAATGAGGCAGCGACGGCTCTGGGAAGACAGCATTGCGAAATGTGTAAGCTTAGCAGATGCTGAGGAGGAGTCGCTTGAGGTGAAGTGTACATAACATCCACATGAAAAGGCAGCGAGATGGAGACACTGGGGGCTTTTTTATGGAGCCAGCAGGGTCAACCTGCAACCTGTTTTAGATCTGCGGCAGAAATGATTTGTCCCAGTGTTTATTTAGCTGTCCATTGACTGACTATAGAGGGCAGAGCAGTGTCAGGCATCAGGGGTCAGGCAGCCCACAGCCCAAGCAGGGATGTCCAGATCTAATCTATCTGCTGTCAGCAGCAACCTTTCCAGGCTGGGGGGGGGGGGGAGTAGCTACAATTAGAAGTAGAAAAAATACAAACAGCAAAAATATGGTTACTCAGGCCCCAGGTAGTGTAGGAACCTAGCAAGGGCTCAACTCCAGAGGAAGCAGACCCTGTGGCTGCTGGGTGCCTGGAGGTATAAGGGGCCCCCATGACACACTTATTATTGAGCAATCTCAACATATACTGGTAAAACAGTACAACCTCTGGATATGTTGGGGGCCCTAAAATTAATTTGCTGTGGGGCCAAGTAAGAACTAGTTACGCCACTGGAACCCAGAGACCCTTAAATTGGGAGGAAAACAGCATAAAACAGGTATGCAAAATCCTTTCACCCTCCAGCTACAAATCACAGAATCTTCGACAGACATACACATTCTAGTATCAAAGCAAAAAATATATATATACATTGGGTCAACTAGTAGTTTATATATTGACTTAAAAGGTTGAATTTGATGGACATGTGTCTTTTTGCAACCTAACTATGTTATGTGCCTTCAAACTGTGGTATCCATTATCCGGAATCCCATTATCCAGAAAGGCTATGGAAAGGCTGTCTCCCATAGACTCCATTATAATCCAAGAATCCAATTTTTTTTAATGATTTGCTTTTTCTCTATAATAATAAAACAGTAGCTTGTACTTGATCCCAACTAAAATATATTTAATCTTTATTGGAAGCAAAACCAGCCTATTGGGTTTATTTAATGCTTACATTTTTTTCTAGTAGATTTAAGGTATGTAGATCCAAATTATGGATCCGTTATCCGGAAAGCTCCAGGTGCTGAGCATTTTGGATAACAGGTCCCATACCTGTACAGGTATGGGATCCGTTATCGGTAAACCAATTATCCATAAAGCTCCGAGTACTAGACTCCATTATAATCCAATAATACAATTTTTTTTAATGATTTCCTTTTTCTCTGTAATAATAAAACAGTAGTTTGTACTTGATCCCAACTAAGATATAATTAATCCATATTGGAAGCAAACCCAGCATATCGGGTTTATTTAATGTTTATATGATTTTCTAGTAGACTTAAGTTATGTAGATCCAAATTACGGATCCATTTTCTGGAAAACCCCCCAGTTCCTGAACATTCTGGATAATAGGTCCCATACCTGTACTGTTTTTGGATCGTTCTTGCATCTCAGTAGACTTTTGCCTCGGGTGAGATTAGGGTTTCTACCTCAGCCTTTTAAACCTCTTCCTGTTTTTTTTTGTTTTTTTTGCCACTTTGGAGCAGACAATTCCCTGTTGTGATAAATAGAATGTAGAAAGGAAAATTGTAAATGGTGGGTTGTTAAAGGAAAACTATACCCCTTGAACAATGTAGGTCTCTATAAAAATATATTGCATAAAACAGCTCATATGTAAAACCCTGCTTCATGTAAATAAACCATTTCCCTAAAGTTGTACTTTTTTTTAGCAGTATGTGCCATTGTTTAATCCTAAATAGAAAACTGCCATTTTAAGTACTAAGGGCCACCCCTGAGCTCCTACGATTCACGGTGCACACAAACAAACAGAGGACACATATACATGTTAGGTCACGTGAGCCAATTAATGGACAAAGTTCTGTCTTTTAAAGGAGAAGGAAAGGCTAAAATTAAGTAGGCCTTATCAGAAATGTCCACCTAAGAATTTACCAGTAAACACTCAACGTAATGCATCTCTGAGACCTCTGTCAAAAGAAACACATAATTTCTTTCCTTCAATTGTGTACACATGGGCTTCTGTATCATATAAGTGAGCAGGAAGAGACTCAGGCAGGAAATTATGTCACACCAAGCTAATACAGCAGCTGCTATCCTACACAAACAAATAGCTTCTAGAGATTTTTACTCAGGTATGGTAAAACATTCTACAGAATAAATATAGTGTTATAGCTTGCACTATTGCAGTTAATCTATTGGCAATAAAATGCTTCTGTAGCTTTCCTTCTCCTCTAAGATGGCCATAGACGTGCAGATTTTAGCCTTGTATCCAACAAAAGATTGGATCTCGCAATCTTCTGACCTGCCACTAACCATTCAGATTAAATAAAGTAGTAAAAGAACAAATCAGTCACCCATTGATATGATCAGGCAGGCAATACATGCAGAGATATTATCGTTAGACGACAGAAATCTTCTAACCTGTCCTACCGACTAAATGACCAATCGCCATGGTGAAAGAATGTCAGGACGATCCACACACAGTCTGAAAACTGGACAAACCTTTGATTCGTTCGACTTTACCTTTGCATCTATGGCAGATTCACTCCCACACTGTTGGTTACGCATTCATTCTGGGGGTATAGTTTTCCTTTAACCCCACTTGCTAACAACACTGAATTCACAAGGCAGATGACTTACTTTTATTTTATCCTCCCAATAGTTTTCACCTACCCAGACGGTTCTATAGTGGGGCACTGCCGTGCAGGACTGGACTGAGAATCAAAATAGGCCCTGGCATTTCAGGTACACAGAGGCCCAATCAGCCCACATAGAGGTCCAAACAGTCCCCACCAGCCCACTAAATACTGACTTTCTATGGGACCTTATAGCAGCCCATCTGGCATTTGCCCTAACCCACATATTGCCAGTCCGGGCCTGCTGCCGTGTTCCCCTACTTCATAAGACTTGACTCTGAGCAAGGCTGAGCAAGGTTTGAACCTAACCAGACTCCCATCCTCTCCTCAAAACACCTATAAAACCTACATGCTGAATAGCTAGTTATCAAAACAGCAGTCTGTACTGCAACTAATTTAAAGCTAATAAGAACGTGCAGGATATCAGTTTAATACATGTCTGATTTTAAAGGCATGAGTAGGTACCAGTAGATGAGATTTACAGTCTATGGCGACATGTGGGTCTAACTTTATGAATGCATCCATGCTGTTAAACCTGAGGTTCTGGCTGGATAGTTGGCTGACATATAAAGTTTGATTTGCATATCCAACCATACAATTGTTAAAGTCAGCATTAATTTCTTTATTAGTGGCTTTGTGTTGCAATTCTATGTTTATAGCCGGAGTCAGGTGAATACATTCTGTGCTGGAAAGCCTTTTATTGTCTTTGTGTATTATGGTGGGCTCTTTTTTTTGACCTGCATCACCAAACCTTTGAATGATTCCTGTACTATACAGAATAACAAGCGGCCACATGCCCCCAAGGGTTGGCAGTTAGTGTGACCCTGATAACTTTTACATGTCGCTAGATAAACTGTCACACCTCCGTTCTACATACTCAAGAAGATCTCAGGAGCTGCAAAGGTGGTATTGTGTTTGTTTTCCTAAAACCCCTGTCAAAATAGATTAGCCCCTGCTTCACTAACAATCTCTTGTGAACATTTAGAGCCAAGAAACCTAATCTTAGAGAACAAATGAAAAGGGCCCTGGAGGGCAGTGCAAAAACTATTCATCTAATGCTCTTCATCTGTGCAGCATCAGGATTGCCCAGGGGCTTCTCTGACGCCACTCATTGTAACCTACATGGAAGGTCAATCGTCAGCCAGAGGGACCATTACAGGAAATCCTTTGGCCACTGTAGAACCATGTACCATACACATGTGTTAATCCCTGTTCCGCTTCATGGAGATGATTGATAGCTACTGCCCAAGAGGTGCTGTTATACACAACTGCCCACATTGGTCTAAAGCCTATTCAAAATAAACATACATACATCACCCTTTCTGCAGAAAGGCTACTGAATGCTGCTTATTGTTTAGATCTCAGGGCCAATTTTAGGGGAGGGTAGAAAGGGCATTTGCCCTGGGTGGATAAAATCAGAGGGAGCCCTTGGGGGGGGGGAATATAGGGTGGACAAAAGTTCATAGAGCATTGTCTGTTGTGCGCAGTATATCCATCAGGTACTGTATGTAAAATCTTTGGTCCACCTTTTCTGTTAAACTGCAGCTCTCAGCATCACAGTGGCAGCCAATAGAAAGAAGATCTGATCTTGTGATATGGCATCCTGCATGGGCAGTTTTCAATTTTTGAAGCACATATATATCATTTCACTTGAGATATTCTTTTGTTTTGTTTTGCTGTTCTGCGTGTTCATCTCCCAATCATTTCAATCAGTTAAAGGATTCCCCCGCCCTAAAAATATTTTATGTACAATGAAAAAGAAATGCAATTGTAACCAACTTTCTAATGTACATTAATTACATACTTCCAATGCTTTTAAAATGATGTATAAATGTAATTGCTTTGGAAAGCAGTGACTGTTTATCCCTTTCTATTCTCTATACTCTTAAAATAGTAGAACAGGCATCATTTATTTTTCAAGGTCTGTTAATCAGATGGGTTTTGGTTAGTGATGGGTGAAACGGCCGCGTTTCGGTTCGCCGAAAAATTCGCGGCGCGTCATTTCCGGCGCGCGTCGCGTCAAAAACGACGCGCGACTCGTTTTTGAGCGGCAAATTTTTTTTTGCGAATTTTTTTGGCAGTTTCGCAAATTTATTCGCCAGCGGCGAATCGCGGGAATTCGCAGCGAATTCGCCCCTGGCGAATAAATTCGCCCATCACTAGTTTTGGTTAGCGCCTGGGGGGGGGGTTTCATTCCCCTTTAAAGCTCCAGTCCTCCATTTTGAAGATGCCCAAGCTGGTTCCAGTCATATTGTTCCTGATTAAGCATATATTCTGATCTGAATTCCTGGTTTTTGACTCCTGCCTGATTTTTTTACTTAGATTATTGCCGCCTGCCTTGAACTCTTCGCCTAACCGACTTCTCCTTCTCTTCATCCTACTGGTACCTTCTTTTCGGACTTGTTCGCACCACCTGTTTGGTTTCCGCAGCCTAAAGGGCGTCGGTGAACCCACAGGTTACCCCTGTGCGTCCAATAAGGTACTATCACCACACAAGGTTCCCAAACGAGATTGTTACACCTGTGCCTGGCGCTCTCCAATGTGCCAACGCTGCTTCCCCTAGTTCCGGCCGTGAGGACAGTTGTTTGTTCACCCCAAATCTTGCCCTAAACTGGTGCTTTGTGTGTGCAAATAGGCGTTATACCCAAATTTAGATATACAATGTTATACAATGTTAGATCTGCTCATTTGACACAGGTGCCAAAATAGCAGATCTGGGTCTGATTCTGTCAGCAACTTCCCAGGGCCAAATTGGATTGGGGCCAACATTTGACCAGAGGCTTTACAGGCCCAACAACATGCAATCCATAGCCAATGGAAATGTAAACCTTAATTGGGCATGTCACTCGATGGACATCATACACAATCCAATAAGTAGCAACTAGGTCTGGAGTGATCAAACTGGTGCTTGATAAAATCTGCCAACTTCATATGTCAATACGGAGTCTACAGCTAAAGTGTCATTAAGTCTGAGCTTCCCCTGCTCCAAGCTCCACCAGTAGGGTTGCCACCTTTTCTTAAAAAAATACCAATACCAATAACATTGGCATCAGCCATCAAAAATACCGGTCAGGCTGGTAAAAAAACGGCCAGGTGGTAACACTATCCACCAGTTAGGCCAGACCCACAATTTAGAAACCACTAACTTTGCTCCAGCCATTAAGCACAACCTGTCAGCTAAGACATTCCCTCCTGTAAGTAAACATTTTACTTATAACTTTAATTTCAGTTGTTTTTAAACAACAAATATCTCTGCAATTCTATTTAAACCAAATGTGGAAGACGGGTGACCCTCAGCTTTAAGTTATAGTTCACAGCAGTTGGAGAGGCAAGTGTACAATTTCCTATATAAAACTGACAGTTGTGGAAACAAATGGTTGCAGCATAGAGGGGATATTACAAAATAAATACTTTAACAACAGTCATTTCCTGACTCAGAAGGAAATGTTAAATAAAGATTTTATTTGTTCATATTTTCATAAATGACTTTTATTAGTTCCTATATTTCAGGTCAAGCCAACCACAATCTCATCTTCCATCAGAACTTTACCAAGAAAAAAGTTTTTTCCCTCTGATAGGTGGTATGTCTGAATCAGCGCCTTTCTGATTTATGGGCACACAGAAGCCTAGAGTCAACAACCTTAAACTTCTGGGCAGATGTTTGTAACCCTGAGATCTCCAATCCATCATTCCTTTACTGGGGTTGTTCATTAGTAAAGCAACGTGCTAAGTCCACTCACAAACAAATGCCTTTGATAACACTACTGAAAGGTGAATAGCTATAAACATTGTGGGGCTTGACTGAATTAGGTGAGATAAAAAGGGGATGTGTTTTATTTCTGCCACACGTTGAATTTTTTGGCATTTCCAGACTGTTTCATTTCAGAAGTACAGTACTTACTGCTGTTAAAAACACAGACTGACTGCCGGGGTAGTCACAAAGTGAAAATGTCACAATGAAAATTCTTATCTTTATACCGGGAATAGATATTGGACCTGTTATCCAGAATGCTCGGGACCTGGATAAGGATCTTTCTGTAATTTGGATCTTCATACCTTAAGCCTACTAGATCATGTAGACATTAAATAAACCCAATATGCTGGTCTTGCTTCCAATCTTAGTTGGGATCAAGAACAATCTACTATTTTATTACTACAGAGAAAAATGAAATCATGTTTAAAAATTTGGACGGTTTGTGAAGATTCTCATTCATCCAGGTCATGAGAAAGCCAGTTGGATGTCTGGTGAAAAGTCTTATAAGAAAAAACACAGCAAGTCCAGTTTATTTGACTTGTACAGATATAAATTTGGACTATTTGCATATAATGGAGTCTATGGGAGATGGCCTTTCTGTTATTCGGGGCTTCCTGGATAACAGTTTCTGGATAACGGATCCCATGCCTGTACTTGTAATCCATAGCTACCAATCAGTTGGTAACAAATTAAGGCTTCAAAAAACTTCAATAATCATCAATGCAATATTGTCTTTTTTAGAGTTTCCAAAATTTAGAAAAAGAGATCAAGACACCAAACCTGAAGGGTTTGAGACAATCAGCCCTACATGTATTAATGCAGAACTAAATGGGACCTGGCATATTTAATTGTTAAGTCAGGATACAGTCTCCTCTACCCACTCCCCAACCACATCACCCCATAGACTAAACATATCTGTTCTTCTGTACTAGCTCCTCAAGTATAAAGCTGAGTGGGGGGGGGGGGG
>CM044434.1:147373864-147411547 GCA_024363595.1 Xenopus borealis
AGAATAAGAAATCAGGAAGGGGGCAAATAGTTTTTCACACCACTGTATGTAACTATGTAAGATGAGTTGAACAACAGAATAAAGGTTACTGAGGATGTGCTTGTTATAAACATTTTTTGTGTATGTGGCTGTGGGCCTATGTTCTGGGTGTCTGGAGTACCCATCAGTGTTTTGTTGCTATACATTTTGTTTCAATAGGCTGTCATACAACCACTATACTATATGGGACATGGCACATTAAAATGGTCAGGTCAGATTTTTGTGTCTGATTTTCTCTTAGACAAGTTGAATCTGACATTGTCACAGAAACGTAACCCCGATGTTGCCAAACGAGCAGATATTTGCATCTATGACCAGCTTAAGGCAAGGACGTATTAGAAGTGTTGGACTTGGGCTGCTGCTTCAGGGTCCACCACACGCCCCCGGGCCCCCCCACTACAAAGTTCCTCCCACCCCCGAGCAACAACCCCATCCAGCACCCACGCATCTACCGTCTCTTTCTTGCAGATGCATGTTGGGCAGGGAGGGAGGTTGTAAACTGCTCAGGGAGCAGGTCTGGGCTGGAGGGGCCCATGAGGGCCAGAGTCCATCAGGTTTTTCTCTGTGTCCCACCGGCCCAGTCTGACCCCTCTGAGTTAACTTTTAGTATAATGTAGAGAGTGATATTCTGAGACAATTTGCAATTGGTTTTCATTTTTTATTGTTTGTGGTTTTATAATTATTTAACTTTTTATTCAGCAGCAATTTGGTTTCTAGGGTACAAATTACCCTAGCAACCCTGCATTGATTTGAATAAGAGACTGGAATATGAATAGGAGAAGGACTGAATAGAATGATAAGTAATAAAAAGAGGCAATAACAATACATTTGTAGCCTTACAGAGCACTTGTTTTTAGATGGTGTCAGTGACCCCCATTTGAAAGCTGCAAAGAAACAGAAGAAAATTGCAAATCATTAAAAAACTATGCAAAATAAATAATGAAGACCAATTGAAAAGTTTCTTAGAATTGGCCCTTCTACAGTTAATTTGAAGGTGAACCACCCCTTTAATAGAAAATAGGGCAAGATCATAACTAAAGGCAGTCAAAGAAGGAAGTAGGGAGATTCAGAAGCAAGCCAAGGGTCAGCAACAGAGAATCAAACATGGAAAGGATGGTTTATTATCACTCCCAACTAGACAAGAGGGATTTTTTCACAAGGATCTGGAGTTTGTTTAACGGGAGTGTGCATCTGTGTTGCTATGCTGCTGGGGGCATACGTGCAGCTAAACATGATGAGTAAACTTGCACCATGCTAAACAATCACCAATCCAGCAACAAAACAGATTTGGGTGAAAACACACACAGGTCTGATAGTCACTGAGCCTCAAAGCCATTTAATTTTATCCATTATAAAAGAGGTACAGGTATTGGATCCGTTATCTGGAATCCCATCATCCAGAAAGCTCTGAATTACAGAAAGGCTGTGTCCCATAGACTCCATTTCATCCAAATATCTGAAAACACCATATTTTTGAAACTGTCAGTATCCAGAATGCCATGTGTGATCCAGGAACACTCCAGCTGTGCTGCTGTCTCTCGTTAACACCCATAATCAAAACGGAATGAATCTCAATGTGGGGCACGGATGAACACAACTGCAAGAGTCTGAAGGCGCTATTAATAACTTGACTGGATTTTTCTTGCACTAAAAGTACCTGGTAAAATAGCAGCGATGGGTGTTCTTAATATGAATGCAAGTGCACTTGCATTCTAGTGAATATTTGCTTTAGATAAGTAAATAATTCATAAAATGTATACTTTTGCTGCACTAATGGGCAGATATATTAAGGTTTGCATGGTGAAATTTGATCTTTTGAAATTTTTTGGTCAAAACTCACAAATTCAAGTTTAAAAGCACCAACTCGAATTTGAATGTGTAATATCCAGTCCAAAACACGGAGCAAAAAACAAGGGAGAATAAATAGTAAGTAAAATATCACCTTTAATGGTCCATCTTTAAAAATACATAGTACATTCAAATTGTCCCAACCTTATGGATCATACGCTCGGTGCGTTTCGTGGCTTCTTGCCACTTCCTCAGAAGCGATCACATGATCCAAAACCCTCCCAAAGGTTAAATACCCTATAAACCCGCCCTTAAAAACGTTAACCCTTTAAGGGAATATATCAAGCCACGAAAAAAGCCATTACATAAATACAAATCAAATTGGGCAAACATAACACAAATTCATATATCGTCCCTCTTTATATTATATATCTATTTGAGAGCTATTATATATATGTCTATCCATTATTTCAATTTAATACATAATAAATTGTAATGCATATCCTAGTTAATAAAAATATTTAATAGTAGCATGTCTAATTCCCACTCTCTATTTAAACCTCCAAAAAACTTCATAGTTTTCAACTGATAAACCCAAAAAGCTTCTTTCCTTAATAATATTTTATCTACGTCTCCTCCTCTAACTTGGAAACTAGGTTTATCTATGATCTGAAAAGTGAAACATTGTTTCCCATTATGTTCCTCAATTGAGTGTTTTGCTTTTGCTGATTTTACATCTTTTCGATCTATATCAGACGTGTGTTCCAATATACGTGTCCCTGCCTTCCGTAATGTCTTGCCTATGTATTGGCATCCGCATCTACATGTTGCAAGATATTATTCCCTTGGATATATAGTTAAAGTATTGTTTTATTGTATAGTTTTTAGCTGTATTCATACTATTAAACTCTTTTTCCAATTCGCAGATATCGCAGGATTTACACCTTGTCCTTCCACAAGGATAATTGCCATTATACCTTAACCAAGGTGTAGTGGATCTATTGTCCTTCGAATTAAAGGTACTCCTTGACAACCAATTTGCAAGACTATTAGATTTTTTGTATACAAAAGCAGGTTTACCTTCTATGTGTTGTGCCAGTACAGAGTCCCCCAATGTTTCCGTATAATTTGTGCCTTTATTAAATGTTGTGCAAAAACATAGTGATTTCTGGTCCTTCTGTTTCTATCCTTTATTACACGTATTTTTGTTATTTAAAAGTAATTTAGACTTATCACTCAAACTGCCTTATCGTAGGCTATCTTTATATCCTTCGTATCACAGCCTCTAGATACAAAATGATCCCACAGTTGCATCGCCCTAGTCTGAAAATCATCCCATGCGGAACAAATCTGGCACAATATCTTGAACTGTGCAATCAGAATGCCCCTCAAACAACTTTTAGGGTGTGCGCTATGGGAATGTAAAAGAGAATTGCATGTAATTGGTTTTCTATATAGAACTGTCCCTATATGGCCATCTTGGACCAGAAACACTATGTCCAAAAACAGTATACCATCTTTATGTGATTCAAAAGTAAAAGAAATACCCTCCAACACATTACTACAATAATTTACAAATTCTTGCAGAGATGATTCATCCCGATCCCATAAACCGATACAATCATCGATGTACCGAAAAAAACATTTAATTGGTGGTTTAATGGGATTCTTATCGTCAAAAACGTGGAGCTGTTCCAGCCAGCCCATGACCAGGTTGGCATAGGTGGGAGCAAAGGAGGCTTCCATTGTGTCAAACATAAAATAACTGGAAGTTAATAAAAATGTAATACATTATATCAAAAAATCAATTTGTACCACTGAAAATAAGTTGGATTTTTCAAACCAAAATTTTATAGCAATGATTCCCACCCCGTGATTAATAGAAGAATAAAGAGCTACCGCATCCATAGTAAACCAACAACATGTATCTTTCCATTCACAAACGTGTATCTTATTTATACATATGGTGGTGTCCTTTAAGAAAGTAGGTAATGCCTCCACAAAGGGTCTCTACAAAATGTCTACATACTGTAACAATCCCTCACTCAAGGAACCCATACTGGCCACCATCGGTCTCACCTTTACATTATCTAGGGATTTATGTACCTTAGGTAGAACATGGAATACAGGAATAACTGGACTCCTGCACTCCATACTCTCTCGTTCCTCTCTAGATACCACTCCCTGTTCTAGTAAGGTTTCCAATTTCATCCTGAAAGTGCGTATTTTATATTTGAATGTGAGATGTATCACACCTCAACCCTCGAAACTGTTCGAATTTAAATACCTAAAAACCGGCTGAGTTCATGTAGAAGTCAATGGCAGAGGTCCCTTTAACTATTTGAAGATGTTAATAGGAGTGATGGGCCAAATTTTTGCCAAGTTTTGCTGTGAAAATTACGCTCAATGGACCCCAATGGGTGAAGAAAATTGTTGTGCGTCAAATTTTGATGCGCAAAAGTCATGTTTTTTTTCAGAGGAAAACCTGATTCATATTCGATTAAAATTTTCGGGTTGTTCCTAGTTATTTGTTTTAAAAAATTCACCTAACTTTGAAATTCCACATTTAATAAATCTTCCCCTTGTGTTGTCTGTTTGCATCCCACCTTATAGCCTTCTTATAGTTGCTTCTGTTGCATGTTGGCATCCAATGTCAAGATGGAACTACCCAAATTACAGAAAATTTTTTTAGTATGTGCTAGTTGCCAGGAGCAGTGAATGAAGTCCAAAGGGAAATCTTGCTCACGGTCCTTCAATATTTTGGTCCATTTCTGTTTTCTAGATAGCTTGCTTATTAAATAGTTACTCAATTCCACATCATATCATGTTAATGAGATGTACCCACTGGGTAAGGTGTATACAGTTCAAATGGTGGGAATCCAATGGTGTTGATGAGTTCAGAGCAAAAATTTAGCTTAGATGATGTTTCAGGTCACATCTCAATGTATACCAAATACCAGAAGAGAAATTCTGTCACAAAAGTGCAGACAATGAACAGAACGCAATTCAACCCCTCCTGCACTAACCCCCAGCCCCCCCCATAGGCCCCCTCCCTCCTCCCCCCGGGGCAAATGCCCGTAAGTCGCTACTTACCCATCCATGCAGGTCCCCTCCAGCCAGGTTCCCAGGCACCATCTTCTTCCATCGGGGCTCTGCAGCGAATGCTCAGTAGGATGCATTTGCTAGTTTGTACTACTGAGCCGAAAGTTCACAAAGTTCAATCGGTGAACTTCATGAGCTTTCGGCGCATGCTCAGTAGTTCTACTAGCGATTAAGGGGCATTTGCCCCGGGGGGGAGAGGTAGGCTGGGGGGGAGGAGGGAGGGGGGCCTACGGGGGGGCTGGGGGTTAGCACGTGAGGGGTTGAATTCTCCTTTAAGCGTGTGTTGTTGCACAGTTACTGCTATATGTAAAATGTGAGCAAAACATTGTTGTTTTTTATTATAATGTCTGTTTGCTGAGCTTTTGATTATATAAACCACATCTGATCTGCCCATTCTCTTGTTGGCAGTAGATCTGTGATTACTTGGAAAATTTAGAAGCCAGCAAAAGCCCGACTCTGAATGTTCAGCTGTGGTATAGCTGGAATACATATGCATTAAAATGACAAATATGGTTTCACTTTGCCCTGAAGAATTCTGATGAGAATGCCTATATTTGTCTATTAAAATATGTCACTGTGTTGTGGCATGTCTTGCAACTGTATGACTGTGTACTTCTAGAATAGAATATATGCCTAGGATATTGCCAATCCACTTGCCAGATATTACTTAAAAAGAAAGACAATGTAAGTAAAATGATTAATGAGTAAATATAATGAGTACAATTCTGAGCCAGTTGCAATTATACTTTATTGAGTGACAGGTAAGATGTAAGGTTTTCCAAACTGTGGGACTGGGCTGTTAGTAATGGGGTCACCCTGAATGCCTGGATAAGGGCTTTGTCTAGTTACTTTTTCCCCTTTAATGCTGGCCATACACGGGCAGATAAAGCTGCCAATATCAGTCGTTTAGACCGATATGACAGTGTGTTGGGGCTTCCAACGGGTCTTCCCGACCGATATCTGGACACGATATCGATCGGGAAGGTTGGACTTTCTTCCGACCAACCCGTCGGAAGTCCATTGCGCTTGTCGTAATCTGATTGTTCTTCCATAGGGCCAAATGTCCGTTATAGTCCTGCCAGTTAGTGGCATATCGGGTAAAGACACAGCCAAACGAGTGGATTTTTCATCTATGGCCAGCTTTAGTTCCAACGCTTGGTCAGAAACCCCTTATTCATAAAAAGGTAAAAGATATATGAAAACAATGCTGTATCAGTCATTGGTTAAATAATATCTCTGAGATTAGATAAGCATTTATCACAAATCTAACCCTAATTAAATTTCAAACTAGTATAGCTTATAAGCATTCTCCAGAAATCTGAACCAAACTGGCCTTTAGGTATGATCATTTATAAAAAAAACATTAAGGACTACTGTGACTATTCTCCAGTGTGATAAAAACAATTAAAATCTCAGTTGTTCCAATCCACAACAATCCGGATTTTGCTCCAGGTTTGGTGACACTTGGCTACAAACGGTGGGCAACTAAAGGGCTATGGTCTCTGCACCAATTCCTCCAATGGGATAAATCGATCCCTTGGGAAATTTTTAAGGATAAATACGAAATGACGGACCAGGATAAATTTTAATACATACAAGTCCCCCACTACATTAAAACTCTGTTCCCTATAACACCTGTAACTAAACTAGCAAGGTTTGAATGGATCTACAATAATTTGTCTTTTTGTAAAGCTTTGATTGCAGAACGTTATAGACTGATATGGCATGATAGGTCTCCAGGAAAAATAAAGCACCAGCAAAGATGGGAGACATATATAGGTGAGAACAATGGACAGAAATATTTATGTATATGGCAAAGATATAATTAATGAGAAACCCTACAAAATTCTATATGATTGGTATGTATCGCCAGCCTTACTCCATAAATGGGACTCAAAAAACTCCAAAAATGTTTTAGTGGGTGCAGTCAGGATGCAGACAACTGGCAGAACTGGCGGTCATGCCCAATAGTACAACAAATATGGACTGAAATGTTTAAAATTATTTTGGCAATCTTCCAAACAAATATTACTCCGGATCCATGGGCGGCCTTGTTTGGAAGACATTTACAAATGTCCAGGAACCACAATAAACTGGATCCCAAATCTGTTCAGCTACAAGATGTGTCTTAGCTTCAATGTGGAAAGATCCTGGGCCACACCAATCAGCACTGTAGAAATAAATATGGTGGATTGCGGCAAATGAGAAATTCACCTACCTATTGAAAGACTAAACAAATACTTTTTTTACATTTTTCCCAAAATTTTAAGTTCCTGTCTCTAGTGTCTTAGTCTGGCAGCTTAGTGATCCAGGAGCATTCTGAATGGTTACATTTGATACATTTAGTTGCAACAATTAGTGTATAACAGGTGCTTTTAAAGCAGGGGTGTCCAACCTGCGGCCCGAGGGTCTCATCTGTCCCAGGATGGGTATGAATGCGGCCCAGGTTGAAGCACTTGGTTCCCAAGGAAACGTCATATTGCAAAGGATATAAGAGTAGGCAGGAGGGGGGACTCTGCCCAATGTCCAGTTAATAGTAATAATAGTATAATGCATCTATTTAATATCCAGGTGTCCCATATTCCACTGTATAGCTCCATCTGGTTATCCAACTTGTATTGTAGTTCTTTTTTGAGCATTTTCTTTAATTTTACAAATCAAAAGTGCTTGTGCATTTCATGTGTGGCCCCAGACAATTTTTCTTTTTCCAAAATGGCCCAGGGAAGCCAAAAGGTTGGACACCCCTGCTTTAAAGAAATTCAGGGATTCCCCTTATTCATAAAAAGGTAAAAGATATATGAAAACAATGCTGTTTCGGTCATTGGTAAAATAATATCTCTGAGATTAGATAAGCATTTATCACAAATCTCACCCTAATTAAATTTCAAACTAGTATAGCTTATAAGCATTCTCCAAATGATGGAATACACCCTTGGTTACTATGAGAGCTTAGGTTTTAGACTCGCCTCTATTTCTGATTCTCTTTCATCTGGTTTGGTACCCAGATAGAGTCACTTGGATTTGTAAGTTAAATGCGTCGTGACTCAGGGCTAATTGACAACACTGTGTTATCTAAAGTTATCTTAACTCATTTAATGCATTTAACCTTTTCATTAGCATACCAAAGCTCCATTGTTTTCAATGGTGAACTCTTTAATTGGATGGGATGCTGTGACACAATATTCTGTGCTAAGTGGGATAAATGAGATAAATGAGTTAAGTCACGACGCATTTAACTCACCATCCAAAGTGACTGCATCTGTACCTATGGATTGGAGGAAAGATGATGTAATTCCTATATTCAAAAGGGATTACAATCTTTGCCTGGCAATTATAGGACAGTAAATTTGACATCCATAGTGGGCAAATTATTTGAAGGCTTGTTTAGGGATCACATGCAAAATATTGCCCTGGCGAAAGGCATTATAAGCAGTAACCAGCATGGCTTTATCAAGGATAGATCATGTTTGTTTCTATTTTTGCAGATGATACTAAATCATGCAGGATGCCACTTTGTAGAGTGATTTGTCTAAATTGGGAAACTGGGCAGCAATCTGAAAAAAGAGGTTCAAAAATAATATAAATGCAAGTTATACACTAAATGACAGTGTGTTGGGAGTTTCCTTAAGTGAGAAGGATCTTGGGGTTTTTATAGATAACAAGTTGTCTAATTCTGGGCAGTGTCATTCTGTAGCTACTAAAGCAAATAAAGTTCTGTCTTGCATAAAAAGGGCATAAACTCAAGGGATGAAAACATAATTATACCTCTTTATAGATCCCTAGTAAGGCCTCATCTGGAGTATGCAGTGCAGTTTTGGACTCCAGTCCTTAGGAGGGATGTAAATGAGCTGGAGAGAGTGCAGAGACTAAGTGCAACTAAACTGGTTAGAGGGATGGAAGACTTAAATTATGAGGGGAGACTGTCAAGGTTGGGGTTGTTTTCTCTGGGAAAAAAGGCGCTTGCGAGGGGACATGATTACACTTTACAAATATATTCAAGGACATTATAGACAAATATCAGGGGACCTTTTTATCCATAAAGAGGATCACCAGAGGCCACCCCTTCAGACTAGAAGAAAAGGACTTTCATTTGAAGCAGCGTAGGTGGTTCTTCACAGTGAGGACGGCGAGGTTGTGGAATGCACTGCCGGGTGATGTTGTGATGCTGATTCTGTTGATGCTTTTAAGAGGGGTTTGGATGATTTTTTGGACAGGCATAGTATCAAAGGCTATTTTGATACTAAACTCTACAGTTAGTATAGCTATGGGCATATATGGTTTGTGTGAAAGAGTGGAGATGTGTGTGTGTATGCTGGGTTTTTCACTTGGAGGGGTTGAACTTGATGGACTCTGTCTTTTTTCAACCCAATTTAACTATGTAACTAACTAACTATGTAACTATGTCAGGCAACCTTATATAATGAGGTAGGTATGATGCTGCATAGTGGGTGGAGAAGGATTTTGCCAAAGTGTTTGATATAGTGACCTACAAATGACTGCTTTCTAAAATAAAAGCAGTTGGGATTAATGAAGATGTTTACACATGGATAGAAAACTGGCTACAGGATGAGGTACAGAGGGTGGTTGTTAATGTACATTCTCTGCTTGGAGTAAGGTTCTTTGTTGGGTTCCTGCAGGGCTCTGTACTGGGTTCACTTTTATTTGAATTGTTCATTAATGAAGGTAGGAGAGGGTATTGTAAGTAAAGTATCAGTGTTTACAGATGACACAAAAGTATGAAGCCAAATGAATTCCATATAGGATGTGGCGTCCTTGCTGCAGGATCTTGACAAACTGGCAATCTGGGTGGCAGCTGAGATTCAATGTTGATAAATGTAAAGGTATGCACCTGGGATGTAAAAATATGCAAGCCACAATACATCATGGAAAATAACTTTGGAGTCCATGTAGATAATAAACTTGGCTGTAGCAAGCAATGCCAGTCAGCAGCTACAAGGGCAAATAATGTCTTGAGCTGTATTAAAAGGGGCATAGAGTCACGGCAGGAAGGGGCTATTCTTCCACTGTACAGAACACAGGTAAGGCCCCATCTGGAATATGCAGTTCAGTTTTGGCCTCCAGTGCTCAAACAGGAATTAGAAAGGGTACAGAAAAGGACAACTAAGCTGGAAAATCTTAGCTATGAGGAAAGACTGGACAAGTTGGAGTTGTTCACACTGGAGAAGAGGTATTTAAGAGGTGATATGATTAAGGGATTGTTTCCCGAAACGCGTAGGGCATTGTGTCCCGATTAAATCTATTCCAGATCAGAGTGCCGTCTTCTTCTTGGATTTTGTGATATGATAACTATGTTAGAGTCCTGCAGCGGGTCGGGTACCCGCGGGTTACCCGCAAAATCCCGCGGTACCCTGCGGGTTGCTCGTAGAATTTCTGGGTGCGGGTATAGAAGCGGGCCGGTGGTTCTGCAGGTTGGCGGGTTGAGGGTCGGGTCGCGGATCCTCGCTATAGGGATTTTTACTCCTTTTTCTGAGCATTTCCACTACTGATGATGTCACATCCGGTTTACAATGACAGCACTTCCTGTTTTACTCCTTTTTTTCCTGATCCTGGCTACTTCCGATGATGTCACTTCCTGTTTATGATGACAGCACTTCCTGATTCTTGATGGTCAGCGGGTCGCGGGTCCGGGTTGCGGATCACGGGTTGCGGATCACGGGTTGCGGGTATGGTTCGGGTCGCGGGTCCAAGCGGGTAAGAATGCGGGTCGCGGGTTCGGGTTGCGGGTACGGGTCGGGTTCGGGTCCCAAAAAATGGACCCGCGCAGGACTCTAAACTATGTATAAATATATAAGGGGATCATAAAATAATCTCTCTGATGCTTTATTTACCAGAAGGTCTTTCCAGCTAACAAGAGGGAACCCATTCCGATAAGAAGAAAGGAGGTTCTGCCTAAATATAATATATGAAGGGTTGTTTTACAGTGAAAGCAGTGTAGTTGTGGAATTGTGTCCTTGAATTAGTCATACTTGAAGATACATTAGATAGTTTTAATAAGGGGTTGGATTGCTTTTTAGCAAGTGAGGGAATATAGGGTTATAGAAGGTTAGCTCATAGTGCAAGTTGATCCAGGGACTGGCCCGACTACCATCTTGGAGTCAGGAAGGAATTTTGTCCCCCTCTGAGGCAAATAGGAGAGGCTTCAACCAGGGTTTTTTTTGCCTTCCTTTGGATCAACTAGAAGTCAGGCCGGGAGGTTTATATAGACCAGTGGTTCTCAACCTTCCTAATGCTGCGACCATTTAATACAGTTTCTCATGTTGTGGTGACCCCCAACCATAAAATATTAAAATATTTTCATTGCCAGCCCAGAGCGGATTGTTAGGAAAGTACAGGAGACAGTGTGGCTACATAAAGGTTTGTTTTCTGTGTGTAGTGCAGCAAAAACTTTTTGCCACACCCCAATTACCATGTTAATTTTCCAAATTTTAAATGGGCAGGGAGAGCTGTATGGCAGTCCCTACTAAGGGGATATAGAAAGTTGTAGTGCAACTGGCTTCCCTACACAGGTTACTGAACTACAACTCCCAGCACCAACACCCGGATAGCTACAACCTTGCCCCAGGGCTAGTGGGGAGAGAGATGAACCTGCTCCTGGAACCCCTTAAGGGACCCCTGTGAAAGTGTCGTTCGACCCCCAAAGGTGTCCCGACCACCAGATTGAGAACCACTGATATAGACATAAAAGATTTAACTTGATGGACATTTGTCTTTCTTCAACGTAACATACAAATGTTACTATGTATGTTATTGGATTGCAGGTTTAAAAAAAATCTACTTATTATAATGGTACTAATATATAAATTATGCTCCCACTGAGATGCGGATGGAGGGTATGAAATCAATGCCCTCTCTATAAAGCCACCCAACAGGATGTTTGTTAGTGTCCATATCAGTTGGAAAAGATTTCTTTCCCCTTCACCTGCACCTGAAATTATTTTCAGTTTAATTATCATAATTCTATTACAGATGTTTGTCAAATACTTCCATTAAGCACAGCACTGATTGGATTAAATGTGAATTCAATCCCTCGAGCACTAACCTCCCTCCCAACCCCCCGTAGGCCCCCATTCCTCCTCCCCCCAGGCCTACCTCTCCCCACGGGCAAATGCCCCTAAGTGGCTACTTACCCCTCTGTGCAGGTTCCTGGGAGCCATCTTCTTCAGCAACGTCTTCTTCCTTGATCCGTCAGCGCTAGGTGGCGCATGCGCAGTTTGAACGCATTTGCTGGTTTGTACTGCTGTGCATGTGCCAAAAGTTCACAAAGTTTGCCGATTGAACTTCGTGAACTTTCGGCGCATGAGCAGTAGTACAAACCGCCGAATGCGTCCTACCGCGCATGTGCCACCAGATTCAGGAAGAAGACGTTGCTGAAGAAGATGGCGCCCAGGAACCTGCACGGAGGGGTAAGTAGTAGGGTTGCCACCTTTCCCTGCTGCTGAAGCCGGGCAGGGGGTGGTCCCGTGACGTCACGGGGGCGGTCCCGTGACGTCAGTGGGCGGTCCCGTGACGTCAGTGGGCGGTCCCATGACGTCACGGGGCGGAGCTATGACACCGCGATCGCCGATTGGCCGATCGCGGCGTCAATCAAGCTAATCCCGCCCGGTTTTCCTTATTTGGAAAACCGGGCAGGAGGAATTGAACCGGGCAGCCCTTCAAAATACCGGGCTGTCCGGTTCAAAACCGGACAGGTGGCAACCCTAGTAAGTAGACACTTAGAGGCATTTGCCCGTGGGGAGAGGTAGGCCGGGGGGGCCTACGGGTGGGGTGGGGAGGTTAGCACCTGAGGGATTGAATTCCCCTTTAAGTGAGTTGTATTTAGAAAAACTGAGTGAAAAATTCTATGCAGAACAGCATGGGTCTCAAGTAATAGCTCGCCGGGTCCAATGAATGAGACATAATGATCTGTTTGCTTATTGAGAACAGACATCGATATGTTTGTATTCAGACTTTGCACTTGTGCTTTGCCGTTATAATAATAATAAAGGGCTCTGCAAACAAAGCTGGTAGAACATATGCCAGATCTCCATGCACAAATAAACATTAATATAGCGGTACATGGAACTAATTATAAGCTAAACTTTTAATAACGCCCAACGACTCCCGCAGGCAATTCTATTTAACATGAGGCTTCGCTAGGAAAACTTAGATCCCACAACATGAAAGGATGGCATGTGCAAAGGGTCACATTGTTTCTACCTTATTTTAAACATGAATTAGGGTGCGGTGCTTTGGCACATTTTCAGTACATGTTGCATGAGTACATACCAGCCTGTGGGTGGGTATAAGACAGATGCACACTTATTTTCTCCCTGCACAGACTAAAAAAAAAGGTACTGATTACAGCCACTGTATAATAAATAAGGGAAATAGAAATGCCTATGGGTTCATAAAATACAGCAGTAATCGGGTTGCACTAGTGATGCAGATACTTTTCAGCCAAAAGAGAGTGGAGTGAATCTGCAGTAAAAGCCAGGTTCAATAAATATGTTTTAAATATGTTAATCTTTGGTGTTTCTTGTCCTTTAATGCATACAACAAAATGTCCAGATCCAACTCATCAACCCAACATCTTGACTAGGTTCCAAATATATTTTCTCCCCACTTAAAAATAACCACAGGCAACAAATATTATTTGCAAACACCCTTAAGTCTACAGCATATTTAACCAAAGTTCTTAAAGCAGTCTAACATGAAAACACGTATAGTCTTCATGGCACAGTCATCACACAGGGTCATGAGAATTAGAGAAGAGCTAAGTGGTTTCCCGTGTTTGGAAGTTTTAAATAAATGTATGGTTGCCCAAGTTAATATGCAACCAAAGCAATGTTAATGATTCTTTCTCTTAAAGTGATACTGACACTAAATGTTGATCAATTTTTGCTGAGAGGTTTGTTTTTGTATATAATTATTAGTTGAAGTTCCTAAGCCTGACTCTCTGACACTCTGACTTTGTCAACCTGACTGTCCCATCTCAGCCTGTTAGTTACAGTTTCTAATGCTAACGGACTCCTGCTGCACAAATATGGCAGCCCCCTCATACAGGAACATGGGGGATCAGACAGGTAATGTATAAGCATCATGCAAATACTTTATGGCAAAGTTAGAAGTAGCTTTCAAAGCCAATATTATAATAGATGTAAAAAAGAGTTTAATTACAGGTGTCAGTATCTCTTTAAAATAAAAATAGGGTTACAATGAATTAAATCCATACAACAGCTGATCCTATACCATTAGGATGTCCAGCAGCACCACTTTCCTGCAACCAGTCACTACTTCTGTGGGTAAAATGTCCATTCTATCCCTTGTGCCTTGGGGTTTGCACAGGCAACTCCCTTTTCCAGTAACTTGCTTATTTATAATACGGTAATAAATTATACCTGTAAAAGCTGCGGGTATAACTTTTGATACATAAAGGATTGTGTCAGGCACATTCTTATGAAATGCTCACATGTACGTGTAACTACAACACCAAACTAGTACGGATGAGCTGATGCTAATCCTTTGATTTTAGAAGCCTGATTTCTGAGGGGTGACTTACTGAAGTGCCTGCCTTTCTATTATTTTGCTATAACTTGCAAAACCAGGCTAAGGGCCAGTGTTGGACTGGACCACAACCAGGAAAACTCCCAATGGGCCCAGGTGTCAGTGGGCCCTCTTGCTTCTAACAATTTGGCCTATTTCATGTTCATTCCCTATTTCTTTATGTGGAAAAGGAGGCTTAATGGAATAGAGTATAGTAAGTAGATCTAAAAGAATAGGAGAATAAAGAGGTTAAGTGAGGAGAGATGGAATAATAGTTTGGAATGTTGGGTCCTTGGTCTAAGGATTTCTGGTAGGCCCCTGGTCTAAGGTTTTCTAGAGGGACCCTGGTCTAAGATTTTCTGGTGGGCCCCTGGCATCCCAGTCTAACACTGCTAAGGGCCCTTACACATGGGCGTTTAAACCTGTGCTCCCGTGTTCAGCCGTTTGTGTTTGAATGCAGCAAATTGGAATGCAGGGGAGCGCAGGTTTAAAAGCCTGTGTGTAAGAGCCCTAACTGTGAAAACAACAGACACGAACCAATTGTCAAAACCTTTCACCAAAAGTGCAATTCTTCATCCTGGGCATTCTTAGCCTTGTTTCCTTCCAGGTATTATGGACTAAAAATGTCAGCATCGTACACCAGCTGGATTGTTGTAGAGTCCTGCGCAGGTCAATTTTTTGCAACCCGTACCTCGTGTTCTTACCTGCCTGGACCTGCAAATACATTATCCATAACCCGGACCCACTGACCCTCAAGAATCAGGAAGTGCTGTCATGCTGACCATCAAGAATCAGGAAGTGCTGTTATTGTAACCTGGAAGTGACATCATCGGAAGTAGGCGTGATCAGGACAAAATAAGTAAAAATGAGAAGTCCCGCGGCCCGGCCTGCAACCCTGCAGAACCGCGTCTATACCCGCACCCGGAATCTCTACCCACAACCTGCAGGGTACCACAGGTTTTTGAGGGTAACCCGTGGGTACCTGACCTGCTGCAGGACTCTAGATTCATGTGTGTGCCTGGAATTTGAAGTTTATAACAATTAAATGGCCTTAGGTTTACCATCCCTCTCTTAAAGAAAGAAAATGCCACTATCTGGGAGCTCCATCAGATATTCAGTTATGTTCAGTAGCAGCAGCTGTGCTCGGAATCCTTTGGGACACCAGCAGATTTTCCTGAAGCAGAACACTCCCAGGCAGATGCAGTTTTATAGAAACCATTTCTATTTTTGTCTTCTCTGATATTTTTTCTTAGAAATTCAAATATAAGAAAAACCCACACACATACTCCCATACACTTAAAACGATTTAGCTGGTACAAGTGTGAGGGGGATTAAAGCTTTCAAAAGCAATTAAGAATTCAGATAAAATAATTAGCAGGACAGATGCTGTAATGGATTTGCATGCTCAAAGGCTCTTAAGTTCAACAACTCTGTAGAACTGATACTGGTGCCTGAACATGGGAAGTTTGCCCTAAAATTACATTTTCCTATGACATGTGGTGTTTCATAAAAATTAAATACTTCATAAAAGAGAACCATAGTGAAAATGTAACATACACTTAATTTTATGGAAAGTAAGTATAATTAATTTCTGAAATAACTACTTTTCACTATCCCTTTTTCATCAATCTGAAAAGTCTTTCTACGTGCTGGTTTCATGTCTCAGTATTTTTTTCCAATAAGATATTTAGCTCGGATACATCTAGACAACGAGAGCATACACTAGAAGTCCTGCAGTGTGTCAGGAACCTGCAAAAAAGTGGGAACCCTGAGGGACGAGGGTAGGATTTTCAGGAGTGGATATAGATGCGGGTCTGTGGGTTGCCAGTCTCATCTATATTTCTTATCTTATGTTATATTGTTTATATTTTACTCCTTTTACAATTTTACAAAACGTTTTTCTGTCTTTTGCCCACTTTTGACGATGTAATGTCCCGTTTGCAGCAAGAGCACTTCCTGTTTAATGGTGGCCAGTAGGTTGCGGATCGAGCTGAGGATAGGGTTTTCCCTATTAATAACATTGGGATCAAGCTTAATTTTTACCGGCCAGGTGGTGGCAACCCTAGTTGCAATTGCGGGCCGGGTGGTGGATCCATGTGTGTAAATATGCAAGTTGCAGTTTGGGGTCTCAAAAGCTGGTTTTACGCAGGACTCTAGAACGCACTATTAATGTATGAAAACTGTCACTGTCATAAGCAGGGTCGAACTGGGGTGTAAGAGGCTCACTAGGGTTTCTAACCCGGGGCCCCCACACAGTGACGTCACTTTCGCGTGCTTCCTTGGGCCACCCTACCCCTCACCTCTGTCAGTGTGGGGGTATTAAAAAAACGTAAAATATAGTCACCCCGAAACCGTGCCGCCCTAGGCACAGGCCCTCGAGGGTCTTGACATAAACACCCGTCCAATTTTGACCTGGACAGCCCGGTTTTAAGAAGGGCTGCCTGGGTCAAGACAGTCTGCCCAGTTTTTCAATTATGGAAAATTGGGCAGGATCTCCCTTGATTGACATGGCTATCAGCCAATCACCACCCCTGTGATGTATCTTACTCTGCCTGCAACGTCGATGACCCAGCCCTCTGACATCATCACTGGGCCCCTGCCCAGACTGTGGGCCATGGAAAGGTGGCAACCCTACTGGTAACAAATCACTGGAAACCAAAAAAGCTGAAAAGCAAGAAGTAGTACTCTGGCTATTTTATTACATATATATCTAGTCACTACAGCCTTTATACATTACATTTTGGCTAACTGTATTAGAAACATTTTTTATTTTGTACAGCCCATTTAACCTTTTGATAGCTCAAACCGATTTCCCAGGTTAGTACTGGAAAATCCTGATCTCTCTGCACTGAACAGGGAAAGTCCCTATTTCTCTGCATTAAACAGGAAAAGTCCCTATTTCTCTGCACAGCCAAAAGAGATACAATGTTTCTAACTCAATTGGCTCTTGGCAGAGATTCCAGAATAGATACTTGATACATTTGTAACAGTTTTGTCCCTTAGGAGAAGAAGAGTCACAGCTTAAAGGGCAATTCACCATCATTAGTAAAACTGTACTAAAACATAAATGTCAAACAGAAATGTCCAAACTTTCAGAACCTGGCAAATTTTGTAAAACGGGCATGGTAAATATTGGGTGTGGCGGCACAGCAAATCTTTTTGTCCCTCTTTCCATTTCCAAATTGTTGGGAGGTAGTTCAACTCTGATCCCTTTAAAATTCAACCCCTATGTGCAAAAATACCTCCCTCCCCCCCTCGGGCAAATGCCCCTAAATTGTTACTTACCCCTCCTTCTCGGTCCTCTCCGGCGGAGTTCATGGCAGCCATCTTTTCCTAGGCACTTCTCTTCCTGTAGCCATCGGTGTTTGGTGTAACATGCACAGTAGGAGGCATTTGCCGGTTCGGATCTACTGCGCATTGCCCGAAAGTCACAAACTTTCCAAAAACAAAAAGTATGTGACTTTCTGAGGCATGAGCAGTTGGGGGCATTTGCTGGTACGTTGTTCCTGCCCATATGCCCGAAAGGCACGAAGTTTCCAATTTCTTTTTTTCGGAAACTTTGTGATTTTCAGTGCATGTGCAGTAGATCTGAACCGGCAAATGCCTCCTACTGAGCATGCGCCACCAAACGCCGATGCATCCAGGAAGAAGAGCTCTTGGGAGAATATGGCTGCCGTGATCCCCGCTTAGGGTTGCCACCTTTTCTAAAAATGTATACCGGCCGGTGGGGGGGGGGGAGTAAAAAGGGGGCGGTCCCTGACATAAAAGGGGCGTGACGCAACGTAAAAGGGGCGGATCCACCGGCAGCGATCGGCTGAAGACGCGAAAAAGGTAAGTATTAAAAGCGTTTTATGCAGGGCAGGGGCCTTTTTTATGGGGTATTACAAATTTACCGGCTGCTACATTGCCGGTAAATTTGTAATACCGGCCCCGGCCTTGGCTGGTGTTTTACCGGCTAGGCCGGTAAAATACCGGCCGGGTGGCAACCCTATCCCCGCTGGAGAGGACCTAGATGGAGGGGTAAGTAACAAGTTAGGGGCATTTGCCCAGGGGGAGGGAGGCATTTTTGCACATAGGAATTAAATTCTCCTTTAACAGCCTGAATAGGGTTGCCACCTGGCCGGTATTTTTGATCCAAATGTTATAAATAGAAAAAAAAGATAAACATAAAGCAAGACCAGTATTTTTTTCCAAGAAAAGGCGGCAACCCTAGGCCTGAATTATTACTCCTGCAGAGATGCTGCTGAACCTTTAGGTTTGTTCAGTAATAAAATACTCTATCCACATTCATTAGATTTAAATAAGAATGGAGATCTTGTAACTATGTATAAAAGAACAAAGCTAAGCTGTATAGGCAATTACGTCACAGTTTTTGTGTAGAACTAACAGTAAACAGTCGTTTGTAATTGTACTGTGTTACCTGTTTAGTCTTTGTGCTCTGCACTAAACAACAGCATTATCTCTAAACACTGTCCCCAATAAGTATCCCACATAAATTATTATTATTATTATTATGTGACATAATAGAAGACTGCAGCAAGACCCCAAACTGCGCAAGAGAAAACCATTACTACTACGCCCCACAGCCGTACGGTCAAACAGGTAGCGCCACTACGTCACGTGTCCTGGGGGGGGCGATTCTTAAATATCGCGAGAAAGCAGCTAATGACAGGTGACACTTCCGGGATCATGGCCGCTTGGAGAGCAATATTCTCACTTCTATCGCGGAGATTGGGGACCGTGGGACCTGGAGGGGGCAGAAGGTCAGTCAGCGCTGTCCGACTTGTAGGAGCTGGTCTGGCTGTCACAGGGACGGTCTGTTCCGGTGCGTTTCTCCTCACAGGGTCGAAGCTGCGAGGGACTGAACGGCTGGCGGTGTTAGCACAGGTGAGTGGCTGCTGGAGAGTGAAGATGTGCCTGACAGTTTTAAATGGCAGCATTAAATTCTTCGCTTGTGTGGATTCAACTTGTGACCATATAGGCTTGTAGGATGCTCAAGTACACTTTCCAACATTCTCTACCCCAGTTATTACAGTTTTGCTAATGAAGGTGAATTGCCCTTTAAAGGAGAAGTAAACTCCTCTAAAATCCCAACCCCCCCCCCCCAGGCAAATGCCCCTGAGTTGCTACTTACCCCTTGGCGCAGGTCCTGTCCACAAAGTTCACAGGTGCCATCTTCTCCCGTGTGGTCTTCTTCCTGGGTGCCCTGGCATTTGGCGGTGCAAAGTCACGAAAAAAGAAATCGGAAAACGTTGTGAAATTGGTTGCATGTGCAGTAGAGCTGAACCGGCGAAAGCCTCCTACCGCGCATGCTCCAGAAGACGCAGATGGATCCAGGAAGAAGACCGCACAGGAGAAGATGGCGCTTGTGAACTCCATGGACAGAACCTGCGCCGAGGGGTAAGTAGCAACTCAGGGGCATTTGCCCAGGAACAACACAGTGGAGGGATTTTAGTTTACTTCTCCTTTAAAGATTAGTCCAGACGAGAAGATTCAGGGAGATTTGTTGCCTGGTGACTAATCGCTTCTTCTTTGGGGTGACTAATCTCCCAAACTGCTTCCCCCTGCCTTCCAGCTACTTAATGAAGAATCGCCTGCGCCTATTCACACGGGGCACTGTGCTTTCCCGAAATCACTTGAAATTGCCTAAAAAGGTAACTTCGAGCGACTTCGGAAAACACGGCGCCGTATGTGAATAGGCGCAGGCAATTCTTCATTGAAGCAGCTGGAAGGCAGGGGGAAGCGGTTCGGAAAAATAAGTCGCCCCAAAGAAGAGGCAATTAGTCGCCAGGGTACAAATCTTCCCGTGTGGCCTAACCCTAAGCTGTCTAACTTTTCCCAAGGGACTTGTTATCTTATCTTGTTACAATTACTTATTTGTTTATCTCCAATATGTTACAAAAGTATCTTATCTGAACCGCCTGGCAGTTCTCTGTTCTCTGCCAAAAGCCAATTAAATTAGAAACTTTGTTTCATGTTCTGGCTGTTCAGTGCAGAGAAAAACTGGACTTTCCAGTACAAATGTGGTACAGCAGGTTGAGCTGTCATAAGAGGGACTGACCCTCAAAAACAGGACAGTTGGCAGTTATGCTTTTATTTTCCCTTCTGTGAGGAGGGTGTAACAGTGAAAGTGGTTCATTTTCAGCTTTACCTGGAGAGTGTGTTTCCCTCCCCCGGCTACAGGCCACTCCCACAATGCCTCAGGCAAAGTTTGGATCAGTTAGAGGGAAACGCAAGTGTTCGTCTTACCAAGTATATAGGAAGCCCATTTCTAAAACTTTCCAAGCAATATTACAATTTTTTTTAAAGGACAAGGGAAGTTAAAGTAAAGAAGTAGCTACAATTGTTGTACATGATGTTTTGTGCTTGTGTACCAGCCCAAGGCAACCACAGCCCTTTAGCAGTAAAGATCTGTGTCTCCCCAGTAGATGCCCCAGTAGCTCCCCATCTTCTTTTCTGCTGATTCACTGATTCACATGCTCTGTGCTGCTGTCACTTACTGAGCTTAGGGACCCACTCACAATATACAGTACACCTGATAGTGTCATAGAAATATATTCACAATATAAGGCTGATCAGTCATTAATACAGATAATTACTACATGGCAGCACAGAAACCAGTGCAACTAGCATCAGAATTTAATAATCAGCCCTGTAGCATCCGCTTATATTACAGGGGAACCTCATTTTCTGCTCCTAGATAATTAGTGACGACCCCTAAGCTTAGCTGCTCAGCATGCGAGTGTCACAGACATTTTCCAAGATGGTGACCCCCCTGTGACAAGTTTGAAGTCCTGGGTCACTGCTGCTACTGACAAGCTGAAACTTTAGACTGGTGCAATAAGTACAGTATATAAAATATGGCATTTTTAGCCATTTTCATTTTTAGGTTTTAGTTCTCCTTTAAAGGAGTGGTTGGCCCATTTTCTAAGAAGTTAAGATTAGGTTATTAACTTTGTTACCCAAAAATTGGTTTAGAATTGGACAACTACTATTTGCTATTAAAAGAAGACATTTTACCATATTAAAGAAGATAATGGATACTTATTGGGGCTTTTGTTGCTAGAAATCCCTCTAGCAGTATAGTATATAGTTTTGTTTATGAATTGGTCACTTATCATTGCTTAAAGGGATTCTGTCATGATCTTTATGATGTATTTTTTTTTAATTTCTAAACTACACTGTTTACACTGCAAATAATTTACTCCACCATGTAAAATTTAATTCCTGAAGTAATATTGTAATATTGGTGTGTAGGTGCTTCTTAGGTCATTTTGCTGGGTCATGTGCTTTCAGAAAGAGCCAGCACTTTAGTATGGAACTGCTTTCTGGCAGGCTGTTGTTTCTACTACTCAATGTAACTGAATGTGTCACAGTGGGACCTGGATTTTACTGTTGAGTGCTGTTCTTAGATCTACCAGGCAGTTGTTATCTTGTGTTACGGAGCTGCTATCTGGTTACCTGCCTATTGTTCTGTTGTTAGGCTGCTGGGGGGTCAGGGAGGGGGTTGATATCACTCCACTTGCAGTGCAGCAGTAAAAAATGACTGAGCACAAGTCACATGACTGGGGGCACATTGGAAACAGACAATATGTCAAGCCCCATGTCAGATTTCAAAACTAGATCTGTTTGCTCTTTTGAGAAACTGATTTCAGTGCATAATTCTGCTGGAGCAGCACTATTAACTGATGTGTTTTGAAAAAAACATTTCTTTTCCCATGACGGTATCCCTTTTAAAGACATACAGTTGTGCTCATGTTTACACACCCTGGAAGAATTTATGATTTAACCATTTTTCAGAGAATATGAATGATAACACAAACACTTTTCTTTCACTCATGGTTAGTGGTTGGCTGAAGCCATTTATTGTCAAACAACTGTATTTACTCTTTTTAAATCATAATCACTACACAAACTACCCAAATGACCCCGATCAAAAGTTTACATACCCTGGTGATTTGGCCTGATAACATGCACACAACTTGACACCTGTGATCTGTTTGCTTGTAATTAGTGTGTGTGTGTGTGTGTGTGTGTGTGTGTGTGTGTGTGTGTATAAAAGTGACAAGCCTCAAACCTTCTGGCACAGAGTCATTTGAAGTGATGAGACTAAAATGGAACTTTTTGGCCACAACCATAAACACTACATTTGGAGAGGAGACAACAAGGCTTATGATGAAAGGTACATCATTCCTACTGTGAAACATGGTGGTGGATCGCTGATGTTTTTGGTCAGAATTGATGGCAAAATGAATGCAGGAAGTTATTTTAAATTACTGGAGGAAAATTTGCACTCATCAGCCCGGAAGCTGCACATGGGACGTACTTGGACATTCCAACATGACAATGATCCAAAACACAAGGCCAAGTCGACCTGTCATTGGCTACAGCAAAATAAAGTGAAGGTTCTGGAGTGGCCATCTCAGTCTCCTGACTCTGGGGAGACCTCAAACGTGCAGTTCATACAAGACAGACACCCAAGAATTTACCCAGGGAACTGGAGGCTTTTTGCCAGGAAGAATGGGCAGCTTTACCTTTGTCTGAGAAGATAAAGAGCCTCATCCACAACTACCATAAAAGACTTCAAGCTGTCATTGATGTTTAAGGGGGCAATACACTGTATTAAGAACTGGGGTATTTAAATTTTCAATCAGGGTAATTTGGGTAGTTTGTGTAGTGATTATGATTAAAAAGAGTAAACACAGTTGTCTGACAATAAATCGCTTCAGCCAACCACTAAAGAAAGAAACTGTATATGTATCAGATTAAACTTCTCTTTCACAAATGGTAAGCCTATATTCAAATGTACAATTAAAAGATAACGCTGTAGCACAATATAGCCCCCCTCCACAAAAAAAAAAAATCATATTTTAGATTGTCTGGCCTTTGCGAAAATGTGCAAAACAATATTAATTGTAAAGTCAACTAAGGGCAGTATCACTGATATTGAATTTTATAGGAGCTGTTTTGCTGAATGCCTTGTGTGGGCTTTGGTAAAGTACTTTATTGAGTATTTGCTTTAGCTATGGAAATAGTGGAAATGGTTCATAGCTGGTACATGGCTAATTACATTTCTATATGTTTAGTGTCTGCATCTGTTTATACTTGTATTCATTTTCTGAGCCCAACGCTTGCTGTACTTACTGTGACCAGTGGGATACATACTTCATGTGCTTGCTGAATTTGGCCATTGTGGTTGCAAATGGGCAGTTGCCTGATCTTCTTTTGGTGAAATGACACCCACCATTCCTCCTTTAAAGGACAAGGAAAGTCTAAGGCTGGGGACAGACAGGGAGATTCGGGGAGATTCTGTCGCCTGGCGTTTAATAGCAGGCGACAATCTCCCCGAACGTCCTTCTCCCTGTCCGTCGCTAGTTGAAATGACAAAGCGCCAGCGCTGTGCCCACGCGGCGCGACGATTTCCGGAATCGGCCGAAGTTACTTCGTGAGGAAACTTCGGGCGATTCCGGAAATCGCCGTGCCGCGTGTGCACAGCGCTGGCGCTTTGTCATTTCAACTAGCGACGGACAGGGAGAAGGAAGTTCGGGGAGATTGTCGCCTGCTATTAAACACCAGGCGACAGAATCTCCCCGAATCTCCCTGTCTGTCCCCAGCCTAAAATAGAATAAGGGTAGAAATGCTGCATTTTGTATACTAAACATAAACCTGAACTTACTGCACCACAGGCCTAATCAAACTAATGATTTATGCTTTCCAAGTTGGCAGCAGGGGGCTGTCATGTTGTAACTTTGTTATATATCTTTGCAAGACAAGACTACATACACATGCTCAGTGTGATCTGGGCTAAGCTTAGGGATCATCATAAATGATCAAAACAGCACAAGTCAAATATCTGCCAGAAGCCGATACAGCAAGACTGATTAATAATGAGAATATTCAGACTGCACTGGGTCCTGTGTTGTCATGTAATCTAATTTGGATTATATAGTTTTTGTATTGTTTAATACAAACTTTCTCCAACTCAACAGAACCAGTGGCTGCAGCAAAATAATCCTCCAAATAGAATCCCAGTTTATCTGTTTAAATCTAGCTCTATGTTCTTTGTCCCTGCAGCTGGCGTTAGAAACGGTAAGGGCTAGGCCAGACGGGGAGATTCGGGGGCATTTTGTCGCCTGGCGACTTCTCGCTGCGACTTGTAGCCCCCGAACCTCCCCGAATAGCCACTTACCTAAGCGCACCGGCGTTGCTTGAAAACGCCGGCGCGTATCCACACGGAGCGACGCGCTTTTTGAAATTGCTCCAAATTGCCTCGCCAGGCCTAAAGGGGATGTAAAGGCAAAAAAAAAAAAAATCCAATGCAAATCTCTTCACAGCCATTGACTGCTCTACAGTCTCCAGCCCTGATCCTAAATTCAAAGTTGTGACCCTTATGTGGTAGCCAACTTTAAGGGGGGGATTTGGATGATAAGCAGTTTAAGACTTTTTTTTCTCACTTTACACTAAGCTCTGGTGCATTTGGAGAGCATTTTAACATTATGAATTTAAAAAAAAATATAGAATTTTTGATACTGGTATTTATTTAGTGTTGCAACTAGCATTTGGAAGGCTTTTGTGTGCTGGGCAGTGTACACCCCTCACTTCGTCTTCCATATCCTCCCACCAGAGATTTCATTCAGGTTAACTCGTGGTCATTTTTTTTGTGATTTCATTGTGTTTTATTTGATTCCCATGACATCATGTAGCACTAAATTCTTTCATTTATTATTCTTTCAGTGTTATTTTAAGGAATGCACCAGAATTGATTTGGGATTGGGCTGAATCCCAGTACTTTTTGTAGGTTTTCTGATTCGGACAAATTCATACAGTTCAACTGAATCAAAAAACCCTCGAATTTGACAACAGAAATTTTTAAAAACTTCGAACGATTAAATAGTTTGAATCGAACGATTTTAACCATTCAATCGAATTTTTTTTTTTAGTAGATCTAAAAATGCTGAAAATCCCATAGGGTTCTACAGCAATTCATAGGTTTAATCTGGCAAACTAGGGATTCGAATAAAATTTTATAGGGCAAGTACTTTGACCATCGAATATTCAAATGATCGAATAGATTTTTGTTCGATCTATTTTCGATCGTATTTTTTAAATTCGATGGTTGAAGTGGTCACAAAAACTATTCCAAAATTTGAATTCAAATCTTTTTGTAAATTCGATCGAATTTCGAATCATTCACATGAATTTAGTAAATCTGCACCATAATGTTGTGACATAACCTCTTCAGACAACTGAAACTTGAAAATGTTTTGTTGTTTTCTCATATTTCAACATGCAAATTAGGGTATGGCCAAATTAAAAATGATTGCAATCCAAAGGCAAAAAGAGTAGTTCATGGATGCTAAATATGTGCTTTAACTTGAATAAGTAACATCGGATTTGAATGGATTTTCGAAATTTAAATTTGGCCTCTTCGATCAATGAATTTGCAAAATTCCATTGTATTGAATGATTCGAATAGATTGAATACAAATCTATGCGATGCTCGAAGTACTTGCCCTTTAAATTTTTATGCGATGGCCCAATTCGCCAGATTAAACCTACCGAATTGCTATATATGCCTAAGGGCATCCCACAAGCTTAAGTTTTCTTATTGAATAAAAACGATCGAACAATTCGACTGTTCAATGCATACGATTTTCTCGTGAAATTTAATAAAATTTTATGATTTTTTTTCGTAAAATCGTTTGACCGTACGATTTTATCGAGCAATCGAGAATTCAACCCTAGGTAAATCTGCCCCTAAATGTCTTGCATAAATGCATGTGTAAATTTCTAGAAAGCAAACATTGACAGCTAGGAGAAAAGAAAAAGAGAGGAAAATGTTACTTTTTTATGTTTATTAAAGTAGGTTTTTTTGCTGTTGGTTGTTTTTCTTTCCCATTGTCTAAATAAGGGATGCACAGAATCTTTTTTTATTTTTATTTTTTAAATATTCAGCAGAAAACTTGATCTTTTACAAATTCAATTGAATGCCAAAACTGATTCTTAAACCATGATTTTGTTTATGCTAATTAGAATAAGGAAATAAACAACACGTTGAAAAATGTTGCAATTTCCTTCATTCTGTGACCTAAAGATACATAGTTTTAAGGGTTCAGATTCTGTTCAGCCAAGCACTTGGGTTGCGAATAGTCGAATTGGAACTTTTAAATGGCCATGGCTTGATAAATCTCAAAATTCAAATTTGAACTAAAATTCAAATTGAGTTTGGATAATTCACAATTCAAATTTGAGATTTAACCATAAAAAAATTCTACATTCAATCTGTCCCTTAGTGTAATTTTCCTTTTGAACAGGAAAGAACGATTAAGTATTTGAGAATTTAAAGGGAAACTGTCATGGGAAAACATGTTTTTTTTTTAAAACACATCAGTTAATAGTGCTGCTCCAGTAGACTTCTGCACTGAAACAGAGCAAACAGATTTTTTAATATTCAGTTTTGAAATCTGACATGGGGCTAGCAATTTTGTCAGCTTCCCTGCTGCCCCTGGTCATGTGACTTGTGCCAGCACTTCAGGAGGGCACTGCTTTCTGTCAGGCTGTTGTTTTTCCTTCTCAATGTAACTGAATGGAACGCAGTGGGACATGGGTTTTACTATTGAGTGCTGTTCTTAGATCTACCAGGCAGCTGTTATCTTGTGTTAGGGAGCTGTTATCTGGTTACCTTCCCATTGTTCTGTTGTTAGGCTGCTGGGTGGTTGAAAAGGAGGGGTGATATCACTCCAACTTGCAGTACAGCAGTAAAGAGTGATTGAAGTTTATCAGAGCACAAGTCACATGACCATGGGCAGCTGGGAAATTGACAATATGTCTAGCCCCATGTCAGATTTCAAAATGAAATATAAAAAAATCTGTTTGCTCTTTTGAGAAATGGATTTCAGTGCAGAATTCTTCTGGAACCGCACTATTAACTGATGCATTTTGAAAAAAAATTTTTTTCCCATGACAGGATCCCTTTAACTAATGCATACAATGTTGGATATCCTCCTTTTTTTTTTTTTCCAGCTAAACTTCAATAAAAACTGTTTCAGAAACATAGACAGATTCATGAATAATTGACTCTCTTCATGAATACTTGACTTTAGATTTGGTTTGAAGGCTCAAATGAAATAAAATCTTTAAGCCAAAAATTTGTTCAGGTGAATTCCTCACCCGTAACTTTTAAATTTAGTCTAAGACTCGTGGGGTACCGTTTCTTCCGCCCCCTAAGTGAGATTGTACTCCTTGAGCTTTTTCTTGAATCTTATTTCCTTTCTCAGCTGGCCAATCGCGTTTATTATCAAGATCGTTTCATGGATGTTTCACAGTGTTGCTTGGTCGGATCAAAACTGCCGAGTCATAAACATAGAAGTGGCAGCTGTTAGCTATTTTCTTTTAGTTCATAATCCCACCGCTACCATCCTAATAAAGCCCAACAATGAACTGTTATTGCTTTTATAGCAATGTTTGACATGTGAAACCCTGCAATTTAGATGATTTAAATTTAATTTTTTATGGTAGCATTATGGAAACATATTTTTGCCGTGCCTTTTTTTTTAGCCTAATGCCTCTACAAAATTACTAACACTTCATTGCTTTTTGAAACCATAAAATCATTTGGTTGGAGGCTGGATATACAAAAACTATCTAGCAATATATGTTTTCTTATTTTAATTATTCCTTTACAAGTGATTGTTGGTTCTTGTCTGCTGCATTATACTGTATATTTAGACAAAGTTTGCGCCATCTGTATATTAGGCTGAAATGTTGTCTTTTGGCAACCTTTTTTACAGTAATGTAGAGCAGGGCCTGGGGTATTCTGGATAACCGATAACATAATTTGGACATTACATCTCTAAACATCATGTAAACATTAAATAAACCTAATTAGTTTTGTTTCCAATAAGGATTCATTATATCTTGGTTTAGACCATGTACAACATACTGTTGTATTATTACAGAGAAAAAGGGAATCATTTTTTTAAAACTTTGGATTATCCGGAAAATGGATCCCATACCTGTAATACAAATAAAGCTTCTAGAAAGCTCAGAATTATGGGTCACAGGCTATCAATCAATCACCCATAGACTATCAATCAATCACCCATAGGCTATCAATCAATCACCCATAGGCAATCAATCAATCACCCATAGGCAATCAATCAATCAATCATCCATAGGCAATCAATCAATCACCCATAGGCAATCAATCAATCACCCATAGGCAATCAATCAATCACCCATAGGCAATCAATCAATCACCCATAGGCAATCAATCAATCAATCACCCATAGGCAATCAATCAATCAATCACCCATAGGCAAGCAATCAATCAATCACCCATAGGCAAGCAATCAATCAATCACCCATAGGCAAGCAATCAATCAATCACCCATAGGCAATCAATCAATCACCCATAGGCAATCAATCAATCACCCATAGGCAATCAATCAATCAATCACCCATAGACAATCAATCACCCATAGACTCAAATAATGAAAAATAACATTTCTTATTAAAATAAAGCAGACCTTGTACTTAATCCTAACTTTAATTAAATTAAGCTTTATTGTAAACAGAAACAATACTATTGGGTTTATTTAATGTTTACTTTTTGTTTAGTAGGCTAGTAGGGATGTTGGTTCAAATTACAGAAAGATTACTTATATGGAAATTCGTTATATAGATATATTTCTATCTACTTATAGTTTATATTTGGTTCAGTTTTGGCTGCATCATTTTGTGAAGGATTCCATTCTCAGGTATAATAAAATATGAATTTTGGTACATCTCTAGTTATACAGGTATCGGACCTATTCAGAATGCTTGGGACTTGGGGTTTGCCAGATAGATCTTTCCGTAATTTGGATCTTCATACTTTAAATCTACTAGAAAATCATGTATCCATTAAATAAACTCAATAGGCTGGTTTTGCTTCCAATAAGGATTAATTATATCTTAGTTGGGATCAAGTACATGGTACTGTTTTATTATTACACAGAAAAAGGAAATAATTTTTTTAAAATTTGCATTATTTCATTATAATGGAGTTTATGGGAGACATTCTGTAATTTGGAGCTTTCTGGATAACAGGTTTCCAGATAAGGGATCCAGTACCTGTATTTAAAAGCATTTGGGTTTACACTTGGGCAAATTTATCATTATTCACAAATTCATCCGAAATTCGACTATGGTATGCTTATCGAATAGTTTTAGGCTACTTTTTCTTCGCTATTGGATTTCCGAAAAAAGCGTATGATCGAATACTGATCGTTCAATTTCACGAAAAAATCGAACTCTCTGAAAATTCTTACGATTCGAATGATCAAGGCGTTCAGTCGTACGAATGGTATTCGAGCAGGTGATAGAAAGAAAAGCCTATGGGGGGATTCCCATAGGCTTCTGTTGCAATTCGGTAGGTTCAATCTGGTGAAGTAGGCAGGCAAATAAAATTTTAAAGTGGAAGTACTTCGATCATCGAATGGTCAAATTATCGAATATCTGATTATTCGATGCGCTCGAATTTTGCGTATTTGATGATCGAAGTGGCCAAATTTGCATATTCGAATGTCCAATAAAATCGTACGAACGGATTTCGATCGAACTTCGAATTACTCATGTGAATTTTGTAAATCTGCCCCATAGTATCATGCATATTCTCTGTTTCATGAGTGAGAACGTTAAAACATTTCAAAGTTTTCAATTGTTGGAAATGTTTTAACCCACTCAACTCCGTATAATTTTTTGATCCTGTGACATAATTTTTATAGTACCGTTACAGGATCTGGAATGCTGAAATCTACGTAAAAATATTTTAAAAAATACCCCAGTATTTTACAAATATGGATTCACAAAGTCTGGCTACCATCAAGTACAGGGGTCCCCAACCTTTTTTTGCTCGTGAGCCAGATTTAAATTTAAAAAAATAGTTGTAGAGCAACACAAGCATGAAAAAGTCCATGGGGATGTCATATAAGAGCTCTGATTGGCTTTTTGGTAACCCCTATATGGACTGGCAGCCTACAGGAGAGAATGTTTGGTACGACATCTGTTTTTTATGCAACCAAAACTTGCCTCTAAGCCAGTAATTCAAAAATCAGCACCTGCTTTGAGGCCACTGGGAGCAACATCCAAGGGGTCGGAGAGCAACATGTTGCTCGAGAGCTACTGGTTGGGGATCACTGATCAAGAACAAGGTATTGTTTTATTATTACAGAGAAAATGGAAACTTTTTTTTTTTTTTTTAATTGTTTGCTTAAGATGGACCCTATGGTATATGACCTTACAAGAATTCTGGGCTTTCTAGATAATGGGTTTCTGGATAAGGGATCCCATACCTGTATCTGGCCATTACTGTATAAAATATACATGTTAGCCAGCCCAACAGAAGAAAAAAGGGATGTTGCCTGTCCTGCAGTATTGCTCAGCACTTTGTGAAATAGAGGCTGGCAAAGGTTCTGCTATTAATTGTTTTATGGCTGGTATGTTTTTTTTTCAACAGGATGCATTGCATAAATAGTTTTTGTTTTTTTCGTTTATTATAAAGTGGTGATTATATAAACAGTTTTCTTGGTAACATTTGATGTTTCCATACAACATTAATCTTTGTCATGTAAAAGACACTTTCTTTCAGCAATATTTCTACACACGCTATTGTGTAACATGCTCTTACACTCAAGAAATGTGTTATTCCCACGACATCAACTTGTTTAATTATCTTAACTTTTGTGTGGCTTACATGGGTGGCAATGCATGTTCTCACTACTAACATTTAGTAATACAACTCAAGGCACTAGCGTTTTTGCTTTAAGATGTTTAGATTCTAGTTTCTTGCCCTCCCACAGCCCCCTTTAACTATTTATTATAATGTCTTTCTGCCTTCTTCATCTACTACTGTCATCACACTGTACCTAAGCAAAGGCTGTGGGGGCTTAAATTTTAACTAGAAAAGTACCAAACACTAAGGCAGGTGTAGCAGGGAGTTTATAGTCACTTGATGTAACGTTTCGGGGGCATGCCTCTTCGTCAAAACATGCAAAAACTGCTTGGTACAGGGTTAAATGTTGCCATTATTCTTACTTTTCAAGCTTTCTCCTATGCTACTTTCACTTTAACGTCAGTTGCTGCCTGCTTAATTAATGCTAATGTAGCCTTATTTGTCATTTAAAAAAAAAAAAATGGATCAGGAAAAACTGGGACTCTTTTCGGATTCAACGCCCAAAAACCGCAACTCTTTTTGAATTTGACACCGACAAACCGCTATTCTCTTTTTCGGATTTGATGCTCGAAAACTGGGGCTCTTTTTGGATTTGACACCGGAAAACCCACTTCTCTTTTTCGGATTTGGCAACACCAACCTTGACTGTTTTTTGGATTAGACTCACCCAAAACCACAACTCTTTAAGGATTTGACACCTGAAAACTGCGACTCTTTTAGGATTTGACGCCTGAAAACTGCGACTCTTTTAGGATTTGACGCCTGAAAACTGCAACTCTTTTAGGATTTGACGCCTGAAAACTGCAACTCTTTTCGTATTTGACGGAAAAGCCTCAACTTTTTTGTGAAATTGACAGAAAAGCTTGAATTTTGTTGAAATTTTTGTATAACTCTGAATTTTTCGTGAAATTTGCGAAAAAGCCCGAAAGTTTGATTATCGTACCTAACCCAGTGTAGGCAATGATATCTTCAAATTGCAAATAGGACTTGTGCCATTGACTTCTACAGGAACTTGATAGGTTGAGGATGGAGTATTTTGGGATTCTGACGTTTTGCTGACTTGGGGTATGATCAATTTTGGAAAAAATGTTTTTCCACTAATAATTTGGATTTCATATTAAAAAAAAAAAAAAAAAAAAAAAAAAAAAAAAAAAAAAAAAAAAAAAAAAAAACTAGAATTTTTTGCATTTTTAGCATTCGGACTAATAATAAATAACCAACTTAATGTTTCCATTTCCAATTCATACATTTTATAAATAAATAAGAATTAATTAAGGTAATGTGTCCTTGCATGTTAGATTTGGTATGACTTCTATCCCATGTGTTCATTTTATTTTGGCTATAATAGGTTTCACATCTGTAAACAGTTTTAACACCTACTCTAGTGCCTTGTGCGAGACACCTTTGGGGTTAAACGCAGTGTAACCATTCTACCACTGAAGATCCAATTTCTAAGAATGTTTCTGAATGATCCCGGTGAATTTAATAGCATTTTGTGCCCACTGATCTGAAACTGATAATAAAAGCCCTTGCAGGCAGCAATCAGCAGTGTTTCTTTCCACTCTGATTGTGTTTCGGATACCGCCTTAGACATTGTGGGCCAGCCAAAACTCTACAATCTTTTCATTTAAAGTGTTGCAGAAATATAACTCACTCTGGTAAATAGAAAGCATATATGAATTCTAAAAAGCAGTGATTTAAAGGGCACGTGAAGCTATTTAAATTAATTGCAGCTTTTGGCTTTTTCTCATTTTAGATTACAGCTTAAATTGAAAAGGCGCTGCATTTCTGTGTGTGCAAATCATTACTAAGCATGGTCTTAGGTCAATCACTTCATAAATTCACATGTATGACTGTGTGTGGTTATATATACATACAGAGAGCTAAATCTACAGCAACCACTATCTTTCTAGCTATAAATTGGCTGGTTTATTTGCTAGAGAAATGTTTTGTGTCCCCATCATCTACAGTGAAACCTCAATTTTACATCCCCTGATTTTAAGTTTCCCCTCATTTTACATAGTTGTTTTTTAGTCCCACCAATTTATTATGCATAATACATTTCCCTGGTCCCCTGAAAAAAGTAAAATGGGGGTTTACTGTATGCACAATATATATCACTTTGTCTATGTATGTAACTTTATTGCCAAGCAATAACATTTCATCCCTACACTTAGGGCCTTATTGATTATAATTGATTATTTTAGTTAAAGTTCAATTAAACTAGAATCCACGATTGGACCTTATTTATTGTATAAAAAAAAAAATAGCACGATTGGGAACAAACATGAAAAGATTGAACAAAAATTAGAATCGTACAATTTCTTCGGATATTTTTCCAGAAAAGCCTGAATTTTTTTCAGATTTTTGCCTGAAACTTCTGAAATAGTCGGTTTTTCGGGCTGATTCCGGCACAGACCATAGAAACTTCAGAATATGATAGGGACCTCTCCCATTGACTTATACAATGGCATGTCAGAGATGCTGGATTTTTGCATTATGACTTTTTGCAGCCTTATGGGTTGAATAAATCCTGAAAATTTTTACTTTTTGTTTTCTACTAAAATTCTGATTTTATTGTAACAAACTTTTGGCGTTTTTTCGCATTCGGACTTAATAAATAACCCCCTTGGTTTTAGAACTACACATTGCAATGTATTTTACTGTAGCAGAGTTGAAGGTTAAAGGGGTGATTCACCTTTAAATTATTATATAATTATTCATTTTTTTTGTGTATTATAGAATGACAAATCCCAAGCAACTGTTCCATTGATTTTCATTAGTTATATTTTTATAATTCTTGAATTATTTGTCTTTTTCTTCTGAATCTTTCCAACTTTCAAAAGGGGTGAACTGACCCCATGAATGCTCTATAAGGCTACAAATGTATTATTGCTACTTTTTACTATTCTTCTTTCTGTTTAGTCCCTCTCCTATTTATATTCCAGTCTCTTATTCAAATCAGTGCATGGTTGCTATGGTAATTAGGACCCTAACAACCAGGTTGCTGAAATTGCAAAGGAGCTGGTGGATAAAACATTAAATAATAATAAATGAAACCAATTGCAATTTATCTCAGAATATCACTCTCTACATCATACTAAAAGTTAACTTGGAGGTGAGCAACCCCGTTTAAATCTGTCCATAGTTCATTATATGTCAATGGCCCACAGGATGCTTTGGGGCAAATTCACTAAGCGTTGGCTTCGCTGACGTTCGCCGCACTTAGCCAGAAATAGTTTCGTCAGCGCTAAGCAAATTCACAAAAATGAAAAGTTGCACCCAGGGATGCAAATGGTAGCGAAGTTTTGCTACCGTTACTTTGTCAGGCAAAGCGCATTTACGCTAGCGATGCCTAATTTGCATACGGCGCAAAGTTAAACGTATATGTTACAGCCACTACATTACACTTCACAAGCCCAGGAAACCTTTAAAAAAAATAAAATAAAGTTGTCCTATTACCCTAAACATGTCCCCCCTGTATAGTTGAGTTGCCATATGTTAGGAAATGTAGGGGGGAAGGAGGGTAACCCCCAAAAATTTACGCTATTTTTCAGACGATCACCCTAAAAAAAAAGACGCCAGCGTTTTTTTTGGGGAATTTCAAGTTTTTGTTTCAAACTCCTATCTATTGTATTGAACTTCGCCAGGTCTGACCTGGCAAAGTAAAGTCTAGCGCAAGACGTAACATTCAGTAAAATGGTCATCTTAGTGAATTGGCGTAGTTACGTCCCTTTGTCAGTGTGCAACTTCGCCTGGCGTAAGGGTGCGCTAGTCTATCTACTTTGCTAGCAAATATTTACCACGGACACAGTAAATTGGCGAAGTTGCAAAACGATGTCACGCTGGCGAATAAGTGCTAGCATTAGACGCTTCACGCTTTAGTGAATTTGCTCCTTTGTCTCCCATGTGTATCTCCTTCGGTGTGAGCCACAAAAACAAGTTCTCTCCCACGGGCAAAACTATAAATCTGGTGGGAAAACACATTTATTTCTTGTGCTTTCCGAAGTTTCCTTGTGTGGTGACATCAGGCTCCTACTCAGCACACGTTTTTCCTTCAGCATTCATTTAAATCAAACTGCATTTCGAACATAGGACTTTAAGCATCAGCTACAAAAGGTTCAGTGTGCATTTGCCCTAACCATTTGTTTTGCTTATTTAGAAAGCTAAATTGCAAGGTCTTTTAGGCAGAACCCTCTTCACTTCTTGTATCTGTTATTTGTTGCTTCTGTATTTTCAAAATGCACATATTTATTGTACAGTGCTGCATAATATATTGGTGCTTTATAAATACATAATAATAATAGTAATTTTTACCCACAACTTTTAATGGTAGCCACAGACATTCTTTGTGTAGTACACTTTTTTTTAGGTGAGCCCTATGAACCTTTCATCTGTCCTAACCATTTCATCTTTACGAAAAAAAATCGGTGCACATGATTTGTATAGAGTAAGTAATTACCACATTTTTTGCTGTATGTATAGAGCTATAAAGTATTTAAAAAAAAAAAAAAAAAAAAAAAAACTTGTTCTGTAGCATTGTTATGTTAAATGCAGGGTGACTACAAATACAGGTGTATATCTGTTATCCAGATAGCTCTGACTTATGGAAAAGCCAGTGCTACGAAATAAGTTGGCGCTATATAAATACATGTTGATGATGATAATAATAATCATAAATAGGGATGCACCAAATCCACTATTTTGGATTCAGTCGAACCCCCAAATCCGTTGCGAAGATTTGGCCGAATACTGAACCCTAATTTGCATATGCTAATTTGCGAGGGGGAGGGTAAAAGAGTGCCGCCCAAGAAGTGCACGTCAAAACATTTTTACTTCCTTGTTTCGTGACGAAAAGTCACATGATTTTTTTTTTTATTTGGTTCGGCGAGGCACAAAGATCTGGCCGAATACCGAACCTAATCCTGGATTCGGTGCATCCCTAATAATAAAAGCCATCTCCCTTTTTATCCAAATAATCCACATTTTTACTTATTTCCTTTTTCTCTGTAGTAATAAAACAGTACCTTGTACTATATCTAAACTGATAATTAATAATGAAGCAACCCCAGCCTGTTGGGTTTGATATTTACATAATTTTCTAGTAAACCTAAGGTATGAAGAAAATTACGGAAAGGTCCATTATCTGGAAAACCCAAGGTCCTGAGCATTCTGGATAACAGGCCCCATACCTGTAGTACATAGTAATGCAAAAGTGGCCTTACTTTGGACAGACTGTGAGTTTGTATGTTGCCCGTCGTGTCTATGTTGGTTACCTACACAGACTCCATCACTACAAAATCATACAGGCAAGCTAATCCGTTCCTGATACAACTGATCATAGTGTGTGAATGTGATATGGACCTTAGATTGTAAGCTACTATGGGGCAGAGACTGATGTGACTGGTGTATAAACTTTGTAAAGCTCTGTTGAAAAATATATGTTGATGCTATGGAAATAAGGTGAAAGACCTGTGTCTTATTTTACCACCCAGCTGTCCATTATATATATATATATATTGTACCTCCCTTTATTTTTGATCAACTTCAGGTACCACTGAATTTAACGTAGTAACAGAATGAGCTCGCTTTTCATTTCCACATTTGTCAAATATGCTTAATTTGTGCCCACATACTCCAGTTTAATTCTTTTCAAGGCAAGCATATGTTTCTGGTAATGTGATATGTTTGTGGAGTGCAGACTGTTTCTAATGGTAAGCTGCTAATGTTTCCCATCTGTATGGCTATGAGGATGAATGGATGAGTATCGGGCATTTTAGACTAAGCATGTCAACTAAATGATTCAGTGAAAACAACTTAACCCCATTGTCATTTAGAATGTCAAGTCAATTTATTTCCCGTTGGCACAAGAAACTAGGTTTGTACTTCTAAACACTGGATATCCGAATTAATAAATGGAAATTTGAGGATGTAGGAAGTTTTGAAACCCAGAATATTCTTGTAGAAATATATTTTGCTTAAAATATATCCAGGGGCGATCCAGGCCCCTCTACTGCCTGAGGCAGCTTGCTGTTGCTGCTGCCCCCTCCCCTGTGCGCTCACTTTTTACAGCGGCATTTCTGGGGCTGCCTCCGTCTGAGGCAGCTGCCCGATGGCGCCCCCTTCCCGCCCGCGTTTAAAAATTAGCGTCGGAGCAGGTCAGAGGGGGGCGGCATCGCTAGTGCATTGAGCACAATTTCACTCTCTGCACTAGCGGAGCCGAATTTCGAATTTCCGGCTAAGTTACAAGAGGCGGCTTTTTGCCGCCCCTTGTAACTAGCTGTTCCGTGCCACCTGAGGCAAGGTTCTCACCTTGGCTCATGGCAGGAGCGACCCTGCTTTTTTGGGTTGATGGGGGTCCACAACTCCCAGTGAAAGCGGCCATGTTGTGTATATCGCGCGTCATGTGCATAATGAGCAAGTCCCAGCATTCTCTCATGTGCACGCTCCCCTCCCTTATGTGCACGCTCCCCTCCCTTATGTGCACGCTCCCCTCC
>CM044434.1:147413108-147434331 GCA_024363595.1 Xenopus borealis
TTTTTTTTTTTTTTTTTGTGGAAAAGGCACAAAAGATAACTATGTTGGAGCAGCTCAACTTCAGCCCTTTAGTAGTGAAAATCTGAAGATTACCCCTGTAGCTCCCCATCTTCACCATTTCACTCGTCTTCTCCTTTAAAAGTAGTCCATGGAATTAGAATACAATTTGCTTTTGGAAATTAAAAACTATTTAAAATATGCTGTAAATGTTATTTCTCATGAAAGTGTTAATGTTTTACATGCAGAAAGTATTAATGTTACCTTTCCTGTTCCAAACGTTGTTCTTTGAGTTGGACACTTAAAACAAGTCAGTGTATTGAATTTGTTAGGCCAATTTAAAATGTCCGGTTGACTGCACCTGTTCAGGTTATCTGGGGCCATGTGTTAACCTGGAGTAGATAAAATCAACAGTCCATGTGTACTTTTCACTTGCAACTGTCACACAGCACATTAACCAAAAAAAACATTCCAATAATTACAAAACATTTTGATGGTTTAGGCACTCAGCACAAGAGTATAGATGAACTATATTTTTGCTTTCTGTACCGTAGAGTCCTCAACTTCAGATTTTTGTTATTGCGGATTATTCTACCTGTCAAACCTTTATTATCACAAACACAAAGTATTTTCTTCCAGTATCTTCATTTTCCATGAAGCACTAAAGAAGCAAGAGAGTTACATGTAATCTAAAGTAGCTGTTCTTTTAAGTTATCTTCAGGTAAGTTCAAACAACGTTACAGGAGACTTCATCATTTTCTGGTGTATAGCTAATAAAATAATGTCTCGAGGTCTGTGATTCTTTCATGGATTAGATACACAATATTTTTCTGGCACAGAGTTCAAAAACCTATCCCTTTACTATTTGTAATTTGACTGCAGTCATGCATAGGCTTGTTGACAGCTGTTTACTAGAAGTCTCTGAAGTTACAAGGTAGACTGCCACCTTTATTGTTACACAGAAGGGTATCTGACCGCTGGCTTCAACCACATTTTCTTTCTTTTGGCGTCTCTTATTTTACTCTTTGTTTAATATTTTAACCACTTGTGTGCAGTCGCTACTCTTAACTTATACCTCCTTTCACACTAAGAAGGAGAAAGTAGACCACTTATTCACAAGTACATTGCAGTTTTTTGCTAAGAGGAACACTGGCCCAGGGTATCAGATTAGTGATTACAATCCCTGTGGAGTGCCTAAACATTTCGCCCCTCCCCCCCCCCATGTCAATTGGACCTCACTAAAGGAGAATTCAACCTGTAAGGGGAAAAAAACCCTCCCCTGTATAGGCCCCCCTGCTCACCCGGCCTACCTGCCCCCCCCGGGGAAATGCCCCTAACTTGTTACAAACCCCTCCTTCCAGGTCCTCTCCAGTGGAGTTCACAGGCTCCATCTTGTCTCTTTCACTCTTCCTCCTATACTGACTGGCATTTTCGGGCGCATGCTCCGTAGGAGGAATATGCCGGTGCAGAGCTACTGCACATGTGCCGAATTGGAAATTTTGTGACTTTCGGTGCATGTGCAGGAGCTCCGCTCGACTAAGGGGAGTTTCCGCGAAACATTGCACCATGCAGGGCTTGCCGTGCTAGACGCATATCTTGTGTGCCAGTGATATTTCTACACATCTAATAGGAAAGGAAGATCTATAACCAGCATTAAGATGTTAGTTATGCATCGCACCACCAACATAATCCTACCAAACCATCCTACCCAAACAGTGAGAAAAACTAGGCACTGAGCTCATTTCCGTTCAAAACGACACACACGTTATTTCATGTTTTTTTTTTACTGTACATTTTTCAATTCTGTATTGGTATTTACCACCACATATATATGTGGCATGAGCATCCTTACAGAATTAGGAAAAAAATACTTGTATGATCTGTAATGTATAGTTAGGCATTTCTCAAGGCCATAATTGGATGCTATGCACTGAAATAGAGAGCTCTGTGAATATTCCTAGCAGTTTATTATTATCACTTCTTTGGTGTATGACTTTCAGTCCTAAATTTGGAAGGCAATTTAAGCCTGGGTTTAGAATTTATTCAAGACTATCTATAGAAAGCTATTCATTGAATTAAAACCATCCATCAAATTGCAAATCTGTAAATGCATTTTTCTTGTGTGGTCAGATTTCTTTTATTTACACATTATAGCAATGTATTAAGATTATCCAGTTCAAAACCACTCTCTTGAGTAGTTGAAGATTTTCCCTTCCATTCTTCCATTTACATTGAATACAAACCCTGAATGCCATACCCGTTTTGCTGTTCCTTTGGTTACCATTGGGATGCCATCATTTAATCTACTACTGTCTATCAGGCACAGGAAACCAATGGTGCATCAGGTAGAGGTGTGCTTTGGTTTAGAGTCCTGCAGCTGGTCGGGTACCCGCAAAATCCCGCGGTACCCTGCGGGTTGCTCGTAGAATTTCTGGGTGCGGGTATAGAAGCGGGCCGGTGGTTCTGCAGGTTGGTGGGTTGAGGGTCGGGTCGCAGATCCTCGCTATAGCGATTTTTACTCCTTTTTCTCAGCATTTCTACTTCTGATTATGTCACATCCGGTTTACATCGACAGGACTTCCTGTTTTACTCCTTTTTTTCTGATCACGGTCACTTCCAGTTTACAATGACAGCACTTCCTGATTCTTGATGGTCAGCGGGTTCGGGTTGCGGATCTTGGGTTGCGGGTACGGGTCGGGTTGCGGGTCCAAGCGGGTAAGAATGCGGGTAGCGGGTCCGGGTTGCGGGTATAGGTCGGGTACGGGTCCCAAAAAATGGACCCGCGCAGGACTCTACTTTGGTTGTCATTGGGCTAATACTCACTACAGTGTACTGCTTCCTTGAGCTGTTGTAAAACATATAATTTACCTTGTAGGTTCAGAAGAGGAAATTACAAAGCTAGGGTAGCTTGCATTCTTATTCTACTATGCCAGGCAACCCAATAGAAATATAGAAGTCCTTTGGCAAAGACCTCAATGTATTCCATGAATGGAGCCTTGAGGGTTTGTAGCATGTATTTGATTGTAGTACCCTGAGCCCTGTCTGCATGCATACTGTTGCATCTTCTGTTAGCACACTTTATTTTAGGAATGCACTGCATCCAGGATTTGGTTTGGGATTTGGTCAGGATTTTACCTTTTTTAACAGGATTTGGATTTGGCTGAACCAAGTCCTAAAAATCATATGATTTTTTTGTCACACAAAATGGAAGTTAATAGAAGTTTTTATTACCACACTCTGCAATCACAGTTCTTTTTCCCCCCTCGTTTCCCTGATTTGCTTATGTGAATTAGGATTCAGATTTGGTTCACTATACGGCTAAATCTTTTAAGGATTCCGGATTCGTTCAAATCCTAATATAGTGCATTAGGCCATCCCACTTTATTTAGACACATGGGATGCTGTGTAAGTTACACTGCAATGTAGGAGTGGAATACAGATTGTACACAGAGGACACTGCAATGGAATGAACAATTGTTTATATAGCAATCTTTATTTAATGTTCCATATTTGATACAGATAGGAGGAGGAGGAGGATGATTATGTATGTATGTGTGTGTGTGTGTGTATGTCTAAATGTAGACAAGGTCTACCAGATTTTCAGGATCTAAGGTTGGGGGGGGGGGGGATGAAGCCTGAACTAAATTGTTAAAAAAATCTGTTATTTTGTGAATTATATTTTTGATCCACACCTTCTTGGAGGAGATTTAAAGTGAATTTAGTCTGTTCATTGAAAACTATAAAGTAAAATGTTTGCATTTAACCCCACCTTTGGGGCATTTGCCTCATGTATGTATAGCACACAGTAAAATGGTTACAAAAATATACATGGTCTTTAATGATTATGAAGTCATTGGCGAGGTAGATTTAAGATTTTAAACAAGTTTAAACAAGTTTCTCAATAATGGCAGTAATTGAGTTTAGCATTGAAAGATCGTGACCAAAATCTGTGATGGAGAATTTTCAGATTGAAACGTGTATCTGTGTCTATATAATAGAGTGTTAAGCACTATGAATTATCGGGAATTATAGTTGCAGTGAAGATACAGTTTTGCCAATTTCATACAGGTGTATGCGAGCATTTAGGGGCAGATTTACTATTGGTCGAATTTCTAATTGAAAAAAAATTCGAAATTCGACCATGGGAATAGTTAGGGAATTAAAAGGATTCGAATTCGAAGGATTTTACCGCAATTCGATTGGTCGAACGATCGAATTATAAAAATTTGATTGATTGAACATTCAAGTCGTTCAAATCGAACGGCTTTGATCACTCAATCAAATTTTTATTATTCAATCAAAATTCGGCAAAGACACTTCGGTAGGTTGAAACTGGCAAACCAGGCAGTTGAATAAAAATGTAAAAGGGAAGTAATTCGATAATCGAATATTCAAATAGATTTTTATTCAAATCATTTGATTTGATCGAATTTACAGAATTCATTGGTCAAGGTCACCTAATTTGCATATTCAAAATTCGAATTGGAATCTTTTTTTTAAATTCGATTGAATTTCTAATCATATATGTGAATTTAGTAAATCTACCTTAATGTCTATACATAAGCTCTGAGCAGCAAGCTAAAGTGGCCAATGTAATGGGTGTAGCAAGATGTTGTTTTTTCTTTCTTTTTGTTTTTACAGTTACTGTTCACATTGAAATGGGTTTTTGAATTATTGTACAATTGTGGTTAAAATAGAGCTGCTATTTTTTGTTTGACAAAAGTACAAATGTGGTTACGGTTAAAAACTGGAGAAAAAGCTACTTTACTATGAGTTTATAATATTGGATTCCAATTGGGTAGTAGTTTTGGATGTGTAGATTGATTGCACCTTCTGGTGGTTAATATAACACAATACACTTAGGGGCAGATTTGGAATGGTTTTAACACTGACACTTTGAATTTATTTTTAGAAATTCCTGTTTTATAATTTTTAGAGCAACAAGTTGCCAATGGGTGCAATATCTAATTCTAAATGTGTAAATCCAAAATATTATGTAAATACGGTGCATGAAGCGATAAAGGGAAAAATTACTTGTACCAAGATGTTAATATTAACAGTTGTTCAATATATCACTTTTCTTTATTGAAAATCAATAAAATACTCAAATAAGTAAATAAGAAATTCCTGTTATATTGATATTATGTTAAGATGAAATGCTTATTTGCATGAGTAAACACAGTGAATGCCAAAGCAGGAGAGAAATATAACTATTATGAATGCAATTCCCATAAGCATCCAAAAAGCTATATATTAGAAACTGTTTCACTGTCTATTATATTCTCTTAAAATTAAATTTGGATGCCCCAAATCCATAATTTCTTTTCCCTAACATCTAAACAGAAAAATGTACCCATTAGACACTCCTTATCTCTGTCTCCTCTTACAAATAGTTTACCAGATGATGAAATCAGCCCAACAACTTTCAAATGGTAAAGCCAATTGTTTGTGCTGTCTATCTAGGACTCCAGGATAAAAGTCACTTTCCTAGAAGCTTTCCTGCTATTGCCTTATTAGTGGTAAGCATTAATAAACACAGACACTAAAATACAGTATATTTAAGTTGGAATAAATGGCTTGCTGCTTTTGGCTGCTTTCCGGATAAGGAATATTTGGAAACAAGTATTTCTAGTTATGGAAGAGGACACTGCCTTCGTTGATAAAGCCATTGAGAATAGGTCTGCTTGTTGAGTTATTAACATGTATTTCCAGTGGCGTAACTATTCCCTGGTGGGCCCCGATACAGGGTGGGCACCTGGGCCCCCCCCCTCAGACGCTTACCTCTATAAATCACATGCTGGAGTGTTGATGGCATGTGTGATGTATAATCTCCCCCTAGATAACCATTTTTGTGGCTCTGATGGGCCCCAAAGGGGTAGTTACGCCACTGTGTATTTCTATAGCGCTATTTGTTATTGCTATACTGATATTGTAATATCTTGCCTGGAGTTAAACCAGGGACCTGGTGTTTCTGGGTTGTCTAACTTACAATTGCTCTTTGTGAGCAGACGGCTCTTGCCCTGGTTAACTCCCATAGCTATACGTGTAACTGCAAGTAGGGCAGGGCTTTGTTCAGCTGTTATCTATCTGGTCCCATGTGATGAATGTAAGCCATTAGGCTGCCTATAAAGAATCCCACCCTGCACTGAATCATTGCACGATATAGGTTCTGCTATTGTGAGTTCCTGGGTATGATTCTACTGTGATTTGTGTTTGAGCTTCTTGCCTGTTCCTGACTTTGATTCTCGCTGCCTGTCCTTACCTTGACTACGCTTTTGTCCTGATTTGGTACCGTGTTGTCTGATCCTTGTTATTGACCCGGCCCATCCCTTGACTATGCAGCTTGTCCTTCATTCCTGTACCACGTGCGGTTCCCTTGCTCACCCAGAACTCTCCCCCTGGTCCTCTCACATTAAGGGCCCTTACACATGGGCGTTTTGCTGCGTTCAGCCCAGGGGAGCGCAGGTATAAACGCCCGTGTGTAAGGGCCCTTAGACTTGGCGGCATCCAATTAATGGAGGGCTCCTCCCAAAGTGAAAGGTCAGCCGTGACCGGGCCTTTGGGGTTTGTTCTGGTTTTGGGATACCAATCATTACAGATATCTTTTTATCTACCTTGAGATAGACAGTTTGTTGGAGATTGAAGAGATGAAGATATCACACATGAAAATATTTTAGAAATACCTCAATGAAATTTAAACATTTGGTGTCTGAAGGTTGGATTTGTCCAGTTGGAACCTCTAAATCGGGATTGTTCATAGTATTATACGTATAATCTAATTCTAACAGTTTCAAACTAATGTCAGTATTCACTGTGATTTAGTGTATTATTTTTTTTTTTTTTAAAAATTGAAAAATGCCAAACCTTGTCAAATTCTGTTAATTTGTATAAAGTAGACTGCAACGGGTGTGACCATTTTTTAACTTCTAGGTACTTAGAAATGGTAACGTGTCTGAAATATACCTAAGTTAAATTAGTACTGTTTCTTTGGTATTTACATCTTTTAATTGATACCTTTTTGTAGTAAACATGGGCAAATAACAGCTTGTCTAAGTAGCAATGATATAGTTTGTTTTCTTAGGGTGCCAGAATGCAGCCATGTCAGCACAACCAGCTTGGCGAGCCTCGCTGCCTGGCATGTCGGGCCAGATAGGAAATCTGTTGGTGAAGGCAGGTTTGCTGACTTTGAGCGCTTAACACATAATAATCACTTGTACAAGCCAAGCATATTAAGGAACTAATTACAAGATCTGTAAAGCTGTAGCAACTGGCATAGATAAATATTGGCAGGGAAGGGTATATTCCTTAAAGTCTTTATTTTTGGCAGTTGGTAGTTTTCAAGACATGAAGCAACCAATATGCATGTGCTGTATTTGTTTGGTAATAGACTTTATTAATATACGGAGCATTGCCTCCTTGTTTTCTTTTTATTTGCTGATCCATAAGTAAACCGTTTATTTGGCATCATCCCCAGTAGCATCCATGGTTGCTAAACATTATATTTAAAGATGGTTGGATTATGCTTATGATTACCATATTCTTCAATATTGTTATTCTTCCGCTATTGTGTTTTTGTCACCACCTCTGCTTCACATTGGGGTGAATTGGAAACATGTCGAATTATAGTGCACTTTATTATGACAAAGCCAGAGATGGTGCCTTTGGTGTACCCTGGCATTGCTCATAACAATCTCAAAAACACCCGTGTACTAATACCGGAATCAGTCAACCTGCACTTTAGGATGCAAGAAGAAATAGGCTTGCATATTACTTTTAAATAGTGATGGGTGAATCTGCTGTGCAAGGTGAAAAATTCTCGAAATGCCGACGCGTCTCTTTTTCGACGCCGTCACACCAAAAACAGACACCGGCATGCAAAACGAGACTCCGACGAGTGTTCGCCAGGCGAAAATCATGGGAATTCACCATGAATTCCCCATGAATTCACCCCAGGTGAATAAATTTGCCCATCGCTACTGTTAAAAGCCCATTGCCTGTATTGAGGTTTTTATATGAGAATGTTTCCATAAAAGCAAAGTTAAAAATTGTAACAATTAAAGGTTAAGGGGAAAAAAATGCCTAATTTTCTTTTTATGTAGCTTTTGTTGTCATTTTTGCCATCTGTAATTCATGAATCAAGAACACGTGTAGCATTTACTGAAGCTGCAGTATCAATTTAGTGATCTTTAGGTATTGCTGTGGGTCTTGGAAATGTCCATCAATTCTAAAGTGATTAGTTTGTTTGGAAAAAAAAAAATAGAAGAATATCTTCGTGAGCCAACAAGTCATCCCTTAGTTGTTTTATGATCATTTGTTCCAGTCCTCAAGGGCCTGAAAAGTTGCAAGGAAATATTCTTTTGTCCTCCTATCCCCCGTCATACAAATTACTTTTTTATCTAATAACAAAGGTATGTTGTTTAACTTCATACAGATATAAGAGACTGGAACATGGTAAGAAAGTCTCATATTCAGTTATGAACATAGAAATCAAGGGATTTATTTTGAAAAACACTGTTTTCTAAAGTGTTAATTGTATTAAAAATATATATGAAAAACCAAAATAAATGGATGATTCATACAACTGTTTTTTTTTCCCTAAGTTAAGTTGGAGAATTATCTTTACAAACAAAAAGTAGTTTTTTTGTACTTCAGTTTTTATGATTATTTTCTATTTTAGGTGGATTTTTCCCTTTAACAAGGGGTTAGGGGACTCACTATAAACAGCGTGAGTTTTTATTTTTAAATCACAAATTAAATAAATTTAAATCAGGATGGCCTTCTCCAATAAACTCAATTTTAATCAATTGTTTTTCACATCTTATTATGTTGCTTTTTGTAACATTATTTGTTAATTGTATTTTTAGTTAAAGGAGAAGGAAACAAAAAAAACGATACTACCATCAATGTGTTTTCTATCAGGCCCCATCCTGAAACTCCATACTAAAAACTTTAAATTCATTCCTGCTTCTGTGCACCATACTTCGGAAGTTTCACCCTTTCGACAGTTTGGCGCCATCATTTTCAAATAGGCGCATCAATTTCACCCTGCGCTCTCTCTGTAATGTGCATGCACCTTCTTCATGACCAATAAAAAAATCGTTGGGGCAAACTGCTATCTCCACAGTAGAAGCCGTGCTTAGGTCCATATATTAAGACTATAAATGAATCATAAATGTGCACAGCTTCATACTGAAAAACATTTATTGGTGCATCATCAGAAAAAAAATATAAACATATTTTTTACAAAAACCACAGTGCAGTGTTACCCCTTTGTCGGCCTACCTGTGTTAGCCACTCCCTCCTGACGCGTTTCGCTGTGCACATTTATAATTCATTTATACCTTCTTCATGACCCCTGTGGCATCATCAGACTCGCATTCATTCTCGCATCGTTGCCTGCCTTTTTTTAATCTCCACTCCTCAGCTGCTGCGCTCGCAGGAGCTTCAAAACTTCCCCTGGTTTCTTAGCAAGGGGGGAGTAGGAGTGCGCGATTGGTAAATGAGGCGGGGGCAGAGAGGTCAGCGATGAGCGGAGGTGTCGCGTGACCGCATCGTTATCACTATACAAAGAGGAAAAATGATTCTGTTGCGCATGCGCAGGGCACGGATGGAAACAATTGCGCATGCGTGTGCCGTATTCAGAAGGATTTATGGACAGAAGCAAAGGTATGCTATTTCATACATGCTTACACTTTTTAAAAAATTGATTGCAGCTAAAAGATTAGATGAAAAACTAATGAGACATTGCTTGCTGGTACTTGTATCTACTATTTATAGGCAACACTTAGAGCTTAAGTTGTTTTTTGGCTTTCATTCTCCTTTAAGTTCATGTCTCTGTCTTTGTTTCGAGCAAAATACTATTTAGAAAACCTTGTTCTTGCAGGTGTCCTGTAACAGATTAACTGAGACCTTTAACCTTTTAAATAAAAAAAAAAGTGAATAAAAATAATGAAATCATAATGCGCATTATTTTATGTGCTCTTTGCATGCACACTGTATGTGAGCTTACAAAGCATTTTATTCTAGAGGCATTCGGAACAGCCTGCCATAAAGTTTTAGAGCACAATGCAAACATTTATTAAGCATGAAACATCATAAGCAGAATGCAAGCCATTTCATTGTGCATCAGAAAAAAAAAAGGAATGCAAGGAAGCATTTATTTATCGCCTTGGGTTACAGGGAAAAAAGTCAGCTGAACATAAAACATAAGTGATAATAAAGCTTTGATGTTAATAAACCTAAATGGAAGTAAAAAATCAAAGTGTTTAAATGGTTAGGTTATAAAAGAAGAGATGACAGAATTATACCCTGTAATTAGATGTAATTTGTGCTTTTGGGGGTAGTTATTTGTTCTGTAGGTATGACAGAGTTTAATGTTCTTTTGTTCATGTGCAGTCAGAATACACCAGCAACACTGGGAGTTTCAGACTAAAATATGTTTCAGGCAGGGGTGTCCAACCTGCAGCCCAAGATGGATATGAATGCGGCCCAGCTTGAAATTCTCGGTCACATTGTATGTAGAAAGGAGAGAGAAAAGTAAGAGAAGGGGAAAAATAGAAATTAAGAATTAAAGGTATGGAGATAGGAGAAAACAAGAGAGTGAAATAATGCTTTTAGGGGAATGTAATATACGTCGGTAACGCAAAAACCATTCGCAATGACAAAAGTTAAGCCTTTGCACGAGCCCGGAAACTGTTTTCCGCCAGCGGAAGGTCGTTTGCAAATTTTATACTTTGTGCTAATGCGCTGAGAATTTTATACTTTGTGCTAATGCGCTGAGAATTTTATACTTTGTGCTAATGCGATGTCAATGTAATAAAACTTATTGAAAAAGTCGCAATGTTTGCTTCAAAAGATTACGACACCTTCAAGCACTTCTTAAGAGTGCACAATTATAATCCGCAATGCTCAATAATGATTTGCAATGCAATAACCATTTAAGGAACAATATTACATTGCGAGATGCGGATTTTAACTCTTATTGGTGCGCAATGTTTTTCTCTTTGCGACTTTAATTGCATTCCCCCCTTTGTCCTCTCTAAGTCCAAACCACCTTAGTCTGTTTACTGTCGTCTTGTTAGGAACAGGTTTACTATGCCAGGTTGAAACAATGTGGTGCCCTGTGGATTAGGGAGGAGGGGGGGACTTTGCCCATTGCCCAGTAAGTAGTAATAATAATATAATAATAATAAAGTCTATTTAATATCTAGGTGTCCCATATTCCAGTGTATAGCTCCATCTGGTTCTCCAACTGGTATTGTAATTCTTTTCTGTGTATTTTCTTTACTTTTACAAATCAAAAGTGTTTGTGTATTTCCAGTGTGGCCCAGGGAAGCCAAAAGGTTGGACACCCCTGCTTTAAAAACTTCGACTATTCGCCAACTTAAACCTGCTGATTTGCTGTTTTAGCCTATGGAGTCGTCAAAGTTTTATTTTTTTGTGAAATTGTTTAAACCGTTCGACTCCTACGATTTAATCATACAATACGAACAATTTGGATTCAAATGAAAATGGACCTATTCTATCGAAAGCTTTGAATTAAATGCGATGATCAAAATTCTAAGTATTTTGTCTTTGAAATTTGACCCTTGATCTGCCCCTACTTGAGCGCGCGAATCCTAGCAGTGATCGAGCGCATCTGTCTACTCTGTGTGCATTTACCCTGATCGCTGAATGCTGCCCTCTTCACTCTCACCACCAATAAAAGTTAACTGATTAAGAAAACGAAAAGGATAATAAAAAAATGTTTGAGTCCGTTTTATAAAGTTAAGTTTATTGGAAATTAACACAACACCATAAATGTAAATTGGTGCAACTGCCATAATAATGCTCATGATTTGGGTTTCTTTATGTGCAGGCTGGGAATAGAGATACAGGCAGTGTTGGAGGAGAGAGATTCTCCTGGCTACAGCAGAGTTCTTCTTGACAGTCTGTGCTGTGACCGTGTCCTGTGAGAGAATGAAGAGAGAAAGTATCTCTGTGCAGCTCTCGTATAATGATAGTTTTAGGAGGTAAATCGCTTTAAAGAATTAAACGCTTAAATAAACCCAACCCCCCCCATAGACCCACCCCCCTCCTCGGAGTTCACAGCAGCCATCTTCCGGCTCTTCTGTAATCTTCATGTCTTCCGGCTCTTCGACAATTTCCGTGATGTTCGGAGCATGCACAGTTGTTGCGAACCGGGAAATTGCTCCAACTGCGCATGCGCCTATAAGCCGAAGACCAGAATATGGCTGCCGTGAACTCCGCTGTCCTGAATCTGCACTGAAGGGTAAGTAAAGGCTTAGGGGCAATTGCCCAAATTGCTCCAACTGCGCATGCGCCTATAAGCCGAAGACAAGAATATGGCTGCCGTGAACATTCTGTCCTGAATCTGCACTGAAGGGTAAGTAAAGACTTAGGGGCAATTGCCCGGGGTAGCAGCTAGGCTGGGGGGTGGGAGTAGTGAGGAGGTCTATGTAGGCTAGAACCCCCCTGACCCCCCTTGCAAAGACATTCAACACTACACCAGTCCCAAAAAAGTTTGGGAACCCCTGCTTTATAGCATTCTGCATTTATCTTCATGCACTAATACACATAACAACACATGTTTGCAGCACACGTTTATATAAACACCACCCAGTTAATGTAGTGCATATCCTTAGTAATGTTCCTTCTAATTTATTTTTTAGTGAGTAAACAAAAGTTATCTTATGTTTGCTTTTTAAAAACTATGTAAAATGAGAGGTGGGTAGGCGACAATAAGTACTAAATTACAGGGTTTTATTTTTTCTGTGAGCACCACAGTTTGTTGTGTGCATTGACTTTGAAGCTTGTGTGGGTATTTGCTGATGTTTATAGGTCTGTTATTAATATTCTTTATTTCTAAGCATATATATATTACAGTGCCTTGCAGAAATTATATGTCACCTTAGTCCCTGCCCCAGTAGAATTTCTAGCGTAAGGTTCCTGTCACATTCACACGAGAGAACATATTATCTTGAACCTGCCCACGTGTTTTGGAATAATAATATGGGAAGAAACCGGAGTACTCTGACGAAACACACACAGACATGGGAAAAACATACAAATGACTTGCAGATAGGGAATCGAACCCAGGACCCCAGCACTTTGAGGGAACATTGATCTTAGTCTCCATACCCAACATCTGGCCAGTGAAGGATGATTAAGAGAGGTCCTCAATGTAAAAATAAGTAATTGACAAATTACAATCACAATAAAATAAGAACAAATGTTTTCTGATTTCCAGGTGTTGTTGGGGTTCTTTTTTTTTTTTTTTGTTTTTATTTGTTATTGTTGTCCAATGTTTTCTTTAATTTTTTTGAGGCATAGGCACATTGATCTTTTGTGCATAGTAAAAAACAAAGGTGCAGGGAGCAAGATCAGAATTTCTCATATTTCCAGATTTCTAACACTTTAAACATTCAGGGTCCTATTTGCTAATTCAAATTTCTCTCAAATTGTGGATTTTTTCTGTATTTCTTAATAAAATAAAAGTGTAAAGAAATTTAAAAAAAAACTATACAAAACTGCAGCAAGGAAACGCTGTCGAGGTCCCATAGAAGTCAGTGGGAGCTGCACTGATCCTTTTGGACAATTTTATAATAATTTTGAACTAGTAATTGTCCAAAATAAAAACTTTTTTGAGGTTTAAGAGGTTTTTGTTTTTCTTAGCAAATGGTTCAGCATTATTTTTTAATCATACTTCTATTTGGATATTTTAATAACTTTTCATGGATTCGTGGTTTTAGAGAAAACATTTAATCGCAGTTTCATAAACATCTAAAATCATTTAACGTATGACCTTTAATAAATAGGCCACCCCCAAGTGTTTAATATATTTTCACACTTCAAAATATCATGGATGTTATGACGGAGATAGAAATGATATCAGAATATGTTGCCCTATATTCCTAATGTATACTTGGGATATATACCACCTTGTCGTTTAATCACACTTGATACCTGAATGCTAACAATTTGCTTATACAGTTGAGTTGACTAGTAGCTTTTTATTAAATTAAACAGTCCGTTCTGGAAAGTCATATTTGTGTCTGGGTGCTTGGAATATTTCTCTGTGCTGTCTGTGTTACTAATATAGCTCACAGCTGTGTCCTGCTTTCTAGTTTAAGCTTTAATGTTAATGGTTCAGTTTGTCCCAACATTGAATGTAAGCTGTTTCATGTGTTTTTTTTTTTTACTATTACACTAAGGGGCCCATTTGCTAAATATCAAATTTCTTTTTTTTTTTTTGCACGAATCTAAAAATTCATGGGTTTTTATATATTTCTTACAAGCTCTTAAAAGTCGAGATTTATTAAAGAACCAGTAACTGCAAAAGAATTTTTTTTTTAAAAAAATGTTAGTATGCTACAAAAAAGACAACGCATATTATACTTTAAAATAGTAAAGTTTTTATTAAGAATTAAATTACCAAAACTCTGCTTGTGCTCCTCTTCAGAAACCTTAACCAGGGCGACGATCTGTCATGAGGTGCTCGATTTCTCCTTCCTGGCTATTTCCTATAAGGAAGGCAACGAGGAGAAACTGAGCGCTGCACAATGGATCTCCGAAGTGAATATTCGAATAAAATTCAAATTTCAAAGTAATTTTGGCTAACTTCGGCTATTGAATAGCCCAAAATTCGATTTGAATTGAAAAATTCGACTAGTCGAATTTTTGAAGTACTGGCCCTTTAAAATCCTTCGACTTTGCTACCTTAAAGCTGCCGAAGTGCAATTTTAGCCTATGGGGGACCTCCTAGAACCTGTCCTGAAAATTTTTCTAAGTCCTAGGAATTCTAAGGATTTTGCGCAAAATCTTTCACTGAACGAGTTTTATTCGATCGAAAATGGACCATTTTCGATTGAAAAAGCCTTTTAAGAAAACTTCGATGGTCGAATTTCGCCGGTCTTTTCACTTTGAAAATTCGGCCATTAGTAAATCTGCCCCTTAGTGATTTTAAAGTTTAATATGTGTTGGTTTATTTTTTTCATAGAAAAAAAAGGTTTTTTTTTTAAATTGCTGTTACTGGTTATTTAAGTATTAAAAACGCCAAAACCTTTAGGGGCCGATTTACTAAGCTCGGGTAAAGGATTTGAATGCAAAAAATTCGATTTTCAAAAATTTTCTTGGGCTACTTTGACCGTCGAATTTGCTAAATTTGATCGAATGATTTGAATTGTACAATTCAAATATGAGAATCCTTTGACAATTCGATGGTCAAAGTATTTGCCCTTTAAAAATTTATTCTATTGCCTACTTCGCCAGATTAAACCTACCAAGTTGCTATATTTACCTATGGGAAGCTCCCATAGGTAGTGATGGGCGAATCTCCCGAAAAATTTGCGAAACAAGTCGCACGTTGTTTTTGATGCGACGCGCCGAAAACGATGTGATGCGCGCCGGAAACGAAATGCGACTCGTTTTTCCAGCGAATTTTCACTACCCGTAGGCTTTTTCCAAGTTTTTTTTTTTTTTTTTGATCAAATACAAATCATCCGGTTTTTCAAAAAAATCATACAATTCATACGATTTTTTTGTGAAATCTGATAAAGTTGTACAATTTTTTTTGTGATATTGGATGATCGCTATTCGATAGATCGAATAGCGGTAAAATCCCACAAATTCTATTTAGTTTGAGGGTCGACCCTTGATAAATCTGCCCCTTAATTTAAAAGTTGTCAAGGTCCTATATAAGTCAGTGGGAACGTCGCTGATCTTATTTGATCAAATAAGTATATAACTAATATAAGTATATTCTACATTTGCATTTCTTCAGTAAAGCATTTCTATTTATTTCCAACTGATGATCCTTACTCCCCAAACAGATGTTTTCTTCTGATGGCCCTAATGATCGAATGTGTCAGGATTCTAGGAGAGATGGTTTTACATTTCACAGCTTGTCATGACAATCCATTCCATGGTGTATATTTATCAAAGAGTGAAGTTGGAGATGACCACAGTGAAATTCCACCACTCTCCATTCATTTCTATGAGAAAAGTGTTTATCAATGGCTGAAAGTGAAAGTTCATCCTTTGATAAAGGCCTTTCAAAATCCCAAAGAAATTAATGGAGATTGGTGGAATTTCACTCTAGAGGACTGTGGCAATCTCTAACTGCACTCTTTGATAAATAATACCCCAATGACTGAAACACTGATAATAATCTCTAATTTGCTTACAAATCTAGGATTGTGGAAATTGTGTAGGTGGGTAACAGTTAAAATTTGCCATAATTCCTGGCAGCAACTGACTGCAGAAAGATAAGTTATCTGATTTGGCCATGGAGAATACAGTAGTGAGCACGCATCATTTCCATATATTTTGAATTCAGATATATATTGAACCTTCTAAAAATAATCTGACCAGATACTGTACCAAATGTGCACCCCAATATGCACACTGGAATATAGGTAACAAAAGTGGATTACTTTTGCAAGATGGTTATTTTCAGTTACATGACATTATGGGGCCCATTTACTAACTATTTAATTGTGATTTTTCTCCACGAAGCTCAGAAAATGTTTTTTTCTTAAAGGGAAACTGTCATGGGAAAACATGTTTTTTAAAAAATGCATCGGTTAATAGTGCTGCTAAAGTAGAATTCTGCACTGAAATCCATTTCTCAAAAGAGCAAACAGATTTTATATTCAGTTTTGAAATCTGACATGGGGCTAGCCATTTTGTCAATTTCCCAGCTGCCCTTGGTCATGTGACTTGTGCCTGCACTTTAGGAGGGAACTGCTTTCTGGCAGGCTGTTGTTTTTCCTTCTCAATGTAACTGAATAGCATGCAGTGGGACATGGGTTTTACTATTGAGTGTTGTTCTTAGATCTACCAGGCAGCTGTTAACTTGTTAGGGAGCTGTTATCTGGTTACCTTCCCATTGTTCTGTTGTTAGGCTGCTGGGCGCAGGAAAGGGAGGGGGTGATATCACTCCAACTTGCAGTAAAGAGTGATTGAAGTTTATCAGAGCACAAGTCACATGACTTGGGGCAGCTGGGAAACTGACAATATGTCCAGCCCCATGTCCGATTTCAAAATGAAATATAAAAAATCTGCTCTTTTGAGAAATGGATTTCAATGCAGAATTCTTCTGGAAGAGCACTATTAACTGATGCATTTTGAAATGTTTTTTTCCCCATGACAGTATCCCTTTAAAAGCTCTAAAAACTCAAGATCTATTGTATAAAAACCACAAATACCTTAAGTAAAAAATTTGATCTTATTAGACCATTCAGAATTTGAGGTATTTGGATTATATTTCTGTAGGTATTCCTAATTTTTTTGAGCATCGTTCTGCACTTTTTTTGCTTACCCTTTTGCTTATTCTGATCTTTTAATTAATTAGATGACATTTGTGGTTTTAGAGTTTAGTTGTGGTTTCCAAAATTTCTAAAAACCACTAAAATTCGACTTTTAATAAATAAGCCTCCACAGGTTTGAATTCAATTTGGCTAAAATTGAGTGTGCTGGAATTCATTCATACCCTGAACCAAAACCTGAATTTGTTGTGTTCTTTGCACTGTTTGTCCATATTGTACATATAGATAGTCTTCCTTTTTAGTTATTGTTAAAAGAAAAGTAATTTGATTTTTAACTGGTTTATGTACAGGCTGGCAATGTTGTGGGGGATGTATATTTCTAGCTAGGGAAATCTACTGTACATGAGCTAAAAAAAATTGTATATTTCTTCTCAAACACATGCAGTGACCATGTCTGTAAATTCAGTTAGATCCAAATAATTTTGTTTCTACATCATTGCTTATTCCATTTCGTCCTGGGTTGTGTGTAGACTTGAAAGTCATTTCTGGTTATATTTTCATTATTTAAAAGACATTTATTGCAAGAAGAATATTTTAAAAGTTTAGTGAACTGGAATTTTACATCCTATTCCATGATGCAAATATTAAGGGGCAGATTTACGAAGGGTGGAATTTCGAGGGTTTTTAACCATTGTATTTTTCACAAAGTAAAATCCGACGAAATCTAAAGGATTTTACCGCTTTTTCGATCAAATAGCATCCGATTTCACGAAAAAAAATGTACGTTTCGTACAAATTTTTTGAGAAATCAGATGATTTCCATTCGATCAAAAAAAACTTAAGAAGAAGCCTATGGGAGCTTCCCATAGCATAGGCAAATATAGGAACTCAGTAGGTTTAATCTGGCGTAGTAGGCAGTTGAAAAAAGTACTTCGATCATCGAATTGTCGAACGATTTTCTTATTTGAATCGTCCGATTTATTCAAATAATTTGATTGAATGATTTATTCGAATCCTTCGATTTGATTGAATTTAGCAAATTCGATGGTTGAAGTAGCCCAAAAAAAAAAAAAAAAAGCGAAAATTAAAATTTTTTGCATTCGAATCCTTCACCCGAACTTAGTAAATCAGCCCCTAATTGTTCATTTTGCTGTAGTTTGACCTACAAAGTTCTTTGGGGAAATGAGGATTCGAATACGAGGTTCCACACTGAACTTTAGTAATTTTTATTAGAAGTTGAATGTTAAATATGATTTTGAAACCCTTCTATTTATTTTATTTTCATACAGTTGTGTTTTGTGTGATGTTTTTCAGCTACTTGTAGTATTTTTCAAGCAGTTTTCTAAATAATAGCTGTAAAGTAGAAGTGAAGAATTACATTTTCTGAAACATAAAGATTTTGCAGCAATCCCCAATAATATAAAAAAAATCCTGAAACCTCCAAGTCCTCTGAGATACCCACCAAACAGATAAATCCAGTATTTATTGAATATTTCACCTCCTACAACCCAACATTCTTGGTTAATGCCGTTAGTCTGCCAAATGGAAATGTAATGTCAGCTTTAATTGTAATAACAGTGCATGGAACACCATAATATGTCATAATTCAGACGTTACATGTTTTCCCTTTCTTTTAAATAAAACTGCAAAATAAATACTTAAAGGAAAAGTAAATGTTTTTCTTTTTCTTTCTGTAAATTTGCTCTAAACAGCCCCCCAGATTAATGTACCTTAGTCCCTGCTGCAAGTCTGCTCTGGTTTCTGTGTTATCAGCAGCTTATTTCCCCTTCTTCCTGGTGCAGAGTGAAGCCCAGCCCCTTAGTTTACTGAGCAGTCCATTTGCTGCTGTTCCACAATAGAGAGGAAGAGGGAGCCAGTGTTTCATTAGTAAGCTAGTTTCCCCAAGCAAAAGCTGCTACACACACTGCTCTCTGCTATGTCATAGTATGCAAATGATCTCCAGGACTAGTCCAAGATATAAGGTCAGCTCAGTAAGCTAAGGGGCTGGGCTTCACTCTGCACCAGGAAGAAGGGGAAACAAGCTGCTGATAACACAGAAACCAGAGCAGACTTGCAGCAGGGACTAAGGTACATTAATCTGGGGGGCTGTTTAGAGCAAATTTACAGATAGAAAAAAAAAAGGTTTACTTGTTCTTTAAGCAACAGATCGCACCAATAACTGAATCTCTTTTCAGCAGACTTGATTTCTACTCAGAGGGTTTACATTCCATTTAATATTAAATTAATGCTTGACCTATTTATTTAGACTCATTATTGAAGATTTCCTCATGGGACTACAGGAATGTACTGCCTTTATAACAATTATTAATCTTGTCTGTATCCATAACCATTTTAGTTATAAAAAAAAAAAAACATTTTGGGCTATAAAAGCATTTTGACATTTCTTAGCTATGGAGTAAGAAACATCAGTCTTCTGAAGAGCCACAGCCAACACTGGAAATCTGTTTTACAAGAAGTTTTAAATCCCAAAACATTTGAAGCCACGGAATATCAAAAATCTTGTGAAATTTCTACCACTTGGGTGGCTAATTATTGGCATTCTTTCTTATTTAGTCAAAAGGAAACCAGATCTCGGCAGTGAGGTATTGTCTGACCTGCATTTGTAAGACAGCTCTGAGGCTCTGTGGATTAGAAGTGTTTAATGCTTTTGATTAATGCTTGGCATTTTAAGTACTAGTATTTTATTTTGCATTTTTATGTCTTTTTAACACAAATATGATAAAGATGTGATTTTGTTTTGTCTGTTGTACTAGATTTGATTAGTGTGGCTAGAAGCTTACTCCGTTAATTTCACAGCATTAAAGGGAAACTATACTCCTGAACTTGCAAATACTCCTGAACTATAAATATTTTACAAAAATCAGCCCATACTGTATGTAAAACAGTGAATAAAGCCATCTCGTGCAAAGTATAAGCACTCTGGCTTTTATATTGGCTGTGTTACATGTGTCACGTGTGTTATACACAGAACATAAAATGGCAGCTCAATGGAAAAGATGTCATTTTACAATATTTATTGATATGTACGTGCCAGTTTGCTAAGATTCTTTAGTAGGTCACTAAGGGGCAGATTTACTAAATTCGTGTGAAGGATTTGAAATTCGATCGAATTGAAAAATTTCGATTGGTCGAATTTTCGAATATGCAAATTAGCTCAATTCAATTTGACAAATTTGATTTGTATTGAATAGATTGAATAAAAATCTATTCGACTATTCGATCATTTGATGATCGAACTGCCTACTTCACCAGATTAAAGCTACCGAATTGTAATAGAAGCCTATGGGAATCCCCCATAGGCTTTTTTTAATGTTACCTATGTGAATAGAAATCCTACGATCAAACGCTTTAAATTTCATTCGATCGAAAAAATCGTACGTTTCGAATGATCAATGATTTTTTTCGTAAAATCGTTTGATCGTACGGTTTTTTTTTTTTTTTGAAAAATCGAATCGTGCTCAAAACTAGTGAATATTTCCTTCGATTATATCGAATTTTTAATTGAGGAATGATAAATCTGCCCTTTAAACTGATATTAATCATCTGTTGGTTAAGTATTTGTTCTCAAGCAATTGTTTTCCTTTTAACCAAGAGTTACATAGTAGGGAAACCGGACTGAATTCAGTAGGGCTTGAGCTCTAGTATTTGATGGATGTTCAGTGTATAGTCTCCAGCTGTTTGGCTCCTAATACCTTTTATTCTCTGTAAAGGTTTTATTTGACATTAAAGTTCAACAGCATTTTGAAGAGGCACATGTTGGTCATCCAGTATATTTCAATAGGTGCTCAGTGTAATAAAACTATAGCTTCTAACCAAGTGATCCCTGCTGCACTTATATATATATATATGTGCGATTTTTAACATACATGCCTGGGTGCCAGTTTAAAGTGGACCTGTCACCCAGACACAAAAATCTGTATGATAAAAGTCCTTTTCAA
>CM044434.1:147439444-147454231 GCA_024363595.1 Xenopus borealis
GATTTGATATGAACTATCTGTTGCTCAAAAATTCATTTTCGGGGTATAGTTTTCCTTTAATCCATTTCCAACCCATATGATCCTGGACTAATTTAATGGCCTTGCGGTCCATAAAAGAATGAGTGGCAGCTACAACGAACGCATCTACAATTAGGGCTTTTCGGAAGTCAGGAAACATTCCATCTGCTTTTTATGATTGGTCTTCATAATCCCATTTAATAAAGGTTCTTCCCAATGTAGTAGTCTTGTAATATTAGCAGTAGTAGATGCATAATGAAATTTTCATGAGCGCGGGGCCTGTATACAGATGACTCCCAAACAAAATCGGATGAAGGAGCTAAATAAACTCTGCATTGACGAAAGACAAACTTAATGACATCTCTGCTAAAAATTCTCTGAGAAGAATTTGACACTTCTGAAAATAGTTTTCTGAAAACATCTTGGATTTGAATGTCATCGTTTAAATAAAATATCCTCTTTAAAATAATAATTTTAACAAAATGTGGCACCTCCCTGATCCAGACTGCTCATAACACACAGGCTGAAAATTCTGAAATGGAAACTATTTCACTCCGGGACCTCTTTTTAAATGATGATTAGATGTCTTTCCATGGCACTGCCTTCAATCTTTATTTCTTAATGTCAATCTTATGACACCCAGTGGCAGAAACGAGATATTGCTTTGAAATTTTCACCCAAAAACAAGGTTTTTCCCAATTTTTTTTTAAGTGCTTTTTTGTGTGTGTTCGTAACAGAGGAAAAAGGGCATTTATCAGTATGAAGTAGTAAAACTGCTCTTAAAAAATGAAAATGTGGATTCCTGATCTGAAAAGCTTATATACTGTATAAAGACTATATACATAGGGTGAATCATGCAGAAATTGATGTTTGGGTGCGTATTGCTTAGCATGTATATATGTATAGGTCTAAAGGAGAGTATTTGCCTTCATTGGATTCTGAAACTCACAAATTATATCTTTGGTTTCATTATTCTACTTGCAACGGATCAGTAAGTGCTATTAATGCAAGTTAGTTGATATGGGGTCTAGACTTGTATCACCTTGAGCTATATTGGACTCTGTCCCATGCTTCCAGCATCACCATGCATTATCCCAGATAGGTTCAGATAGATAAATGATGATAAGGACAGAATGAATGTATATTCTTTGTGTCTGGTGCAGGAGCCAGGCTCATCCTGCTCCTATCTACAGTTCATGGCTAATCTAAGATTATTTTTTTTTAGCCCTTGCACTCGGTTTAAAAGATCACTAAGGGCTGAAGGCTAGCTCACTATGACATTTGTGGGCGCAAACATAAATTGGAATTCCCTTGTGTTTAATTTTTCAATCAAGAAAAGGTTGTCAACGTGAGTAAATTGCCATTTTAGTAATGATTTTATAATTTGCTTGACTGGCACCCCTTGGTGTATCCTATAACCCTTCTGACACTTGAGATCTGCCCCAATTATTGATCACACTAGTTTGATGAGATATGTGCCATATGAAATGCCCATAAAGAATTTACAGGAAGGGACAACCTGAATTCTCCTGTCTATATTGTTAATATGCAGTTTTTCAGCATCAGCCGAGGGCAGACAGTTGGAGCTATAGAATAAATCATTTTCCACGTCTTCTGTTGCTCTAAATTTGTATGTTGCATCATCTTGATTATTTAAATTTTATTTGGACATTCAGCACATTTGTGCCACTGACAGCAGTGTAATGGTTTGGAATATACATTCAGGGCAAATTTAATTTTTGCATTACTTTTCACCAGCAAAGAATCTCCCATACTGTTCAGCATGAGTACAGGTATGGGATCCGTTATCCGGAAACCCGTTATCCATAAAGTTCCGAATTGCAGAAAGGCCGTCTCCCATAGACTCCATTATAATTAAATAATCCAAATTTTTAAAAATGATTTCCCTTTTCTCTGTAATAATAAAACAGTAGCTTGTACTTGATCCCAACTAAGAAATAATTAATCCTTATTGGAAGCAAAACCAGCCTATTGGGTTTATTGTTTATTTTCTAGTAGTTTTAAGGTACAGAAATATCCATTATATGGAAAACCCCAGGTCCAGAGGATTCTGTATTTACATTGATCACATTTTCCTCTTTTTCTCTGTCTGTAGTTAATTTGTCCAGATGAGATGCACTTCCATTGTATTTTAGTAAATTTTTATCTAGCCATGGAGTGCTCCCACGACCTTTCCTTTTTGCATTTAGTATTTACAGTGACCCTACTCAGCACGCAGAGGATGAGTATTAAACTGAGACTAAACAATGCAGGCGATATTTTGCATGACAAAGCTAAATGAATCGACTGAACTACACAAGTCAGAGGTAGGGGATTCCAAAATGCTGACAGCTTGTCCAGTCAATATCATGAAATCCTGGATTCTGCGTCACTTCTTTTATTTATTACATTGTTATTTGTGTACAGAATGCAAGATATATTATGACCCAACGCTTATTTTCATTTCAGGTAGGGATGCACCGAATCCAGGATTCGGTTCGGGATTCGGCCAGGATTCGGCCTTTTTCAGCAGGATTCGGATTCAGCCGAATCCTTCTGCCTGGCCGAACCGAATCCTAATTTGCATATGCAAATTAGGGCCAGGGAGCTAAATCACGTGACTTTTTGGCACAAAAACAAGGAAGTAAAAAATGTTTTCCCCTTCCCACCCATAATTTGCATATGCAAATTAGGGTTCTGATTCGGTTCGGTATTCGGCCAAATCTTTCGGGAAGGATTCGGGGATTCGGCCGAATCCAAAATAGTGGATTCGGTGCATCCCTAATTTCAGGGCATGCAGACAGTTATGTTTCGTTTTCTATCTTTTTGTTTTGTTTAATGTGTTCTGTCTTGAAAGGTCACTTAGGTTTTTTTTTTTTCCTTGTTCAGTGCTGTATTATAATACTGCATAGACTGCAGATTTAGGGGTTTGTTCCTGCTGCATCAGACTTTTGTGCCTGAACATGCTTTCAGGGATGTCCTGTAATGCAACTTCACTGGGTTATAAGGGGCTTTAGGTCAGAAGCAATGCAAGTCAAAAAGTCCTTTTTGTTTTTTACCAGCAGCAGCAATATCTGTTGTCCCTGTAATCAATAAACCCACACTGTAAGTTTTGAAAGATAGTATGGCAAATCTTAAATTTATATCATATTACAAAAGAGTTTGTCTTTGGAAACATTTTCTGTGCATGGGTTCGCCCTAAGACTGGCGCTTGAGTATTTCAGCTCTAGTAATGATGTTCGGACTATCCTGAACGTCTTTGCCCACTTGTACACACTTCATACTCCATTTGTGCCAGACTGGTTTTGTTCAGTCGAGCGATATACCGAAGCAATCTGTCTGTAAGAACCTTCAAAACCCATAATTGGTTTCATGCGACTGGGGAAAATATATGCTCTGTGGTCCTTTAAAGTGGACCTGTCACCCCAAATAAAAATTCAAAATCATATTTTATCACATACGTCAAGCAGAATGAACATTAATTACACTATATAAATTATTTGGATCTTGTTTCCTTCAGTCTGGGAATTCATAATTATAGCAAGCAGGCAGGAGACATTTTGTGGACACTGTTATTAAGGCAAGCCTTGTATCATCTCATAATCTTGTTTGTGCACCAGAATGGGGGACCCAATGTCCATCCCCATGTCCTGGCTACACAATTAAATGGTTAAAGGAAAACTATACCCCGAAAATGAATTTTTGAGCAACAGATAGTTTATATGAAATCAAGTGACATATTAAAGAATCTTACCTACCTGGTATATATATATATTTAAGTAAATATTGCCCTTTTATGTCTATTGCCTTGATCCACCATTTCATGATGGTCTGTGTGTTGCCTCAGAGATCACCTGACCAGAAATATTTAAACACTAACTGTAACAGGAGGAAGTGTGGAAGCAAAAGACAGAACTCTGTCTGTTAATTGGTTCATGTGACCTAACTTTATAGTTTGTTTAGTATGTTTGTGTGCACCGCTGGATCCTAGGATCCCAGGAGGCTGTCCTTATTTTTTTAAAATGGCTATTTTCTATTTATGATTACCCAATGGCACATGCTACTAAAAAAGTGTATTATTATGAAAATGGTTTATTTACATGAAGCAGGGTTTTACATATGAGTTGTTTTATGCAATATCTGTTCATAGAGACCTACATTGTTCTGGGGGTATAGTTTTCCTTTAAGGGAACTGGGGGAATGTGTGGGGAGCAGTGACATCTAGGAAGTGCTGAATGGAAAGTGAAAGTAATTATCTGCCCCGCCTCTGTGCATAGAGGAGTGGCAGACAATATTTGATTGACAGCCGGGATTTTTAAATGAGCTTAAAACAGCTATGAATGGTTTGATAAAAATTTGAAATTGGATTTCATGTTTAATTTGAAAAGGACTTTTATAATACAGATTTTTGTGTCTGGGTGACGGGTCCACTTTAACAGCCAGTTCTTATGACGGTTTCAAATAATTCAATTGGCTCACATACCAGCTAGCTTTAGTGAATATTCACAAGTCTCTACACTTAAAGGGGTGGTTCACCTTCAAGTTAACTTTTAGTATATTGTAGAAAGGCCAATTCAAAGAAACTTTTAAATTGGTATTCATTATTTATTTTTCATAGTTTTTTAATGATTTGCAATTTTCTTCTGTTTCTTTGCAGCTTTCAAATGGGGGTCGCTGACACCATCTAAAAACAAATGCTCTGTAAGGCTACAAATGTATTGTTATTGTCACATTTTATTACTTCTCTTTCTATTCAGTACATCTCCTATTCATATTCCAGTCTCTTATTCAAATCAATGCAGGGTTGCTAGGGTAATTTGTACCCTAGAAACCAAATTGCTGACACTGCAAAATAGAGAGCTGCTGAATAAAAAGCTAAATAACTATAAAACCACAAACAATAAAAAATGAAAACCAATTGCAAATTGTCTCAGAATATCACTCTCTACATTATACTAAAAGTTAACTCAAAGGTGAACAACCCCTTTAAAACAAAAATACATTTCCTCAGCAGAGGCATTTAATGGTCTTGAAATGTATAGTAAACAAATTTAAACCTCTGCAGTCAAATGTAGAAATTCATGCAAGTTACAAAACCGATATCTACGCGCTACGCCCCTTATGTGGTGGTTAGAAGCAGGATTAATGTATTCCTAGTTCACCTTTAATAATATTTATGTCTTCTTGTCGTCATTTTAAAGCAATTCCTGAAATCCATATCCTGCTGTGTGTTCCATAGAAACGCTCCCATCTCTGGGATGAACTCAGTTTATGCATTTATATATGATATAACAATCAATTTTATTTGCTTATATATTAACTCTACCACTCCCAAAGATTAGTTACATAAGGGAGCAATTAAAGAGTACAGCTATTCTCCTTAGATGCCTATAGACCAGAAACATATTTATGAGCACTAAAATGAGCTTTTCTACTGAAAGGTATTGCTGGTGTAATAAGGTAGCTCCCATTTGCATGTGTTATGTGGCCCACAGAATAAGCTGTACCTTTACAGTGTCCATGTAAGGAATAATATGTGCTGCATAAACACTACTAATAAGATTGTTTTTGTTTTCTCCTGAGTGAATTATGTACAACAGAGACATGACACATACATACAGATTTGGTTTTGATAAGGGACCGTTGGCACTTCATCATTGTGCCTAAGAATACATATACTGTATCATTTAGTTATACAACTGCAAAGAACTCTTTTTAATTTCTTTATGGGGTTATTTAGAAATTGACACCACTACAATCGGGGATAGATCAGATAAAACAGTCCACCAACAAACCCAACATTTTATTATTCATGAAAGTCATGATCTTGATTGAACTGCCTTTGTCCAAAAATAATTATCATAGGTTTTTTTTTTTTGAAGGCACATTAACAGGACACGGACTCGAGGAATTTCAAAATTTTCTTCGATTTAAATAAAGGTCCTGGTTTGTTAGCTTGAACAAATATTTAACCATACTTTTATCATTCTAATCTCTTGTATGCATTATATCAAGCAAAGAGGGTTCTAGATTTCACTTAACATGTATTTTTCAAAACGCATCAGTTAATAGTGCTACTCCACCAGGTTTCTGCTCTGAAATCCATTTTTCAAAACCGCAAACATTTTTTTAATATTTAAATCTTACATGGGGCTTAAACATATTGTCCGTTTCCAAGCTGCCTCCAGTCGTGACATGTGCTCTGATAAACTTAAGTCACTCTTTACTGCTGTACTGCAAGTTGGAGTGATATCACCCCCCACCCCCCAGCAGCCTAACAAACAGCTCCCTGGTAGATCTAATAACCACACTCGGTAGTAAAAGCCAAGTCCTACTGAGACAGATTCAGTTACATTAAGAAGGAGAAATAACAGCCTGCCAGAAAGTAGTTTCATCTTAGGCTCAGGTCAGACGGGAAGACAAATCTCCCCGAAGCGCTTCCCCTGCCTTCCAGCATCTTTAATGAATAATCGCCTGCGCCTATTCACACGCGACACTGCGCTTTCCTGAAATCAAGAAGGCAACTTCGAGCGACTTTGGAAAAGCCAGCGCTGCGTGTGAATAGGCGCAGGTGATTATTCATTAAAGACATTAGTAGGCTGAGGGAAGCGGTTTCGGGGAGATTTGTCGCCCCAAAGAAGAGGTGATTAGTCGCCAGGCGACAAATCTCCTCGAATCTTTCTGTCTGGCCTTAACCTTAAAGTGCAGGCACAAGTCACATGACTGGGGGTAGCTGGGAAACTGACCATATGTCTAGCCCATGTCAGATTGGCGGGGGACCCTGGGCTGCAGTCCTGATGGGCCCTGGGCCCCCACAGTTGTTAATGACTATCAGAAACCCAACTGCTGCAAGGAGACAGAATGAAGAGAAACATGCTGAGCGAGGAATAGTGAAGACGACTATTTGAACAGTTCTTTAAAGTAAGACACCATATAGCATATTAATAGTGAAATTAAATGTGAACTAGCCCTTTATGGGGTCTTAAAAATACCACCAACACATGAGAAAATGGAATTAAGTTCACCACTTTCCAGTTGTATGTTTCATGTTTAAGATTTTGTAATACAGGATGTATTTTGAGGTCAAAGCACAAATCAAGTCACATGTTGGGTATGCATTGATGTCTCACTAATAAAACACTATCGTAATCTGTGACACTAAAATAGCATGGGCTGTAGTAGGGAAAGTCCCCTTATCTTGGCATGCAATGGTTTAACTTAGCGGAAGTATCCTTTTAATGTTTCACATAGTTGTGTTCATCAGCCATGAGCAATATCAAAAGCAAACATGACTGTGGGATCCATAAATACTTGTACTAAATGTGCAGGATTCTTAAAGTGGCCTGAAAACAATTTAGTACTATCCATAAGTCATATTAACCAGGATGGATACCAGAACAAGAAGAAAAATGCATAATACCTGCTGCATATAATGTATAAAGAAATGTGTGTAATGATAAGCCAACTTACGACACGTCCTCCAACTTTACTTGCAAAATCTTTCCTTTTTTTCCCAGAGTTCGAGAATGAATCCGGTGTCCCTTTTTCTTTGTCGTGTCCATCCACTTGGTCATTTGATTGAATATTTCAGATATTCACCCTTTTAATACCTTTTTTTTGTACTACTAAGCAGTGAAATCTGTCTGGGACATTTCTTTCAGATTTCAAACTTTTTTTTAATACCGGTCTTCTTACTTCTGTCTCTGAAATCTCTCTCAAGTTGTCTTTCTCTCAAGCAGCATTCATCTTAGCTTGTTTGAACCCAGTAAAAACTAATAGTGATGGACTCCATTCTCCAATCCTCTTTGGCTGCTTTTGAGATGCATAGCTGACCTTTCATTATGATTACTTTTAGCAAACAGGATACAGTTTGCATTCCTCTCTCACTGGACAGTTGCATTCTTATCTCACTGTTCCCATTGTTTATTTTTTTGTTGGCAGGAGTGTTATCACTACTGAAACACTTAGGGCTAGAGCAGACGGGGAGATTCGGGGGCATTTTGTCGCCTGGCGACTTGTAGCCGCGACTTGTAGCCCCCGAACCTCCCCGAATAGACAGGACCTGGGGCGCACCGGCGTTACTTAAAAACGCCTGCGCCTATTCACACGCAGCGGCGCGATTTGTGGAATCGCTCCAAATTGACTCGCGAAAGTCAAAGTATGACGTAATTTTGGGCTACTTCGACTATTGAATATTCGAAATTGGATTTGAAAAAAAAATTAGAAAATTTGAATTTCAAAGTACTGTCCCTTTAAAAAACGTAGAGTTCGACCATTCACCACCTTAAACCTGCCGAATTGCCATTATAGCTTATGGGGGACCTCCCATAGCCTTTACAGGCATTTGGGAAAGTTTTGCAAATTCAAAGTTTTTAAAAGGGAAATTGTTTGCATCGAATATTTGATCGAAATAGGTCCATTTTCGATTGAAAAAGTCCCTTAAAAAAAGATGGTCGAATTTCACTTTGAAAATTCAGCCATTATTAAATCTGCCCCCAAGAGGCACATTTATCAAAGGTCGAATTTCAAATTCATCTGAGTTTTTTTAAAACTCCCCTAAATTCAAATTCAACTAATCAAAATCTGTTATTAGAATTGAATTTTTCAAACTCTGACAAATTGACAACAACCTGAAAATTCAAAACGAATTGAATCGAAAATCATTTTGAGAAAAAACTTGAATGCTAGGAAGGCTGCAAACATCTCCAAATTGATCCATGGATCTTTCTACTTAACTTAAACAGCAATTCGGCAAGTCTAATTTGAATTCTTAAAGGGCTAGCGTATGATAAATCTCAAATCTCAAATTAGAATTTTTTTTAAAAAACTGGAATCGATTTGGATAACACCCTAGTCGAATTTGACAGTTGAAAAAATGTGAGAATTCGGATTTTAATGTTCCACAAAAAAAAAGATATCTTTCCATCTCTTTTTTCAGAAACTTTTCTTTTCCTTTTATTACCAATAATATTTCTATTCTCTTTACATTAACTTTCTAGCCCCCTCTCTGATATATAGTCTTTTGGATGTTCTTGAGTTATTTTGACTTTGTTAAACCGGTACTTGTTCTATATCCCTCCTCCATAAAAACTAATCAGATCCTCATCCCATATCAATGTCTAATCGATTGCAATTTGATTGGAGTCTTTTTGCAGCCTTTAGGGTAGTGGCAGATTCAGGGAGATTTAGTCGCCTGGCACCTAATCGCCTCTTCTGCCTGGAGACAATCTCCCCAAACTGCCTTCTTCCTGCCTTCCATCTGCTTGAATGAAGAATCGGCAATGCTGGCTCCTGCACAGAACCCGGACCTCAACCCAACTGAACATTTTTGACATGAAATTGAACGCCCATTTCAGATACACCTTGAACAGTAAGGGTTGGGGCAGACGGGCAGATTCCTGCCTTCCGTCTGCTTGAATGAAGAATCTCCTGCGCTAATGCACTCACAGCGCTTTGATTTTCGAAGTTGCCCAAAGTTTCCTCATGAGGCAACTTCAAGCGACTTTGGAAACGCAGAGGGAAGGCAGTTGGGCCAGGCAACTAAATTTCCCTGAATCTGCCCAACCCTCAAGGTGGCCATACACGTAGAGATCCGCACGTTTGGCGATGTCGCCTTGAGGTGGGCGACATCGGGCTGATCTGACCACCCATATGGTTCGTCGGATCGAGGGACCGTATCAACGAACAGATCCGACGGGATTTTTAGTCCCATCGATCGACATCTGACCGACTTTCGGCCAGATATCAATCGGTGAAGCCCATCGGAGGGCCACATACACGCGCTGATAAGCTGCCGACTTGGTCTGTCGGCTGCTTTTATCGGCCCATGTATGGCCACCTTTACTGTTTAAGGAAGGTGTATCTGAAATGGGTGTTCGGTTTCATGTCACAAATGTTCAGTTGGGTTGAGGTCAGGGTTCTGTGCAGGAGCCAGTTTAGTTCTTCCACTGCAGTTCAGCAATCCCGTTCCTTGCTTTGTACAAGGGCACATATTTGTGCTGATTCAGGAATCCATAACTGTCAAGAATATAAAACAGCCTTAGGCTATTGTCTTTATACCGGTTTTTACTTATTATGCATTTGGGCCAGCATTATACATTGGTTTTCTCCTGCCATGAACCCAGATTTTTTTTTTTTTAATACAACCAGATGATTTAATGCCATTTTTCACTTCATAGGACCGTTTTCAACTACCCTGGACCACTCCAGCCAATTATTGTATGTGCTCCACCTAAGGAAATTAAATATTAATTCCATCTTGATGTAATTATCAAGTCTATGCTCTGTTCGAGATATAGCCTTTATAAGTAGTCACATACGGAGGGGGCACCTACAGTCGTCACCTGCTGCCAACATTTGCCCTGGTTACTGAAATTATCCTGCTATTCATTCCTAGTGTTTGAGACTACTTACTGGTATTTATCCAGCCCTCTATTTCATAGGTTTTACTAGCCTCAATAAACATAATTCACAGGTAAGCTGCATTTAAATCTTGATTCAGAATTTATGGTGTTGCAAAACTATAAGACCAGATAGCAGTTTCCAGTAATGCTATAAATTCCACTCTATGCAATGTATTTATATTACTTGGCTTGTACAGTTATTCATAAGTAACTTTATTTGTGCGTGGGTATATTTGATAGTTTAAAAGTGTGTATAATTTTTTTGAAAATGTTTGATATTTATTTGAATGTCTTAACACAGAAATATATTCACGGGACTTAAATTTTTTTTTTATTGCTTTGTAGCACCAGGAAGATTCTATTTTCCTTATCAGTCCTTTAAGCAGTCTTCTCTATTACTGCCTTCCTTGTCACGTAGTCGCTAATGAGGCCCATTACATAATTTGGGCTGATTTCTGTTTTATAATTGTGGGTCATAATGTATTAAAATGAGATAGGAGAAGGAAAAGTCATGCCGGAAATAGCTGTTTTAGGCATGGGAAACCTTACAGTGAACTTGTATGGTAAGGAAATGACAGGACTTTATTACAGTTTGAGTATTCCTGTGGTTTTGTGCCGCCATGTGACAAACGTAGGTGTAGATAGCTGTAGTCTGCAATGGAGAAATATTTATTTTAAAGGTATTCTGTCAGGATTTTTATGATTTTATTTCTAAATTGCACTGTTTACACAATATAAAATTTTATTCCTGAACCAGCAAGTGAATTTCTTTTTAAGTAGCGATATTAGTGTGTAGGTGGCCATCTCAGGCCATTTTGTCTGGTCATGTGCTTTCAGAAAGAGCCAGCACTTTAGGATGGAACTGCTTTTCTGGTTGTTGTTTCTCCTACTCAATGTAACTGAATGTGTCACAGTATAATATATTTATATATTTATTTATTTAGCTTCTGCTGCACTCCATGAGCCCAACTGAAACAAACCCGGGTGCTAGTTGAGGATTATAGACCGAGTAATAGAAGATAGCACTCCAGGCATTCATATCCAGGCAAAAAGGTTTAAATAAATGGTGGGTTTATTGTGTCCGACGTTTCAGTTCCTGTTGGAACTTTCCCTGAAGAAAGTTCCAATAGGAACTGAAACGTTGGACACAATAAACCCACCATTTATTTAAACCTTTTTGCCTGGATATGAATCCCTGGAGTGCTGTTATCTTCTATTACTCTGTTTGTATGTATATATGTATGTATGTATATGTATGTATATGTGTATATATGTGTGTATGTATATATATATATATATATATATATATATTATAAAAGATCTGTTTGTTCTTTTGAGAAATGCATTTCTGTGCAGAAGAATGCCAGAGCAGCACTGTTAACTGATGCATTTTGAAGAAAAAAAAATGTTGCCATGACAGTATCCCTTTAAGAACAGTAGAGTTCAACAGGAAAACAGTCTAAACACATGACCTACTTATGATGCCCCACTCTGTGTTAATTAATGTGACTATGTATCATGCTAATATTGGACAATATCTTTTTTTTTTTTTTCTCTCTCTCCATTATCAGATATAACATTTTACTTTTCTTTTAATTAAAAAAAAGGATATTTTATCATCCAAGTGTACTTAAAGAAGACATTATGTAACAATGGCCAGCAAGATGGGAAGGTTTTATGGTATTGCAGTGAGGCAGTTTGAAAGCCACTGAATGATTTTGCTGGTCTGTGTATATGCATCTATGGTGCCCATATTGAGGTGCATTGCATTGGAATGTGGAAGTATGTCCCTGTATTTTTTGAATACACGAGCACTGAATATAGCAATTTATCTGTTGATTAACAGGTTCATCCTTCATATTTCAACACAAAGGATGAAGTTTCATGGGGGTCTCCAAGGTTCACAAGTAATAAAATTGGCAGACTGTTGACAGCTTTTGGGGTCCCAAAACCATATTTTTGCCTACTGTATTGCATGGTCAGTGTAGTAGACTCATATTTTAACCTGAACAGTCTGGATTTATTTCCAAATACATTCAAATAATTCCAATGTTTCGATCACATAGTTGATCTTACTACCTTCTATCTTCTACCTTCTCTTCTCTTTGCTTTCTTTGTTCATATAATGTGTATACTGTATGTGAAAATGAAGCTGGATGCCTATATATATTTTATGTTAGTGCTGTGATTACCTTGATGCAATGTTTAACAGACTAACAGGATATGCGTATTGTGCAAGACCTTTGAGAAAATATATAGGCATTGTAAACTCTTCAATTCTTTTCATTCCATAAAAGATACTCACCGAAATGTTTTGCATATTTTGGTTTTTCTATTGAATGTTGTCATTTTTCAACAAACCCGACATATTCCCCATGAGAACTTTGTTTTATATTTCGACCCCTTCTGTACCCCCCCCCCCACCTTCACACACACAAGAACAAATTTGAGAATTATGTTGGCTTAAATCAGTACGGTGGAGGTGTGTGTGTGGCATAGCTTGCAAATCATTTTGAAGAGTAAGAGGAAGTAAGGGCTTCCCACAAAGTTTAGCGATTCTCTTAAAGCAAGTTTTCAGTATATATAAACAAATGGGGCCTGAAAAAGCTTTGAAAACCACAGATATAAAAGAACAGGGGTGACGAGGATGAGCCAAAGCAAAGGTTTTGGTCAGATTCAAGTGCATGTGGACAAATTCAAGTGCAAGGGGGAATGTTCACTTCCGTTAGGCTAGGATCAACCAGGGCCAAAATCAGCCTTCTGAAATGCAAGGCCAATTTCAGACCATGACCACTAGCCGACTCCTCTTCTGTGTTCATATCCAGAAGCCTTGTGTCCATTCCGGCACAAACACATTGGGCGGTTTCAGAAATTTTGCATTTCTTTGCCGAAATTCACCAAGTTTGTTTGTGCTAGAGCTGACAGAAGTCTTCTGGACACTGATTTAGGCCCTGTCTGGCCCTAGCCTAAGGAAAGTAAACATTTTGCTTAACTACATATGTAAATTAGAATTCAAATTTGGTTTGGGATTTAGTTTAATCCTTTGTGGAAAGCTAAGGAGTGTGTTTAATACATTACTTGGCTTGTAATTGGATCTTCTTGATGTCACTTTTGGTAGTGATTTAACTAACTAAATTGATTCATGACTTTTGTGTTTATACATTGTTCTCTTATTCTATGAAGGTTTTGGTTTAAGCCTTCTCTTACTGCCCCTAGATAAGATTCAGGTAACTTGGAGCATTCTGATTTGTCATTTATGGATAGCAGTTGTTTGTAGTTGGTTAATTTTATCCTGCCGGTTAACATCTCCTTTCCATTTTCTGTTCAAATTAATCCTAAAATCTTTATATGCTATAAACCTCTTCATTTTTGCATTACAACCCTTTCTAAAGTTGTTAGCCAGATCTCTCTATATGAGCTGTGAATATATATCTATGCCATATATGATAAATGTTTTACTACATTCTTTTGTGGGGTGTAGAGAAAACTTTACATGACCATTTGCGGCACTTGACCTGTACTGGTAAGAATTGTGGTAGATGTGCCATTCCTAATCTTGACAAATTGAGGCCTGTTCCTAGTTACAAAGGTGCTGAGGCAGAGTAAGAGCTTCATTTACTTAAATTATACTCTGCCCCTCCAACTGGTTGCCTGAATTTCCTCGCATCGCAACCCAGCGTACCCATCGGATTGTGTAGTTAGGCTTAGACCCAAGCCTTCATGATCGGCTACAGCAGCTGTGTGGTTATAGCATGTCTCCAGTTCCATTTTATGAACACATTGATGACCAAATTGTGATAACCCATTCATAATAGAACTACAGATGGAGCAGACGGACATATTTCGCCTATTCAAATGAACATTGTGCTGGAGTTTGCTCTCTATGTACAACTTTTAGTTTCTTCTGTTGGCCATCCTTGCTTGGTTCATTTCCAGGATATCCGCATTGATGATCTATGGTCTTTTGCTTGAGCCCTTTTTATGATAAATTTGATCTGTAACTGTTTATAAAGATATAGATAAATTATTCCAATTTTCTTACTATTCCTTAACGTATAAAAGGGAAGGCCAAAGGTCAGCTGGGCAGGTGAACCTTAGACACTTCTCCTTCCACACCTTGTTTCACTAAATTGCCCTTAAGCATTTATCTTCAACAGTTATTCTTGAACGACAGCACTCAACATGCCAGAGTTGGCCATTATTTAGCATTTGGATTTGGGGAGCCACAGTTAAGCTGGCTATACAGTGCCAGATCTGCTCGTTTGAAAAATATCTGGGCATGATTGGGCACCCACATTCTCGACTGGGGATAAATGTTCCCATTAAAGGAGACCCAAACCTTTTTTTCTTAAAAACCCCTACCCTA
>CM044434.1:147455814-147471695 GCA_024363595.1 Xenopus borealis
CTATAGTAGTGTTTCTGAAGCAAACAGATCTGTTTTAACAGTGCAGGGCAACACTGCATGATATTTTCTTTAGTTTAAAACACTTTTTTTTGGTGTTACTGTTCCTTTAAGAAAAAAGGTTTGGTTTTCTTTTAAACATGAGGCATACAGATCTGTCAAATGAGGACCACATACAGACATAGATGTGCTCCTCATCATATGGGAAAATCAAAACTCCCTGCATGATATATGGGCAGTTTTTGGCCAGATAGAGGTAGGCCTTGGTACATAAGCACTGAGTCAGCAGCTTTTATTTGTGTGTGTATGACCCCCTCTAATCTAGGCACATCAAAAAGCCTGTATTCAAACAGAATGTGCATTTCACATTACAAGAAGTACAACCTTGCTTTCCAAAATTTTATTTTTTGCTGCAAAGTTTTTTTCAAGTTTATTAAAAACAGCATCTCAGTAAACCCATGCCTTCATTGCTTTACCTTTTATTGCTGCGCCTGTAAATAACACTTTCAATACAGAAAAAAAGCCCATTAACTTTTATCTATGTGGTGCTGAGTACAAATATTATTAGATCGGATTCTTTGATCTTTGATTAAATAGGAGAGGATGTCTAACCCCCCCCCCCCAAAAAAAATATATACGCTAATATAAATGTCAGCACAATTAAATCCACTTCCTCAGGAGCCCTGGTGTTGCCACAGGCTACTAAACGTAAGGTAATCACATGAATTATGGAGACGATGCACTAACTTAAGTCTTTTTACAAATTCTTACGGAAACATTCCAGCTGTGTGGGCTTACATGTACTTTGCTTCTCTTCACATTTTTTTTGAAGATTTCGGTTAAATAAATAGTGTCTAAAGTCATTCACTGGTGGTTGTAAAGTCTGGAGGAATATTATAGGACTTTACAGCACAGCAAGTGTTATCTGTAGCAGAACTAATAGATAAACTCCTGCATACCTTGAAGAGATTTAGTAGCAGGAGGTAATGGTGTTAAATGATCAAAGCAATACCACAGAACTTGCTACATCAGTTCTCTATTTTCAGAATGGACCATTAGCACAGGCTAATTTAGTTGGGTCAGTGACATAAAATACCTAACGCTGTTTCCCACAAAAGGTATTTCTTTGGTATAAATAATGTGCTGATGATTTTTTTTTTTGAATGATTTACAAATTCACCTGCAGAGACGATGAACTTGTAGTGTAATTATCTTCAAAGTATGCTTCCTGCGTGATGTTTCCCCCCCACTTCAACCAAAGCAGTTTTTAGATGAAGTGCGTTGTTGGTTTTTTTTTTTTTTTTCGGATGGGTTAAAAATTGGTTTGATGACTTGGTGCCAGGAGGTCTTGGAACTAACCTAAAAGCAACAAATAATTTATTTGTTTGGAGTAAGAGGGGATACAAAAATTAGATATAAAAGTCTTTCATGTGGATGGGCACATCAGCGCACAGTTGTGAAAAATGTAAATTGTTCAATCAATTTCTATCTTTTCTATTTTTTGTCAGCTATTGATCGTTCAGGCCCTGTGGGTAATGTTACAATTAGAAAACGCCTATGGGAAGCCAAGTGATTAGTAAGAAGCCACACAAAATTCCCATTGTTGAGAAACGACTTGCTGAAATTGCACATTGACCAGCCTAAAGAGAAATGGCACAAAATCTTGAAATCAAGATTGTTCTTTTTGGTTCTAGAGGCCACAGACTGTTTTTTCAGACAACTCCAAAACACTGAATTCAAGCCATAGTACACTGAAGACAGTGAAGCATGGTGGTGCAAACATCATAATATGGGGATGTTTCTCATACCATGGATCAGATTCAATACATCACATACTTGAAGAGGTCATGTTGCCTTATGTCAAAGCGGACATGTCCTTGAAATGAGGATTTTAACAAGACAACGACCCCAAACACACCAGTAAATGAGATTATGGAGTGGCCATCCTAGTCCATGGACTTTAATCCAATAGAAAATTTGTGGGGTGACATAGAAATGCTGTTTCTGAGGCAAAAGCAAGAAATGCAGAAGAATTGTGGAATGTAAGAGGTTGTTGGTGGACTCCATGCAACACAGATGTGCAGCAGTTCAGAAACACTGCTTATACAATTAAATATTAGTTCAGTCATTCAAAGGAAAGCACATTTTTGAAACCTCTCGCCTGAGGAAGATCCTGAGGAGGCACTTTGGAGCATTTTAGCTGGCACTATGTGTGGCACCAGCTTTAGGCTTATGGCATAAAGAAAGATACTACTTGTAGCAGCCTAAAATCTGGGTATCATATTTTCTATAGAGACACCATAATGTAATTATTCACATAAAACCGCTAAATATTTTATATATATATATCTACATCTAGCAGCTTCTAGCCACTCTGATAATGTAGGCCCAACATTTTACTGTCTCTCTGTTGTTTATTCTTTCATCGCGTGTGATGGTCCAGCAGATCTAAGTACAACAGTCACGCATGGAACGGCTCTGTGTATTCCTTACCTTATCCCCCAGTTTGTTATCCAGAAGCTACCCCTTTGCTATAAGCCAAAAAGAAATATTTTCTGAGATCAAAAGAGGAATGCTATCAATCACTAACTAGGCCCAACCCTTGCACACGCTGATGTTTGCAATAGCTCACACTCCATCTGTAGCTTTCTTACAGTGATAAGTGCACAGCACGTAACTGAGCATTACACACTCAAATCAAATCTCCTAAAGAAACCCTCCGTAAACTTCCCTATAAAACAATGTGCTGGTATTTACGCCTCATGGATCTTGTATATATTATGTAACCTTTTGGATTCCATTTTCTGTGTGTTGACAGTTTATTTGATTAGCCCAAATATGATTATTTTACCATTTAAACGGATTAACCTGAACAAACAATGTCCAATACTATGCAAATTCCAAGAGGCACAGAATAATAATCTTTTGACTTTTTTGTATAAATTTTAAGTTGCTAAAAATCTGTCAGAAGTTCACAAAAATGTGTTTAAAGCTTTTATGTAATGTTGGATATTCTAAAAAGCCCCTGGAGGTTCAAGACAAGAAAACAGAAATAAATAAAGCTTCTTTTAATGTGGAAGTCTATAGGAAATTGTCATCAAGCCTCCCACGTTCCAAACATACTTCTCTGATGCAGAGACTTTGAAAACAATAAGAATTTTCATGCCCTGTCAATGCTGTACGATACAGCCCCGTTTTACTACCTCCTTGTCCTCAAGACTGTCGGTATGTGGCACATTACAAACTAGTTGGTGTTTTATGTAATGATTTTGCTTGCCTTTGGACTAACCTCCTATGACGGAGTGCTGAAATGTAGGCACCAGAGCTGAAAGGAAAAGTAAATGTTTTTCTTTCTGTAAATGTGCTCTAAACAGCCCCCCAGATTAATGTACCTTAGTCCCTGCTGCAAGTCTGCTCTGGTTTCTGTGTTATCAGCAGCTTGTTTCCCCTTCTTCCTGGTGCAGAGTGAAGCCCTGCCCCTTAGTTTACTGAGCAGTCCATTTGCTGCTGTTCCACAATAGAGAGGAAGAGGGAGCCAGTGTGTGCATTAGTAAGCTAGTTTCCCCAAGCAAAAGGTGCTAAACACACTGGTCTCTGCTATGTCATAGTATGCAAATGATCTTCTGGACTAGTCCAAGAGATAAGGTCAGCTCAGAAAGCTAAGGGACAGGGCTTCACTCTGCACCAGGAAGAAGGTGAAACAAGCTGCTGATAACACAGAAACCAGAGCAGACTTGCAGCAGGGACTAAAGGTGGCCATACACGAAGAGATTCGCTCGTTTGGCGATGTTGCCAAATGAGCGGATCTCTCCCCGATATGCCCACCTTGAGGTGGGCGATATCGGGCTGATCCGATCGTGGGCCCTAGGGCCCAACGTTCGGATCAGTATGGGCGGTCGGATCGCGGGACCGCATCAACGAACAGATGCGGCCGCGATCCGACGGGATTTTTAATCCTGCCCGATCGACAAAGCCCGTCGGAGGCCCCCCCACACGGGCAGATAAGCTGCCGACACAGTCTGTCGGCAGCTTTTATCTGCCCGTGTATGGCCACCTTTAGGTACATTAATTTGAGGGGCTGTTTAGAGCAAATTTAGAGATAGAAAAAAAAACGTTTACTTGTTCTTTAATAGGCTCACCAACACTATCATTGTTTTTATTTGTAGCCTTTTACCATTATGGTCCAAAACAAACTAACTGCATTGCATTTCTGTATTTGAGTGTTCCAAACTGGCAACCTGGTCTTTGTCTTTAAAGTGAGTCTGTCATTATTTTATGGTGTAGTTTTTTCATTCTAAATTAAACTGTTTGCATTACAAATAATTCACATATAAAAGTGTATTCCTGAACAAACACTTTTTTTGTTTAGATTGTAACATTGCTGTGGAGGCATTCATCTCCACTCATCTGATGCTGTTCTTTCAGAATGAGCCAGCACTTCACAATGGAACTGTTCTCAGATAAGTTGCTTATCCAACTCAACTGTAACTTGTGGAATCACAGTGTGACTTGGATTTTTGCTATTCTCATATCTACCAGGAAGCGGTTATCTTCCCATTGTTCTGTTGACTACTGGGGGGGCTGGGAGGGGGTGATATCACTCCATCTTGTAGTGCAGCAATAAAGAGTGACTGAAGTTTTATATAATCACTGAAGGCTCTTGGGAAACTAACATGTCTAGCCCTATGTATGATTTCAAAATTAAATAGACAGAACTTATAATCAATGATTCCTTTTGAATTATCTATTTTTCTAATAATTCCTGACAGTCATGCCTTCTTGTAAATCCATCCCAGAAACATTTCACCAATTGTTTTTATTTATAGAGCTATTTCAGACATAACTTGGCCAGTGGAGATTTAGTTGGGTTCTTCTGCCTGCAGTAGTTTTGGAATTTGTAGAGTGTAGAGTATCTGTGAAAGCATGATGGATTTGCCACATTTCTGTAGAACCCACAATGACTTAAATTATTTTAAATTCATTAAAATGTTTTGACATATAATTTGGCCCAGTTAAACTAGGTTCATTGCATGTAACTTGTTAATCCTATACAGCACATGTCGTTAAAAGCATTGCAATGTTTATTTGCTTTTTCTAGCTTCTTTTAGATCAGATCTTTGTGGTAAACCTTTTATATAAGAAATTTATAGTCTTGTTTACTACGTTAGTGCAGTGAAATGTTTTCCTAGTACACTGCAAATCTTGTGTAAATACTGAATGAAATGGTGTTTGTGGGGAAAAGTGCTGCAATTTCATGTAACTGAGCAACTATTTGAATACAGCAATGTAAACGTTAAAATACCGTCGGGTTAGTTTTATAGCAAAATTTCTACCGACCACTAACGATAGACTTAAGAACTTCAGACTGAACAATGTAATTTTCGGCGTTCCGTTAAAGGAGATTATAGTCCAAATCCTTTCTACTTGTGTTTGGACAAATGATGGTGCTGATCCCTCCTGTGCACCAAACCCCCAATATCAGAATGGCATTCAAATGCTCAACGCAATCAAAATGGGGAGAATATCAAACTGTATCCTTTCCCTGTGTTATTGCATACTTGCATGACACTTTTAGGCTTAAATCATGGCAGCTTCATGATAAGGCCTGGTATTTGCTTGCATTATTAATAACAGGTATTTTTTTGCATCACTACAGATCTAAGAAACATTCCACTATGCATCAAACATTGTAAATATGTTTAAAGTTATTGATAAATGGAATTTCAGTTGATTACAGTCCCCTTTTGTCCTGTGACTGTTACAGAGTAACAGGAGTCAGGTCTAATTATCCGCTTTAATCTTTCGGTTTGCAACATTCTTCCAGAGTCAGGAGTGCTGGGAATGTAAACAGCCAGATAGGTACTGCTTTCAGATTTTTTTTTAAAATTAATGTTCATTGGAAAATTGCTTAGGATTAATTTTTCTCACTATACAGATGTGTGATGGGCCCCTTTAAATGTAATGAGAAATTTACAGGGCTAGAGTTTTTGCACAAATCCTTCTCAAATAAGGGAGAACCCAACACAGCCATTTATCTAAATCAAAGCCCTATAATGAATATTAATACTAATTATTAGGGATGCACTGAATCCAGGATTCGGTTCGGGATTCTGCCAGGATTCTGCCTTTTTCAGCAGGATTCGGATTTGGCCGAATCCTTCTGCCTCTCCGAACCGAATCCTAATTTGCATATGCAAATTAGGGCCAGAGAGGGAAATCACATGACTTTTTGGCACAGAACAAGGAAGTAAAAAATGTTTAACCCTTCCCACCTATAATTTGCATATGAAAATTAGTGCTCTGGTTCGGTATTTGGCCAAATCTTTCGGGAAGGATTCAAGGGTTCGGCCGAATCCAAAATAATGGATTCGGTGCATACCTCCTAATTATTTATTTTTCTATTAAAAGGCGTTGAATGCTCTCTAGTGCAACCTTTTTTGGTCCAGGGACCGGTGTCGAAATGTTTTTCAAGGAACAGGGGGTGTGGTGGTTCAGGAGGGGGCGTCGGTGTCTAATTTGGCACAACTCATTGATTTCAGGCTCGGAGGCCCAGGACTGTCCACGGCCCGTCGGTTGGGGACCCCTGCTCTAGTGCATTTGCTGTGTTGTATGTCCCTTCATATATTTTTATAGGTATACATGAGCCTTTTGATTCATTTATTATTTCAAATGGTTTGTACTTGGTACAGTTGCAATTCATGGAGGCATATTTATCTAATTTTAGTGGTTTTAGATGTTTTTTAAACCATAAACCACACATTTTTTGAGATTTGTGGGAAAAATGGAAATTCGATTGTTCTTAAATGGGCCCCTTAGAATTAATTATTTTAAATGGAAACATCAGGGAGAACAGTTTCCAGGTAACCAATCCCATACCTGAAGTGGGCTGCTTTGATTTTTTTGACAGGGCTGCTTTTTTTTCTCCGTGAAACATAGTCTGGGTAAGAGTCGGGGTTGAAGATCAGGCCAAGGTCAACAATAATGCAAGCAAGGTACCAAGGGAAGTTCTGAAGAGAGAAGGTCAGGCAGAGAAAATTAAGAATCTCCGGAACAAGTTCAACCCCTGACACCAACAGAACAAAGAAACGTACTCAGTCAAAACTCACAAATTCAACTTGGAAATAATCCAAACTCAAATTTTAATTTTAGACACTTGGATAACACCTGAACTGGGAACTGGCACTTATACGACAGTTTCACCCACTGTAAATCACAGCACTTTTATACCCGTGTGAATTGTGTCCGTACGTTACCCTCCCGTTTAGACTGTAAGCCCCACGAGGTAGGGTCCTCCATCCTTTTGTCTCCTTGACACTGCAGAATTACATTTTATATTTATGTGAATTGTACTTCTAATAATTTATTATTGTTATTTATTAATGCAGTGAACCCTCGTTGTTACAACTAATTTATTGTTGCTGTACAGTGCTTTGCCCTCAAGGAGCGCTATACAAATAAAAATATACATACATACATACATACATACATACCTTGACACTGGAAACCTAAAACCTGAGGTGCCCCTAGTAGCTCCCAATTTTCTTTTCTACTGATTCACAGCACATACTGTTTTCACAATATGTAGTAAATATGGAATGCAGGTATGGGATCCATTTGCGTTCCGCTTTGCTACGTTCAGCCACGGGGGAGCGCAGGAATAGACGCAAGCAATTCTTTTCAATGGGCCTATACTTAAACAAGCGCATGTAGTTGACGAACACAGGGAAAAATGCAGTGTATATATATATATATATATATAAGTACCTGCACTCCGACTCCAAATAACTTTTGTATGGGTGCTGGGTCAAGATGAGTGTATAGTATAGAAGGATCCCCACTCCAATTTCTGTGCTCCAAAAGATTTATTTATTCACTGTTGCATCCAACGTTTCGACCCTCATTGGGGCCTTTGTCAAGGATGACAAAGGCCCCAAAGAGGGTCGAAACGTTTGATGCAACAGTGAATAAATAAATCTTTTGGAGCACAGAAATTGGAGTGCGGATCCTTCTATACTATATATATATATATAAACAAAAGTGTTTTATTTACATTAGTTAAAGTATTTACAGGAACGTCTGTAAATAAAATACTTTTTTGTTTGGGCAGCTTCTGTGAGTGCTGTATATTTTTTCTTTTTTATGTTCCTCCTTACCTGCACCCAGGACAGTTGGCCTACAGTTAAGAGTAGTGCTCCTCTTTGATCCTGTGTGGTTATTAATAAATATATATATATATTTCCCGAATGAGTGATGTACACAAAAATATACAAGGGCAAAACACGTTTACATTTCGTCTGGACAAAGTTTCTATATCAAGGTGTTTTCAGCTGTGCTCCAACATGTTTTTGTGTTCATCGTTTGAAGTACTTCTAAGCATTTTTGTTTCACGGGTCATAAAAACAAGCCCTTCTCTTTAGTGAGGAACTGTAGCTTACTTTATGGCAGTGTGTTATGAAAATGATTAAATGATTACCCATAGGTATGTCTCCAGAAGGCATACACAAACACAAGAAACAACTCTTACATTTTTCTGGTCATATTTCTTTGATTTGTGCTTTTGGGCACTGGTTATTTCCTCTAAACTTTGATAATCTGAATTCCCTGTAAGCTTGCTTCCTGTTTCCTCCTGGTTATCACCTTTTGATATAACGTTATTATTGAACTTTAAGCTTGATAGATCCCGGAGAACTACACCCTAAAAAGCTAAAAATGCCAGATTTTGTATAATGAACTTATTGCAACAGCCTAAAGTTTCAGCTTGTCAATAGCAGCAATGATCCAGAACTTCAAACTTGTCACAGGGGGTCACCATCTTGGAAAGTGTCTGTGACACACGCTCAGTGGGCTCTGAGCAGCTGTTGAGAAGCTAAGCTTAGGGGTCGTCACTAATTATCAAGCAGAAAATGAGGTTGGATTTATTATGAAAAGGTACTGGAAAAAGGTACCGAATCCTTCGGACCCTTACTACCAGACTTGCTGTTTCTTCCCCCAAGCCATAAGGCTCCTGAATACTCAGGGACCGGACAGATCTCACACACACAAACACACTCCATTTGACCTTCTTATATACCACAACGTTACACAGCCACTGTATGCAATTGTATAAATAAATAGCCATTGGATACAATTGTTGTCTATGAGCACATCTGCACTTTATCATGTTCTTACTACTATAATATCACATTGATAAACTTGTGTCTGACATTTAGCAATATTTACTTTACATATTACATCTGCTGGGTTTGCACTTTGTCTTGTCCTGTCCCTGCACTATGCTGTCCCCTCTTGCAGTAGTTGCACATTTTTGCACTTTTTGTCTATTGTCTGGTACTTCTATGTTGTGTGTAGTACCATGGTCCTAGAGGAACGTGTTTCATTACATTGTGTACTGTACGAATGTATGTGGATGAAATGACTGTAAAGTCATTCTTGACTCTTGAATATAAGCTGGTGCTACAGGGCTGATATAAGGGAAACTGTCATGGGAAAACATGTTTTTAAAAAAAATGCATCAGCTGCTCCAGGAGACTTCTGCACTGAAATCCATTTCTCAAAAGAGCAAACAGATTTTTTTTTTTATATTCAGTTTTGAAATCTGACATGGGGCTAGCTATTTTTGTCAATTTCCCAGCTGCCCCTGGTCATGTGACTTGTGCCAGCACTTTAGGAGGGAACTGCTTTTTTTCCATTTCAATGTAACTGAATAGTACGCAGTGGGACATGGGTTTTACTATTGAGTGCTGTTCTTGGATCTACCAGCTGTTATCTTGTGTTAGGGAGCTGTTATCTGGTTACCTCCCATTGTTCTGTTGTTAGGCTGCTGGGGGGGGAAGGATGGGGGTGATATCACTCCAACTTGCATTAAGGGCTGGGGCAGACAGGGAGATTCGGGGAGATTCTGTCGCCTGGCGATTAATCGCTTGGTGACAATCTCCCCGAACTGCCTTCTCCCTGTCCGCCGCCTGTTTAAATCAAAAAGCTCCAGCGCCAATACACACGCGGCGCGGCGTTTTCCAGAATCGCCTGAAGTTTCCTCACGAAGCAACTTCGGGCGATTCCGGAAATCGCCGCGCCGCGGGTGTATTGGCGCTGGCGCTTTTTGATTTAAACAGGCGGCAGACAGGGAGAAGGCAGTACGGGGAGATTGTCGCCAGTGATTAATCGCCAGGTGACAGAATCTCCCCGAGTCTCCCTGTCTGCCCCAGCCCTAAAGAGTGATTGAAGTTTATCAGAGCACAAGTCACATGACGTGGGCAGCTGGGAAATTGACAAAATGTCTAGCCCCATGTCAGATTTCAAAATGAAATATAGAAAAATAATCTGTTTGCTCTTTTGAGAAATGGATTCAGTACAGAATTCTTCTGGAACAGCACTATTAACTGATGCAGTTTGATTTTTTTTTTCCCATGACAGGCCCCCTTTAAATTCTGATGCTAATTGCACTGGTGTCTGTGCTGCCATGTAGAAATTATCTGTATTATTGACTAATCAGTCTTATATTATGACTATAGCTGAGAAAGTGACAGCAGCAAAGAGCATGTGAATCAGAATCCGAAAAGAAGATGGGGAGCTACTGGGGCATCTATTGGGGAGACACAGATCTTTACTGCTAAAGAGCTGTGGTTGCCTTGGGCTGTACAGAAGTCCCAAACTTAATATACAATATTTGTAGCCTAAAACTTTAGTTCTCCTTTAAGTGGCTTAGCAATCAAAGGAACCCTTTACCTTCTACCTGAGCAAGGCAAGCTGTTACCTTGTCTCTATGCCAAAATAGGCACATCAGGCAAATTGGTTCCAATGCAAATTTGTACTTGTGCTTGGGGTGTGTCTTATAAAGAAGTGCAATCTTTTCCCAGTACAGCACCTAGCATTACTGAATCCTAAAAGGTTTATCCCCAAGTAAGCTTGACCTTCTATTAATCTGAACCGTTTAAACCCCAAATAGCCACTTAAGCGTCCACTAACAGATGTGTTTCTAACGATAGGGCTCGCTAATGAAGCCAGATCAGTTATGCAGTGCTGACAGCTGTAGAATTTGTGTAAAGTTTCAGAAAAATAATATACAGTTTAGGGAATGTCAAGAGTATATCGTCACGAGAAAGGCCTAACACCGGCGTGCTGGAAAATAATCAAAAGAATGAACAAGGCCGAGGTTTAACTATGGTCATTTAATAGGAAGAATTTTCGACTAATTACTTTGCAATGGAGATTTAGATTTCTCTTTTATCCTCAAATGCTTCCTAGTTTAGTTTGTTGGATTGTTTCATGGAAATGTACATGGATGCTTACAATTGCATGGAAACTGTAGATGTTATCGGGTGAAAAATTTCTGAATTACTTCATACAGAGGCTTTTTTTCCCCTTAAAGGAGAAGTCAACCCCTTCAGACGCTAAAATCCCTCCCGTGTTGCCCTCCCCCCCGGGCTAATGCCCCTAAGTTGCTACTTACCCCTCAGCGCAGGTTCTGTCCACGGAGTTCACAGGCGCCATGTTCTCCCGTGCAGTCTTCCTCCTGGATGCCCCGGCGGCGCATGTGCAGTAGGAGCATTTGCCGGTTCAGCTCTACTGCGCATGTGCCGAAAGTCACAAAGTTTCAGAAAGACTGCACGGGAGAAGATTGCAACTTCGGGGCATTTGCCCGGGGGGAGGTAGGCCGGAAGGGAGGGGGGCAACACGGGAGGGGGGAGGGATTTTAGCGCCTGAAGGGTTGACTTCTCCTTTAAGGTGGCCATAGATGCACAGATAATATCGTACAAAAAATTTTTCCGGTGCATGTATGGATGAAAACAAGCCGACCAATATCTCCAGATGATTTGGATATCATCGACTGGTCGATCGGGCTGGACGGAAAATTTTGATAGAGTGCCTTTGAAGACACTCTTCACATCGGCTATTGTTAGCAGGGCCGGGCCAAGGTATTTTGGCACCCTAGGCAAGGGCTTCAATCAGTGCCCTCCACCCAGTCCTACACCTTACTATTCATATTGCCCCCTGTACCAGTGCCAGCACCTATCATATTGCCCCCTTTTGTACCTGTGCCAATGGCAGTCAATCCCTCCGATGTCCCCCAAGTGCCCAATCTGTACCTGTACCGGCATAAATAGAAAAAAATCCATCATACCCCTAATTTGTACCTGTTCATGAAAATTTAAAAACTATTAAAGGCCAAGCAAACCAGGGTTTAAAAAAAAGAGAAAATTCCCCTTAAAAGTACGCCCTCCCCCATGATTGCACCCTAGGTGGGCGCCTACTCTGCCTACCCCTAGTTCCGGCCCTGATTGTTGTGCTGAATCTTCAGATACAGGTAGAATCTATTCTACCTATATAGCTGATGGTTCAGCTCTACACTCGTATATTGAAACTTACAATCGTTCTTGGAAAGATCTTTTACAAGAAAGATCGTAATTGTAACATCTATGACCACCATTAATCAATGGAGTAGTAACTGTGGCATTTGCTCTTCTACAGCCTTCTGCATGCCTATTATATTTCTCATGAAAGACATTGTTTTTTTCGTACATTCAGCAGTAAAACATCTTTTTAATTACCTATAAATATAGGCTTTTCTGTATAAATGTATTTATATTTTACAGAGTTAAAGAATTCTACTGGTAGGAGTATTTAATGCTGCACCCTGAACACTTTTTTTTTTTTTGCTGATTTTTTTTTTTTCCTGTTGCAACGGAAATAATTCCTTTGCTAATTTTGCTTAGGCTAGTACAAGAGCTTTGTATAACACAGAAATAGGATTAAGTTACCATTAAGGTTTTACACTGATCTTCTGCCGGGCTAGAAAGCTTTTTAGCACCTAGGACCCAAAGACTGTTTATATAAGTAAAGGATTTCACAAGAGAAACAACAGATAAACTTTATAGCCATTGATCTAATGTTCATTTGCACCTGGTTTGCCTTTGGCTGAAAGATTGAGTGGTGGCTAAGTAAAACTCCTGTTTGGTTCTATAGTTCATTTAATTAAGGACTTATCTGTACTTTTCTCCCTTTAATACTTCTTTTGTTGGGAAGGCATTTTTGTTCGAAGTTAATATGATCACTGAAAGGTGTATGTATTTCAAGAAGGTTTTGTTCATTAATTACCATTGGGCTTAATCAGAAAAAACAGCTTTAAAACCTTTTCCTTCTTGCACCATTTTTAAAAAAAAGTTATTTATGATTTACTCCTGTGCCGAGTGCCATGGTGGCATTCCCTGTTTTATTTCAGAGAAATGTTTATTTTCTTTGTACAGACCCAAAGGCTACTCCTGAAGTCACGTGGGATATTGGCCCATGTTAACATTTTATCAATAACACAAAATAAAACGATTGCAGTGGAACCTAAATTTCACATACATTTTACCTAATTTAACAATGGTTTTTTTTTGGTCCCATGAATCTATAAAACCTAATGCATCTCCCTGGTTTTACATGGTTTTACACAATTTTTTACTGGTTCTCTGAAAAATGTATGTATTTTTTTTTTCTTTTGCTTTTTCAAAATAAATGTACATTACATAATCCTTATAAACTATAAAATATCAAAAGGGTTGTTAGTAATAATGGAGGGGGAAGATAAGATGAGGATAGCTATTTATTAGCTCATTACTAGCAGATTATTGGGGAATTAAACTGCACAACTACAATCTTCAAACACTTTCAAGGTAACATAGATTTTACAATATATTGTAGATTCCTTAACTCCTGTAGGTGTTCAAGGGTGAACATCACCCATCAATGTCAATGCCTCCTGCAGACTTTAATCCAAATTTGGCACCTTATTTGAATACAGTTATCCAGAATGCTGGGCACCTGGAGTTTTCCATATAAGTAATCTTTGGATCTCCATATTAAAATATAATTTAAACCCAGTTGGATTGGCTTGCCTCCAATAGGGATTCATTATATTTCAGTTGGGGAAAAATGAAATCGTTTTTAAAACTTTGGATTATTTCATTAGAGATGGCCTTCCCGTAATTCTGGATAATGGTTTTCCAAGTAACTGATCCCATACCAGTACAAGGATGATTATTATTATTATTATTATTATTATTATTATTAAATAGAGGAGGACACAGGCCACAAAGCCGAGCAAATGTATAGAAATATATATTGTCTGGGAATGCATGAACACAAGTCTGCCCTTGAAATGCTATCAGCATGTAATCAACCATTACATCCGGAATTTTCCTGAAGTGACTTATTAGAAAGTTTCACGTGAGGAAGTGTCAGTGGAGATGCTCGATAACATATCCAGCACAAATCAGTAGACACTGATAAGCTCTGATTGTGTATTATGGGTCTACAGTTCTGATTATCAGATAAGTGTTGGGTTAGACAACCTTTACGAGCATCTTCCGTTTAGTTGGGCCAACACAACGTAGCATGTTGATTAGATTTTATTCTGGGTTAAAGAGACTCTGTTGGTGATATGTTGGAAAATATGGAAACTAGATGAAAGCATTGGCCTTTGTATAGTCCTATATAGTTTAGGCTACTAGCATCGAACAGGGATCCAGTCATTGGTTCTGTTGCAAAAAAAAAAAATCTTAAGTGCCATAATGCCTGGTTTGCTCATCCAAATCTGAAAAAATGTTTGCAAGCAACTTAATCAGATTGTGTACAAATAAGATATTCAGATGTCATTTTTAGATTAAGACTCTCCATGCATAAACTTTTGAAGTCCTTTCTAAATAACATATTCTTAAGACAACCCTAGATTTCCTTTAAAGTAGGACTAAGGCTTAACTAAACAAGTAGGCTAGAAATGGGCTTCTGTACCAGCCCAAGGAAACCACAGCCCTTTAGCAGTAAAGATCTGTGTCTCCCCAGTAGATGCCCCAGTAGCTCCCCATCTTCTTTTCTGCTGATTCACATGCTCTGTGCTGCTGTCACTTACTGAGCTTAAGGATTGGCTCACAATATGTTGCATATAAATTTCACAATATTTGGCTGATTATCAGTTTAGATGACATGGGAACCCTTATTTTCTACTTGATCATTTGTGATGACAAGCAACTCTTCAGTTACATTTTTTTTGTATATACAAAAACTGTTTTATGCTGTATTGATCCAGAACTGGATGTTGCCAGACTCTTCATGATTGGCCATTTGTTTCCTAAATAGTGTGCTGATGGGTCATTGCTACTATAGAGATAGTAGTAATCTTTAGGTTAGTTCAATAGGTCCAGTATATAAAATGGCATTTCTAGTCCTATTCATGTTTAGGGTTTAGTTCTCCTTTAAATGGTTGTATTTGTGAAGCACATTATATCTGTTCCATGATATTTTGAACTTCTCAGACTGGGGTTCTTTTGGTATGTTACATATATATATATTTATTTCATTGTTGTAGCTGCTTACAAGAAAGTGTGCCAAAGCTTTACCCCTGCCTTTTTGCGAGATTTTGCGAGAGGCTCGTTAACATGTTTTCCTCAGTCTATAAAAGACATACATTTTAAAAAGAACAAAACAATTCCAGACATTTATTTTAACAAGTTATAGGACCTATGGCCATAATGATATGGCCTTGTCTATAAGAGCAACTTTAGACTTTTTCCAGTTAAGCCCTAAGAAAAAGTGGATAGAGATTTAGGATCAACAAAGCTCTGATGTTAAAATAACAAATGATCTTGCCTACACCAAAGTGCAACCAATTTGATGCTGTCAACAAGAGACCCTCTGGGTGAGCTTTGTCAGGTTAGTATGTGTGTTTAGTAGCTGATCATGTTATACAGTAGCTCTGCGTTCTGCATGTTATACAGTAGCTCTGTGTTCCTCTGAGCACTTTTGCAGTATACATAGCTTGGTTTCTGCAATATTCGTATATTTATAAGTACAGTATTTAAAGGAGAATCCAGCCTGTAATGGGAAAAAACCCTCCCCTGTGTAGA
>CM044434.1:147478331-147510327 GCA_024363595.1 Xenopus borealis
GGGTTTTTTTTTTTTTTTTAATGAAGGGTTGAATTCTAGCATAGCATGACTGTGTGTATCTTTTATTGTAATGGATACTTGAATCTATAGACTATCCTGTTCTATACTAACAACTTGGTGTTTTTCATGATCGTGTTTTAATTATTTGCCTCCCCCTCTGCCGCTTTCCAACAAGTGAGGGTCACTGACCCCAGCAACCAAAAAGCTATTGCTCTGTAAGGTTACACTTTTATTTACCTAACACGAGTAACTCAAAACAACTGGACTTGCTGAGAAATTTTAATGAATATTTTTCACTGCTCATCCTAGCAGCTTCTTCAGTTCAACTGACTGGTGTAGGGGAGTTCTCGGCATATAGACTCTTCCAACAATCCAATCACAACGGCACATTGTAACTCTTCAGAGAGGTGACATCTAATTCATTGGACAATAACATCATGTTCACAAGGGAAGATGTCCACGGGAACAAACTTGCTTTTTGGACTGTTTGATATGCATCCAAGAGGGGGGTAACTTAAAAACATATCTTTTTTTTTATTCCCACCATCCGCTGGAACACAAACTGGGTGTCATTCGAAATCTGCACCACAGGGCGGAATGCGTGGCAGTGGCAACTGATACAGAGTCCAAGGACAAGGAGCATAAACATCTCAGAGGAGCTTTAAAAGCATTTGGCTACCCAGATTGGGCCTTTGTCAAAACAGCAGCAACCAAGCCCAACAGGAACGTCAAAAGAAATAACCGCCTGGAGACACATAGTAAGCGAAACAGTGATCCCATATGTAGCTGGAGTGTCAGAGAAACTCAAGAGGATTTTCAACAAACACCACGTCCCTGTATTTTTCAAACTTGGCAACACACTGAGACAAAAACTGGTACACCCAAAGGATCCAACTCCTAAGGTAAAACCAAAGTAATGTGGTATACGCAGTCCAGTGTAGCGAGGAGTGCACAGATACATTGGGGAGACAAAATAACTGCTCAGTACGCCAATGGATCAGCATAGGAGGGCGAACTCTGCAGGGCAAGACTGGGCTGTTTTTTACACCTAAAAGACAAGGGACACTCATTTGAAGATAGCAATGTCCAAATTTTGGTTTGAAAGAGGCGATTCATGTTAAGGTGGAGAAACCATCCCTGAACAGAGGTGAGGTTCTTTGACACCACCTGTCTGCTACATACAATGCTGTGCTAACATCTGTACCCCGACAGTTTCAGAACTATTCACACATCCATTCATGCAACTCTCACAAGTAAGACCTGTGTCTAGGAGTTGCATCCTATTACTGTAACTACACAGAATCAACACCACTGTGAATTTCAGATGTCCCCTCTCTGAAAAGTTACAATGTGCCGTTGTGATTGGATTGTTGGAAGAGTCTATATGCTGAGAACTCCCCTACACCAGTCAGTTGAACTGAAGAAGCTGCTCGGATAAGCAGTGAAACGTATTCGTTAAAATTTCTCAGCAAGTCCAGTTGTTTTGAGTTACTTTTGTTAGATATACCATGACCTGGATGAATGAGAATCTTCATAGTCATATTCCACTTTTATTATTACTTTTTATTATACAACGTTTAGGCTCTTATCCAAACCACTACATGGTTGCTAGTGGAAAAACCCTGTATTTGAAAATGTGGATATTTGTGATGCACCCCAAGGCTAAGGAAGTACAGATAATGGGCATATGATCTAGACCACTTAACTACAAACACACAAAAGATAGTGTGCATTGATCAATCCTCTTTTGTACACCTGTAACTTTTTAAAAGACTCGTCTGTGTGACAACATTAAGATTTACAATGACAAGCCTACAGTAGTGGGATATCTATCAAAATTGCCAAAAATTCTTACAAAATGTAACATAGTAGGTTAAGTTGAAAAAAGGCACACATCCATCAAGTTCAATCTTTGAATTCTATTTTAACCTACCTAACTGCTAGTTTATCCGGAGGAAGGGGGAAAAAAACTATTTGAAGCCTCTCCTTGCCTCAGAGGGGGAAACATTCCTTCCTGACTCCAAAATGGAAATCGGACCAGTCCTTGGATCAACTTATACTATCTGAGCTGTCTTCCATAACCCTTTATCCCCTCACTTGCTAAAAAGCCATCCAACTCCTTAAAGGAGAAGGAAAGGCTAACATTAAGCTTTATCAGAAAGGTCTCTAAAACCTCACAGTAATGCTGTGTCCTCTGTCAAAAGAAACACATTATTTCTTTCATACTATTGTGTATACATGGACTTCTGTATCAAACTTCCTGTTTTCAGCATAAACCTCCAGGGATAGGGCTTGAGCATGCTCAGTTTGCTCTTCTCTCCCTCCCTACTATAATCTGAGCCCAGAGCTATGAGTGAGCAGGGAGAGACTCAGGCAGGATGTGATGTCACACCAAGCTAATATGGCAGCTGCTATCCTAAACAACCAAATAGAGCTTGTTCAGTTATTTACATAGGCTTTCTGCATAATAAATAGTGTTCTAGCTTGCATTATTGTGGCTAATCTTTTGGCAATATACTGCCCTGTAGCTTTTCTTCTCCTTTAAAGTGGACCTGTCACCCAGACACAAAAATCTGTATAATAAAAGTCCTTTTCAAATTAAACATGAAAACCAATTTCAAATTTTTATTAAAGCATTCATAGCTGTTTGAAGCTCATTTAAAAATCTCAGCTGTCAATCAAATATTGTCTGCCACTCCTCTATGCCTTAGGCATAGAGGCGGGGCAGATAATTACTTTCACTTTCCATTCAGCACTTCCTAGATGCCACTGCTCCCCACACATTCCCCCAGTTCTCTTAACCATTTAATTGTGTAGCCAGGACATAGGGATAGACATCGGGTCCCCCATTCTGGTGCACAAACAAGATTCTGAGATGATACAAGGCTTGTCTTAATAACACAAAATGGCTCCTGCCAGCTTGCTATAATTATGAATTCCCAGACTGAAGGAAATAAGAATAAAATAATGTATATAGTGTAATTAATGTTCATTTTGCTTGACTGATGTGATAAAATATGATTTTTTATATTTTTTTGGGGCGACAGGTCCACTTTAAAGCTATCTAATGTATCAGCCTGTACAACTGATTCAGGGAGAGAATTCCACATCTTCACACGTCTGCTGTAGTTATATTGATGATATTTTCTGGAGATGAAGCCACCCTCTCTCCGCTATGCCATTCATGGGTATCTTCTCTGTGTTAAAAAAATGGTTCTGGTTTGGCCAAGATTTTTAGTTGAATTTAAAAACATGTTTTAACTGGAGGCCAATAATTTCTGTAGGCTTTACCAGAACAGTTTAATGTTTTTTATTTGATTCTAGATAAATAAAAAAGGAAATCTTTATTGCAAAAACACGGTTATATCTTCTTATTTGTAGGGGATCAGTTTCTCTTATTCACAGCTTTAATTTGTTGTAATTATTTGTGTGTTGTAACTTCAGTATGAAATAATCTCTGTGGGTATCCGTGCTGTTAACCCACAGGTGCAGTAGCATTAGAAGGCTTTTCTGTCTGGCAGATAACAGTCAGAGGGAGTGTTTCTATATTCCTGAAATGCTATTAATAATATGGCACTGTGCTGTATCTCCCCATAGACATAGATCTAAACACACTGATGTTTGGAACATTTCAGGAATTCAGAAGTGCCTTGAAGTTTATGAGCAGATTTGACATTTTGGAACTGGATAGACCCTTGATGGAAAGAGTAGACTAGTCCTGTGTGAAATGGAGAGCTATGTTTACACTGGATTATTAATGCTGATTCCCCATAGTCAGGAGATCTGAGAAGTTCTTCCATCTGACTCCCCTGTTCCCTTCACCTTTCCATTAGTTTCTTTCTGTGCCTTTTACCAATGTTGTTGATAGGTTAGGGAGCAACACATTGCCCACAGGTTGTGTCTCCTTGGAGTGATCTTCTGAGCTCTGTTATGTGTTTAGTTTGCCTATTGACTTTTATTGCTTTACCCTATCTGTCGCAATCTTTTGAAAATTAATTATTGAACTATAAACATTTATTTCCAGATCTGCTGATGAATGGTAGTAAATGCTACATGGTGCTCTCTGATTATAATGCCTTCTCATTAAATATAGGAGTTTTATTCGCTTGGGCTCAATCATTCTTAATGTCATTGTTGCTGCAATATTTGTTGGACACAAGGTTGCCACCTGTCCCGATTTCACCCGGGCAGCCCAGTTTTTGGATGGACTGCCCTGTGTGAAAAGCCCATATCCAGATTTCCAAATTAGGAAACCCGCACAAGACATTTAAGTGAATGACATGGCGATCAGCCAATCGCTGATTGCCACGTCATCAGTCCCACTACGCGTCATCCGTTCTGCCCCCTATGTCACCCACCCCCACTGTCATCAGGTCCACCCCAAATGTCACAACCCCGCCCCCTGCCCATTTTCTCCAAAGAAAAAAAGGTGGCAACCCGAGGTGGACTTATTTTATGGATACATGACCACAAGGCATGGAAAAAACGGAACAAGACAATCCCCTTTTACTGGCTTTTATTGATATAGTTGAGTTAAAAAAAAGCTGTAAAGATGGCATTCCCATGTTATTATCTTTCCATAATTTGAATACTTTGTCTACTAGAAATTCCTTTAAACATTAAATAAACCCAATTGGATGGTTTTGCTTTCAATAATGATTAACTATATCTTAGTTGGGATCATGTACAAGCTACTGTTTTAGAATAAATCTCTATTTTGTAGACCGCACCAATCAAGAGTTTCTTTCCATAGAATACCTTTATTGAGACATAGGCTCTGACCCAGTACACTGGCAATGTTTCAGACCACCTTTGGTCATTTTTCATGGAAATCTCATGGAAAGAAACGCTTGGTGCTGTCTACAAAATATAGAGATTAATTCTACACAGATTTTAGTTGACATTGGTTTGACGTGCACAGAGTTTGAGCAATGTGAAGGTTATTGGTGCTGACTAAAAAACGTCTTCACGCTACTGTTTTATTATTACAGAGAAAAAGGAAATTCTTTTTTTTTATTTTTAGAAATTTGGATTGTTTGGATAAAATGGAGTCTATGGGAGACCGGCATTCTGTTATTCAGATATTTCTTGGTTATGGGTTTCCAGATTACATATGCCATACCTGTATATAATGGAGGCTTTTAATAGTCTGACAAAGTAAATTTGCAAGCCGATGCCCTGCATGGTCTCTGTGAAGCCCTTGCCTAACAGTGGAAGCGAAAGAACACAATTAGGTGCAAAATGATATCCAAATTGTTTGATCAGCAATGTGAGGCCTTTGTTTGAGCTGGCCAGAAGCCAACTGTTCTACAGTACACTGGAGCCATTGGAATTATTCAGCTAATACTCTGTGAAATAAATTCCTAACCGCTCCTTTGGAGCATTATGCAACCTTAAAAGATAAGCACATATGTGTGGATTAGACAAAACCACACTTCAGATACACTAGGAACAATAAAAGCCGTGTCCATTGCACTTAGAATGTGTTCTTGAACCTGCCCGGCACTGTAACTGTGTGACATTCCACAGGGTTTCCTCACGCAGGAGCATTTTTATTACTGATGTTTGTCTGATACTACCAAAGGCTTCTGCTGCTTCAGTCAACAAAATCACACCTGCACAGCCATTTACTACAAGAGCGATAACCTGGAAAAATATTTACAGTACTAACTATGTAATGAGAAGAGCGGATCATGAAATATCTGGCTTCTTACAACCTTGTCCTTGGGGGTCCCAGAAGATAATTCCACTGAATTCCACTGCGTCCTGCAGGGCTAGATCCAATGCATCTTCTACTGTGGGCTACGTTACTCCATTTAAAACCATTGCACTGTCATCTATAGATCAAAATCAAAGCTGACTACCTGTAGTAAAGTATAGGATCCCTTATCCCGGAAACCTGTATTACTGGAAGGCCGCCTCCCATAGGCTCCATTTAGAGTTAGACCACACGGGAAGATTCGCCACTTTTTGGTACGACTTATCTTCCTGAATTGCTTGCCGTGTCTCTCGCCCGCTAAGCTGTAAGTCGCCTGTGCCTATTTCACACGCTGTGTTGCGTTTTTCTAAGTCGCTCGAAATTGGCTCACAAGGCAATTTTCAGCTGCTTAGCGCCGTGAGTGAAATAGGTGCGACTTATAGTTTAGCGGGAGCGAGAAACGGCCAAGCAATTCAGGGAGATTAGTTGCCCAAAAGTAGTGGCGATTAGTCGCCAGGCGACTTATCTCCCTGACATTTTTCAGTGTGGTCTAACCCTTAATAAAACAATACAAAAAATGTAAAAATGTTTGTTTTCTCTGTAATTCATCCCCGTTAAGATATACAGGTGAGGGATCCGTTATCTGGAAACCCATTATCCAGAAAGAGACAAATTATGGAAAGGCCACATCCAAATTTAAAAATGTCCTTTTTTTCTCTGTAATAATACAACAGTGCCTTGTATTTGATTCAAAATTAAGATATAATTAATCCTTATTGGAAGCAAAACTGATCTATTGGGTTGAATTAATGTTTAAATTATTTTCTAGTAGACCTAAGGTAAAAAGATCCAAATTACAGAAAGATCCATTATTGGGAATACCCCAGGTCTTGAGCATTCTGGATAACAGGTCCTATACCTTTAATTGATCCTTATTGGAGGCAAAACAATCCTATGTTTAGTAGACTTAAGGTATGGAGATTACAGAAAGACTTCCTATCTGGAAAAGCTCATGTCCCGAGCATGTCCAATAGGTGGATAATAGTCCCATAGCTGTATTTGTATGCCTATTTTTGACCCAGGAGCTCCTGAAATATTCAAGTAATGTCTCGGGTTCTTCAATATCCACCGAATGGTGCTGGTTCAGATTTCTGACCTTTTCTTCAGCTGTCTGAGAAAACAAATAACATAACTAGTAACTCTACGGTCACTGGAATTAAAGTGTGTTCCCATAATACTAATAAAGGTATGGGACCTGTTATCCAGAATACTCGGGTCCTGGGGTTTGCCGGATAACAGATCTTTCCATAATTTGCATCTTCATACCTTAAGTTTACTAGAAAATCATGTAAACATGAAATAAACCCTACAGGCTGGTTTTGTTTCCAATAAGGATTAATTATACAAGCTCAAGCTACTGTTTTATTATTACAGAGAAAAAAAGGAATCCTTTTAAAAAATTTGGGTTATTTAATTATGATGGAGTCTATGGAAGATGGCTGTTATGTAATTCGGAGCTTTCTGGATAACTCGTTTCCGGAAAAGGGATCCAATTAGGGTTGCCACCTTTCCCTGTGGCTGAAACCGGACAGGGGGTGGGCCCGTGACGTCACGGGGCGGAGCTATGATGACGTGATCGCCAATTGGCCGATCGCTGCGTCAATCAAGCTAATCCCGCCCGGTTTTCCTTATTTGGAAAACCGGGCAGGAAGCATTGACCCTGGCAGCCCTTCAAAATACCGGGCTGTCCGGGTCAAAACCGGACAGATGGCAACCCTAGATCCAATACCTGTAACTGAATAATTATTACTTTATGCTATATTATTTACACTGAGGAAAGAAAAGATTTGGAGCTTGCACTAGTTGGCTCTCAGGTGGCAATTGAGATCTTTTTCTTGCTGCTTGTACTTAATCCAAAGTAAAATATAATTAATCCTTATTGAAAGCAAAACCAGCCTGTTGGGTTCATTTATTTCCATGATTTTCTAGTAGAATTAGGGCATGAAGATCCAAATTACAGAAAGATCTGTTATGTGTAAACCTTCAGCTTCCAACCATTCTGAATAACAGGTCCCATACCTGTACAATGTTAAGGTTCTATTCCCTTTATTTCTACCCTGGGCAGGCACTCAATTCACAAAATGCATTGGCCCTGCTACTGTACTTCATATTTATTTGTATTTTGTAATTGTATTGACCCTTATTTGTTACTGTTGTGCTATATGGTGTTGCATTCATAAGTAGCACTATATAAAATATATACATACACTGGAACAATATGGCAGCTCTCAGAGCAAGTGATCACCTAAAAACAACTTGGCATTTCTACCTTTCATCCTGCTTTAATCATTTTTATTGCTTATGTTCTTTTTAGACCCTGCCTTGTTCATCTTCTGGTTTGCTACGCTAATCTGGTGGATGGCAGTGCTGGACAAAAAAACTGCTTGTGTTATTCGCCAAATACTGTGAGAATAAATGAAAAAATGCAAAGTTGCGTTATATAGATGTAGTTCAGTATCAAACTATCATCGGCAGAAGAAAAAATGTATACACCTGACCAAATATAAACATTATAAAGCTTTAAAAACTCTTTTTTTGAAGATCTACATTTATTTGAATTGCAATTTATAGTATCTAAATCTGGAAAAAAAATTGGGTTTCCGTGGGTCAGTCCAATTGATGGCTTCTGGGTAAGATGCCAATGCAAGAACTTGTGAATAGCTTGTGTTTTCACTGATAATTTTCAGGTTGACTGACTGCATACCGAAATTGACTTTTATGCATAAAAACACTCAAGACTGAGACGCATCAACACCAGTTTTTATGCAAAAAAAAAAATTTTTTTTTTCCCCTATAGATTTGTAACTGTTCAATTTGCATGCATTTTAAATCCAGTCCATACTTAGCATAACACAAGCTAAGAATACAGGGAGTTATTAGAGTATTTGTGCCTGTTGATTTTAAATGTGTCTTGCAGAGGGCTGCAATATTACTCTGACCTTCAGAATATGAATATAAAATTTTGCATGCAACCAGGTGTAATATTGATATGGGGCCAAAGGAGATGATGAGGGATGCATGAAGTAGAAGCATTACCATGGGGTAACCTCTGTGAGAGAGATTAGTAAAAAGAGTAATAGTTGAAAGTGGTAGCACCGGGGAGATACTACTGAGGGACATATTGCATGGTGGTACCTGATATGGATGGTATCCATGTTTGCCTGGGATTACCATAGGTATTCATGTCTGAGTAAGAGGGACTACCATGGGGCTGCATGGTGGTTGAGAAGTAATACCATGATGACGTCTTATTGAAATGGATTATGATTGAGAGGAATTAGCATGGTGGTGCTTGAATGACCTTTTCCTGGGTATTCACCATTGAGAGGGATTACCATGGGATTCTTTGTGGAGGTGTGCATGACGATGGGCTGACATGGACATGCTTGATTGAAAGGAATATGGCCGAGAAGGACACACTGGCTAAGCTTAGAGTTGCCACATTTTTCATTAGTTTTGGACTGATTATGACGTGCGATTTCATGTCTGTAAATTAGACTTCAGTTCATGTAAAAATAACAAAAAGTGAGAATATATTTTTAGCAAGTGATGGTGGTCCTGTCAGATTGAGTTTATTTATACCCCGAGACATAGTTATTCTCTCAACTCTGTGTCGGATGGAAGAAGGATCCAATGCTGCATCCAAAATTCTGGTTGGGAAAACAACATATGAAAGCCCTTTCATGTAACTGTATATTTACTGACCAATCTGCTCTGCGTTTAACAGCTTTGCAGATAACATTATTATGTTTGACTGAACTTAATGGCCACAGTCTAAGTAAAAATGCTGCTAAGATTTACACCCTTCCCCCAAATACAAACATTCCTCTAAACTAGTACCAGGCACAACCAGATATACTTTGTCATCAGTATTAATTGATTTTTCTCCATGGCTATTCATGTGCCTGCCTGTATTCCACCATCACCAAGGCTTGGGACAGACACTGGCTTCATTATGCTCAGGGAGCACAACTTCACTATGAACTATCACTATTTTCCTGAACACCATTAAACCTTATGAGTTACAATTATTAATATAGGCTTGCTGTTTTACAGATCATTCTATAGTTTGTGAGTGTGTATTGAGACTTGCGATGATCCATATCAAACCAAATCCATAATTTTTAAGTTCAGCCATATACCAAATCCTTCACCAAAAATCTGGGTGACTACTAAACCAAATCAGAACCCATCATTCATGAAAAAAAAAATGCAATTAGTTTACATTGGATTCTGTGTGATCAAACAATGCAAAAAGCAATGAGATCTGACTTAATCTTATACCAAATTTTGGGTATCCGTGCATATCATACTAAAATAAGATGGTTATATCCATCCTATCATATTGAAAGGGTCTGATATATTAAAGCAGTGGTCCTCAAACTTGGCCCTCCAGCTGTTGAGGAACTACAAGTCCCACAATGCATTTGCCTGACTGTGGCTGTCAGACTCCATCATTGCATTGTGGGACTTGTAGTCCCTTAACAGCTGGAGGGCCAAGTTTGAGGACCACTGTATTAAAGAGTGAGAAGAGACACTAAAGGACTGATTTATTAATGATCGGACATCTTGTTTGGGCGATATGAAACAATAAAATATGATAAAGAGATCCTTGTCCTGCTTACATATTTTTGCATTTAAATTCAGGCTTTTAGACGGAGAATAAAGAAATTGATGCTAGAAAGCACAATTCTCTCTCTAAGTTCAAATTTTCAAACCCAAGGTTTAATTAAATAAGAGCCCCTAAAAATTGCTCTTGATATGTTTTTACAAATGGACAGCCATCAGATTAATTTCCTAAGACTGGGATCAAAAATGAGTTGATTGTATCTTCTTTTCTTTGGCTATACATATACTCTTCTTTCTTCATACACAATAGCTTCAGCTCTTGGATGGTGGTGGGTTTCCTCACATGAACGGCTTGTTTTAGGTCTTTCCACAACATTTTTTAATTGTATTAAGTTCAGGACTTTGACTTGACCATTCCAGAACATTCACTTTATTATTCTTTAACCATTCTTTGATAGAATGACTTGTGCGTTTAGGATCGTTGTCTTGCTGCATGACCCACTGACTCTTGAGATTCAGTTCACGGACTGATATCTTGACATTTTCATTTAGAATCCTCTAGTATAGTTCAGACATTATTGTTCCATATATAATGGCAAGCAGTCCAGGCCCAGATGCAGCAAAATCATAACGCTCCTACCACTATATTTTTACAGATGGTGGTTCTTATGCTAGTATACAGTGATTCTTCTTTTTACAGATGTACCGTTCCTCATTTAAGCCAAAAAGTTTTATTTTATCTTCATTCATCCGCAAAACATTCTTCCAGTAAGCACCTTGTTTGTCAACATGATCTTTAGCAATGTTTTTGGGGGAGATCAGTGGCTTGCTTTCCAAGCCATATGTCAAAGGCATCACCTTTGTTTGAGCCATGATACACATCCACAAATGTTTTGTATGTGTTATCAGGCTTTGCTGGATCCCCGTTCTTCAAATACAACATGGTCTCTCGGTCACACTTGAACATCTCATCGGCTGAAAATACCAGACTCTGATTTCACTTTTTTAAATTATTTGAAAATACTAAGGATTCACTTACTTTTGCCACACACAAACATACAGGTATAGGACCTGTTATCCAGAATGCTTGGGACCTGGGGCTTTCCTTATAATTAATCTTTCTGTAATTCATACCTTAAATCTACTAGAAAATCATGTAAATATTAAATAAATCCAATAGGCTGGTTTTGCCTCCAATAAAGATTGATTTTATCTTAGTTTGAATCAAGTACAAGGTACTGTTTTATTATTACAGAGAACAAGATAAAATGATAAAATGGAGTCTGTGGGAGAGAGTGTTGCTGTAATTCATTTTTAATACATTTTTTAAATTAGATAACGGTTATACCTGTATAGAACATTTTTAAGGGCACATACTTTCAAGCACCATTGTACCTGTATAGTAGATTTTTTTTTTGTATTGTATGTTTCACACAACCATATTTTTGCCTTGGTGTGTCAAATTAGAGTTAACGTTGAATGGTCTATTGCATATGTCCTAATTCCAAGTTTTTCTGCACCGTAGCTGTGTTGATTGTTTTGAGGTGTGTAAGAAACCATGAACCAACAAAGCCTGGAACAATGTATCTCCAGGTACAAAGACTGAAGGCTGTTTTCAAACTCTTCAGCTCCAGTCAGGGCCGCCATTGGGACACAGGGGTACTCCTGTACTGGGCCCGGGCCTGAAAGGGGGCCTGGCTATGCTGAACTTTTCAAAATAGCCAGGCCCCCCTTGACCACGGCGAAGCCATGCTGCATATTCCACCCCAAAAAGCTGAACAGCTGAAGTCCCGAAAGCATCGAAAAGACCCGAAGACTTGAAGCAACATAAAGACCCAAAGCGGCGAAAAGACCAGAAGTCACGAAAACAGCCGAAAGTGAAGTCCTGAAGTGGCGAAAAGACCCAAAATCACTAAAGGAGGCGAAGTCCACTGAACACCATTTTTTTTAAAATATCCCCTGGCCACCAATGTATTATGTCAATACTCTATAGGCCCCTGCCGCCAATGTTTTTTTTTTTTTTTTTTTTAATTCAAATTCTCTGGGGCCCCAGTTTTTTGGGGGCCCAAATCTCTTGTTGTATGGGGCCCTGTAATTTCTAATGGTGGCCCTGGCTCCAGTACCGCTCCAGCATATTGTGCGAAATAAATGATAGTGGACTCATGAGCGGCAAGCACCACTTAGGCCTAATCAGGAGATTTTTGATATAACCGCTTACCAGCACATACACCTAAGTGTCTAGGAATTTATGGTAGCCGGCCATCCCACGACTAAATATATTTTGAAGTATTAAAAACAACATTGAGTGATCTTATTTGGGGTGTTTCTTAGTAGCTATTGATCTAGGAAGGCAATTTCAGGAATGTGTTTTTCCAGCAATTGCATCTGGTTGCATTGACCTGCCAACATCCCGGTCTCTGCGCTGGATTCATTCCCTTACTCCACTCCTGTGTGTCTGCCTCACAGTCTGCTGCATCATTATGCTTCTAATGTGCAATATAATAAATATGGGACCTGTTATCCAGAATGCTCAGGACCTGGGGGTTTCCAGATAAAGAATCTCTATTTTATTTGGATCTCTCTAAAATAATATATGCTAAATATATATTATTAAAACGGGGGGGGGGACACTGCTGCTTGAGGCGAGTGCCTCAACTACAAAGTTGCCAGGACATTAAAAATTAACTTTAGGTTAACCACCCATTTAATCAACTGAATTAACATGAGCAAAGCTACTGCATGTTTATAAGCAAAGCAACTCACAAATGCTAGAAATAAGGGTGACGGTTACCTTTAGAACTTGTAGCTTATATATAATAGTCCTTGTTTTATACCTCCCCCACAGGTTAACTGGAAGCAAATTGTGGTGATACCAAGGAATGGCCAATGAGGCAGATTAACTGCTCAAGGTGATTTTTATTGTTTGCACAACATGTTTTGAGGCATCTTGACAAAGAGCCGGGAGGCTCGAAACATGTTGTGCAAACAATAAAATTCACCTTGAGCATTTAAACTGCCTCATTGGCAATTTCTTGGTATCACCACAATTTGCTTCCAGTTGAACTCACAAATGCTTCCATGCCATACTACAAAGAGCAATTTGTCACACTGGGAATAGCTCTTGGCACTTCCTAACAGCTGGAAAACAACCCTGTGATTGTTACTCAAGCCTGCTGTGTGGGTATTATATTGTTGTTGACCTACAACTTTATCCATTCTTTGGTAGAATATTTGAAACAGCATAGCAGGTGTAGCTACTGGGTAGGTGAAATCATACCAGGACATGGGTGCAGAAGGAGCTGGGTATGGTTTGGTGCCTCGGCCTATAAGGCTAACGTTATATAGTCACCCGGACAACACCCAGCTAATGTTCAAGGTCTAAAACACACAAGGGGTGTTTTATTAGGATAGCAATTCAGTTTTGTGGGGGTAATGCACAGTCAACTTTCCCCACTTACAAAGAGGGTACATATATATTAATATATATTTGATGATGAATCCCAGACCTGCACCTTGCAGTTGCTCTTGTACCCTCTTTTTTAATGTCCTGGCAACTTTGTAGTTGAGGCACTCGCCTCAAGCAGCAGTGTCCCCCCCCCCCCCGGCAAAAATGCCGCTCCTGCAAGCTGCAGAGCTGCAATTGCGCGCTATGCACTAGCACTGTGGAACCCCCCTACCCCCGTCCAACGCTGAAAAAGTGAGCACCATGGGGAAGGGTTGGGGGGGCGGCAAATCGAAGGCAGCCTCAGTCGGGAAATGGGCTGGATCGCCGCTGTATGTACAATTGGGAAATCATAAATAGAAAACTGCCGTTTTAATAATTGGCTGCCCCCTGGTATCCTATAATTCATGGTGCAAAGAAACAAACCAAAAAAACCATACACGCGAGGTCATATGAGCAAATCAACAGACTGCTTTTTCTGTTAAAGTTAGAGCTGCAGTATTTCTGGTCGGGTGATCTCTGAGGCAGCACACAGACCATCACCAAATGGTGGTTCAAGGCAAGAGATGTAAAAGAGCAATATTTACTTAAATATATATATAAATACCAGTTTGGTATGATTCTTTACTATGTCACTTAATATGATGTAAACTTAGGGGCAGTTTTACTAAGGGTCGAATTTGAGGGTTACAAAAACCCTCAAATTTGACCATGGGAATTTTATGGGAATAAAAATCCTTCGAATATTTAATTCAAAGGATTTTAACACTATGTGATTGGTCCAACTATGGGAACTATAGGAAATATTCAATTTTCTTTTTTTTAATTCAATGTAAAATAATGAAACCCAATTCTGTAGGTTGAAACTGGCGAACTAGGCAGTCGAATAAAAATTTAAAGGGGTAGTTATTTGGCTGTCGAATATTTAGAATAGATTTTTATTCAAATTATTCTAATCATTAGATTCGATCGAATTTTAAAAATTTGATGGTCGAAGTGGTCTTCAAAAACATTTGAAAATTCTAATCTTTTTGAAAATTTGACCGAATTTCGAATCAGTCATGTGAATTTGATAAATTTACCCCTAAATGTTGCATGAGTATTCATTTTGGGGGTATCGTTGTCCTTGAAGTCATTTGCCTTCCTCTTCTGCCTCTTTCCAGCTTTGAAAAGGGGGTCACTGACCCTGACAGCAAAAAAACTATTGCTTTCTGAGCTTACAATTGTATTGTTATTGTACTAATCTTTCTATTTAGGCCTCCTTTTCAAACCAATTCCTATTTGCAACCAGATAACAGCTGAATTGCCAAACTGGAGAGCTGCTGAATAGTGATGAATGAAAATTTTAGCCAGATTTCGGCATGAAAGACGCCAGTGGATGATCTATATTGTTGTGCATTAAAAAACAAAAATTGTTGCCCATTGCTGATCAAAAAACTGAAATATTAAAAAAAAACTGACAAACCATAACAAATGCAGACCTTTTGCAAATTGTCTACGTAATAGAAAAAAATATTTAGAGGTTAACTACCCCTTATACCAACACAATCCTGTTGTGAGCAACCAATAGAAATTAATTTTCCAAGAAATGTATAGTAGTGTTCCAGGGGCCTTATCCCCTGAGCAACTGCCAGTAAGCCTGAAAAGGCAACAGTCCTCCCAATGTGGCACTAGATGACAGATGCGTTCTTATGTAGTGTTCATTTGTACACCAGTCTAGCGGCAAAGAGTATACATGTTATATAGTGTGTTTTATTGAATAACAACTAGCTATTTAGTAAAGGAATTTTTGCAGAGGTATTTTGTTTAGAATATTTTTTCTTTACTGGGTAGTAAAAAGTCAGTAAGGACTTTACAGCCGCTACATGTAAAATGTAGACATTGCATAATTCGAAATCTTATGTCTGGGTCACAGGTGTTATGGAACCTGCAGTTCCCATGCACTAGGTGTAGGTCATACAGCCAGCAATTGACACATTGCTCAGTGTTCTCACGTGTACAAAGGAAAGCAAAACATCTGTCACTAACCAAGTGTTCAAAGGCCTGTATTTTCTATTTAAATACAGAGAAATATGCAGTACTGGCCATTCTATTAAGGGGTTGGGAAGCCTAATGGCCCATTATCATCACTGACTTACCTGAAAATGGAGCCATAGTCAGTCTATGGCTTTGATCTGGGAAGACGTATCCACTGGCCTCAAACCAAGGTCACAGCATAAATCACACAGCACATTTGTTGTAAAGAACATTCCTTTCTTGGTTACATACATTGTCCTCCTGTGTGCGTATTGTTCTAGTAGAGCCTTAACATTTCTATGATTGAACCTGCACATTTTCCTTTTGTTTCCCAGTGGTTGTTTTTCATTCTACTGTATGAAGTATCTCAAATTTCCTTTTTCTGTTAGGACATAGGACATGTTCTTTGAATTCCTTTCCTCAGGATCATGTGTCATTAAATAGAGCTCCGGCAACACATTTCATTTAAAGGGGCTGTATAACTCTTGTTTAACATGAGTGTAATGAATAGAGCTTCTGTTGAATATACATTTTTGCCTTTGGATTTTGTTATTTCTTGAGCTTAACAGGAAAAACGGAAGATGTCCATTTTGGTCATTTCATTGTAGAAAGGTTGGCACTATATTAAACATTATACAAGCTTAATAGTATGGTTAGTTATTCCAGTCCTGCTTCACATTATAGGGGACAAATGTTCTCAAATTTCTTCTGGGTGGCTCCTGACTGCGAAATTTTTTTTATGAGGTATATAGCTTTATCATATAGTATCCATATTTTAACTCTTGGAGAGTGAGGACCCATCCGGCGCATGGCAATGTTTTTCCTTATGTAGAATAAAATTGGAAGGTCATCAATTACTCCTAGAAGATGAGAGTAGTGACAACATTAGGAAGTCAACTAGAGTGTTGAGGATCTTGGACCAGTACCTAGTAATGACAGGGCATGACCACTTCATATGGTAGAATGTTTCTGACCATTTATTACATCAGGTACAAGAGTTCTTTCTGTAGCATGAAGCCTTATTGGTCTTCTACTTAATCAGCCAGACTCTGGTAGAGATCAAATAATCGTAACAGTTGTAAGTTGCTTCCTCCCAGTACTCTTGAGTAATTTGGGGAATGTCAACAAGCCAACAGGCTTTCGTTGTCTGAAAAGGTTTAGGGTCCATAGAGAGAACCATGCGCTACAATCCTGGAACTAGTTTGGTAGAGTCTGGTGTGTGTAAAGTGTGTTCTATGGAGAGTGGAGAGCAATGTTGGTTGTGGTGTCAGGATAGAGAACTGGACTTGAAATGCATACCTGAGTTGGAAGCATTTGTAGAAGTGTTGTTAGTCTGTGTGACATTTCATGGACCAAATTCTCAACACTGGCAAGATTCGGATTCAGCAGAACAATTAGTGCTTAGCGAAACCCTAAAAGTCATGGTCCATTAAATGTACGCATTTTGGGGAAGGAGTCTTTTTCCGAGTTAAATATACAAATTGAGCTTTAATTTAGTACTGCATTTGGCCGTATCTTTTGTGGAAGATTTAGGATTTAGCCTGTCATTCCACCTTCTTTGTTTTGTAAGACTCCCCCCCCCCCCCCCCCCCCAACTCATTTTAATCTTTTATAATTCTTGTTTCTACGTCCCCTTTTTTTTCTACTGCTCTTTTTATCTGAACTAATTTTTACACGGCCCTTCTCTTCATTCTGCAAGTTTAAAGTGGACCCGTCGCCCCAAAAAAATATTCAAAATCCTATTTTATCACATTAATCAAGCAGAATGAACATTAATTACACTATATAAATTATTTTATTCTTGTTTTCTTCAGTCTGGGAATTCATAATTCTAGCAAGCAGGCAGGAGCCATTTTGTGGACACTGTTATTAAGACAAGCCTTGTATCATCTCAGAATCTTGTTTGTGCACCAGAATGGGGGGCCCCATGTCTATCCCCATGTCCTGGCTACACAATTAAATGGTTAAGAGAACTGGGGGAATGTGTGGGGAGCAGTGACATCTAGGAAGTGCTGAATGGAAAGTGAAAGTAATTATCTGCCCCGCCTCTATGCCTAAGGCATAGAGGAATGCCAGACAATATTTGATTGACAGCTGAGATTTTTAAATGAGCTTAAAAAAGCTATGAATGCTTTAATAAAAATTTGAAATTGGATTTCATGTTTAATTTGAAAAAGACTTTTATTATACAGATTTTTGTGTCTGGGTGACGGGTCCACTTTAAATCACTCTCGAATAGCTATGCTTCCTTTTATTTACAGTGTCTGTCTACTCTCTCTGCTATTTACCTTCTCTTCTTAGAGTGACTATGAAGATTCTCATTCATCCAGGTCATGTTATATCTATCACAAGTAACTCAAACAGCTGGACTTGCTGAGAAATTTTAATGACGTTTCACTGCTCATCCAAACAGCTTCTTCAGTTCAGCTGACTGGTGTAGGGGAGTTCTCGGCATATAGACTCTTCCAACAATCCAATCACAATGGCACACTGCAACTCTTCAGAGAGGTGACATCTGAAATTCACAGATGGGTTGATTCTGTGTAGTTACAGTGATAGGATTACAAATGTTTCATGCAACTCCTAGACACAGGTGTTACTGAGTTACTGAGAGTTGCCTGAATGGATGTATGAAGAGTTCTGAAACCACCGAGGTACAGATGTTAGAACAGCATTGTATATAGCAGACAGACAGGTGTCTTCTTAGAGTATTTTTTTTTCTATTTGTTGAATATATTATCTAATTATACAGATGCATTTAGAATACTAACAGTCCATCACTAACCTGATCAATCCCTATTAATAATCTACTAGTAGGTGTAGTAGCATAATAGAAAACCAACGGACCCAACATTCATGACCTGAATAATTTTGTGTAATTGAATCATTAATTGAAGCTTTTTCAGAATAATAGCAGTGTTCAAAATAATAATCTGCTCAAAATAAAAGCAGTGTGGCGTTCATTTAGTGAGGTCTTTCACTTTAGGGGCCTTTCCTGTGGGGGGTTTAGTTTACCAAAGAAAACAATATATTATTTTTCTGTATCATTTTGCTCGGCACTGCCCATTCCTTCCTACCTTCCATTGTGAATTGAGCAATGCTGCATCTATTAATGCAGGGGGACCCTGGAGCTACTGCCACCTACTGACTAGGTGATAGCTCCCAGTTTTTTTTTTTTTTTTTCAGTGTGTGCAAGTGCCCATACAGTTGCATCCTGTGCAAATATAAAAGATCCCTCTAGAGTAGTGATCTTCAACTCCTTGGATGGTGATCTCAGTGGCCTTAAAGCAGATACTGTTTTTTTGAATTTCTGACTTGAAGGCAAGATTTTGTTGCTTTCAAACCATGTGTACTGCTAAACTGAGTTTTCTGTAGGCTGCAAGCCTACGTAGAGGTTTCTGTGGCTCATGGGTGAAAAAGGTTTGGGACCCCTGCACTAGATATTTGAAGAGTAAACTAAAAGTGCTGGGGACCCCTGCGTGCGGGGTTGCATCTCCCTATATCCTATTTGCTATGTACAGTTTTTTTTTTCTTGCGGGCAGTATTCCTATTTCCTTCATTTTTGGAGTAAGAAACGTTTTAGTGAAGTCTTAATCTGCTGTATCAGTTACATCTCCTTGGCCGAAGTTCTTCTCTGCTCATAGAAACAAAGTAAATTAGTTCCATATAACCCATCTTTCATTGACCCTCCATGTGTGTTTGCATGATTGTAACGATAACATATATTACTTTATCCTGCAAATAATGTTTTGTAAAAATTTCGAAGGATGCACCGAATCCAGTATTCGGTTTGGTATTCGCCCAGGATTCGACCATTTTCAGCAGCAGGTTTCAGATTCGGCCAAACCCTTGTGCCTGGCCAAACCAAATCGCTACAATCATGTGACTTTTCTTCACAAAACAAGGAAGTAAAAACATGTTACCCTTCCTCTCGCTAATTTTCGGTTTGGTACTCTGTCAAATCTTTCGCAATGGATTTGGGGGTTCACCCGAATACAAAATAGTGGATTTGGTGCATCCCTAAAAATGTCCCCCATAAGTATGGCTTTGTGCATGTCCTGCTTTATGATTTCCCATGTAGAACAGTAGATAAACATGTGCCCCTCCCCCCCCCCCCCCCCCCCCCCCCCCAGTTTACCATCCAGGAACTCTTTATAATGTACAACCTCTACCAAAATTACCTGTTTATCGAGTCTCTCTTGTATATGTTCAAATAACAGCATGATTTACAGAATCAGAATTTATAGGCTTATTTTTGTTCATATAATATATACATGTATAAAAGTAGAATACTATGGTGTTAAAAGCAGATTCAGGGAAATGCCTCCTGTTGGCCTGCTGCAATTTCTGAATCCTGAACAGTCTGAAGTTGGCTGCACCAAACTCATTCTGAGCAGTTGGCACCAGAGGTGAAAATGTGTTCTTAAGCATCAAACAAATATGTAACCCTGTTAGAATCACGGCTAGAAGCCGCAGTTTTATTGAAGCAGCAGCTTTTCTTCTTACCAACCAGTAATGGTTTGAGCAGGTGGATTCTGCAACGGAAGGGAATTATGCAGTGAGATACCCAGAGGGTTTCATCAAAATGCATACCTTCATACAAAGCTATAACACAACCATTCCTCATACAGCAGCATTTTAATGCGCATATTTCATCTTCCATAAAAACAAATGTCCATCTGAAAGAGGGCAAATAAAAATGTATAGTTGGAAGGTTAACAATTTATTGCGGCATTGGAATTTGTCTAGTACGTGGTCTACCATTTTCACGTTGAGGAGGCATTCTCTAGGGGGGTCTTCATATGGTTTTCCTATTATACGCTCCTTATGTAACCAGATACCGCTTCGTCTATTATATGGTCAAAATGTCGAGCCATGGAGTAATAAATTGAAGCTTGGTATGTTCTAGACTTTAGTCATTAAAATGAAAATATGACCTATTTATGAGCACAGTTTTAAATGTATATATTTATTACAGGAGGATTTGGCATAACAAATTGTCTGTTAAAACATTCCATTTCCCAGGGGCGCTCTGCCAATGAGGTGAGTTGAGGCACTCGCCTCAGGCGCCAGCGCCCCCCTGATAACTAAGAGCCCGCTCCTGGTAACTAAGAGCCGAATTTCCGGTGCAGAGTGCGGTATATTGAAGGCCTCCTCAGGCAGCATTATCATCAGGATCGCCCTTGCCTTTTCCTCATAATTGCATTTTGATTAGGGATGCATTGAATCTGCTATTTGAGGATTTCGACGAATCCTTCTTGAAATATTCAGCTGACTAACATACCAAATCCTAATTTGCATATGTAAATTAGGGAAACAGCAGGAAACGAAACGTCCATGCAGTGCACACCTTCCTTGTTTGAGTGACAAAAAGTCAATTGATCCGGATTTGGTTTGGCCAAACATCTGGATTTGTCTCAATCCGAATCCAACTGAAAAAGGCCCATTCCAAACCAAATCCTGGATTCGGCGTGTCCCTAATTTTTTCTTTAATAAGCAACACCACTACTGATGTGGAACAACCCTGATACAAAAGCCGAAAACTAAATAGGGAGGTTCTTTGTAGAATATTGTGTATGTCCTAGGGTCAAATGAGGCTGTGACTGGGCAGGCTCAAGATGTGGCATAATATTCCAAATAGGGAATTCTGGGAAGTGCAACATTTAAACAGAAGTTAATGGTTTGTCTAAAGTTCCTTAGCAATAGCTAGATTAAACTGCAGTATATTGGACACTTCTGACTCTGCAGCAACTAGTAGGCAGGCAGGCACAAGTGGTAAATTGCTGCTGAAACTGTGCCACTGATGGCAAAGCAAGGTGTCTTTTGAACATAAAAGTACAAGGAATTTGTTTTTTTACATACTTAATTCTCGTAAAAAAAATTCTTGTGGGTTACTTTAATGTGGTCTAATAACTCGCCTCACTCAAGCAACTTCTTCATCCCTTAAGTACGTACTATGATTAAAGAAAACCTACAAAATAAATGATTATTCTTCATCTCAGCTGGCATTTGCTCTCCAGTGCCTTGTTACCTTTAGGGTTGGGGCAGACGGGGAGATTTAGTCGCTTGACGATTAATCGCCTCTTCTGCGAGGCGACCATCTCCTGTTCCCTTCCCACCGCCTGTTTAAATGAAGAAATGCCAGTGCCAATGCACTCATGGCGTTTCGATTTCCGGAATCGCCCGAAGTTTCCACGCTAGGCAACTTCGTGCGATTCCGGAAATTGAAGTGCCGCAAGTGCATTGGCACTTCTTCATTCACGCAGCCGGCAGGCAGGGAGCAGGCACTTCGGGGAGATTGTCGCCTCGCAGAAGAGACGATTAATCGTTAGGCGAAGGAAAGTGTTTTTGGGGGTGCCAAAAGTTAGACGCCCCAAGTGGCTGTATTGACTTACCTGACTCCCTTGTCCGTTGCTCCAATCCACAGAAACCTGCATCGACCTGAGCTTCTTTCAGCAAGCGCCACAGAGCGATTGTCTTCCTGCTACTTATTTCTTTTCATGGCTGCACATGTGCAAAAAGCCAAACTTTAACGAAAAAGCTGGCAATATTGTTGTACTGTGTATGCATCTGCCCAGGGAAATTTGAAAAGTGAAGAAGTGGTGCTCGCTGAAAGAACCCCAAGCCGGTGCAGGTTTCTTCTGATAGAAGCACCGGCTCGAGGTGTCAGGTAAGTATTACAATCACTTGGAGGTGCCTAACTTTGGGCACAACAAGTGTACTGTAAATCACATTCCTTCTCCTTGAACAATACCATGCAATACTGACCACATTTCTGGAGAACAGGGAGAAAGCCGCTCCAATTATAATACACCACCGCCACCGCTGCAGTAGTGTCAGAGTAGGTTTCAGGCCAAGCTGAACATCAACATGAACACGAAGCCACTATGTACAAGTTGGATTCTATAAAAATGGACTTAAGACTAGTTTATGTACCTCAAGTGGAGTTAAAGTGTAGGTTGAACTGTTTGCCACCCAAAGATGATAGATGTCTAGATTTTTTTCTGCTACTAGTGACTACAGCACTTATTTACATTCTGTAGGTACAAATGTATATTTTCTCAGTGTTGCCTTAAGCTAAACTAATGAGCAGAAAATGCACGATGTTATCTCCTGTTCAGATTACATCACGGGCTGAAGCAAAGCACTTTTTGATGTCATTTTGTGGTTGCCATAAAAGATGCTTCCAGTGTGCATTGAGTTAAACGAGAAGATATTTGTTATGCCGTTTACGTGCAAGTTGCTGAAGTGTAGAGCTTAAGGAAATCTGGCTCAACTTTTATTAGAAGCCTTAAAGATCAAAAAGACTTATTTTTTTAATATGGATCTTCAAACCTTTGATGGAATTTTGGCTTCCTACATATAGTACATTTTTTTGTTCTGCGTGCCTCCGCCTATCTGAGAGATTCTGTGTAATGTTTATACTGCTCAGAACATGCAGGCAAGTCACCAGCTACAAGCAACCTCGTCTTATAGGCAAAGGGCCACTTTTCATACACAGGCTGAAAAAAATGCACTGCTAATATGATGTTTAGATAGCGTCAGAAAAAGACTTTCCCCGAGGCTAGCTGAATAAAATTGGTTGATAGCCGTGACTAACAAAACAACACCAACTGCGGCTGATTCAGCTTTGATTTGCCGTGGGCAACAGTGGTTTCATGTCAAGGCTAATTGTGAGCTTCAGAATGTTTTTCCATGATATATCATGCTTCAGCATAAATATGCGGGACAAGCCTGACATCAGGGCTTGGATATGCATTAGGCCGAATTAAGCTAGTGCACACTTGCACTCAGTAACACCCATCACTTTCATACAGTTAAAAAGTCTTAAACCAGATTACTGGGAGAAATGAAGAGATTAGTTGATAAAAAATCTAATGCCACAGAAGATAATAGTGCGCGTTCCTATAGACGTTCCTTCGCTCAAAGCAGTTGGGAATGTCCAGTGTTATCTTTACAAAAATACAAGGAGACTTCAAAGGGAAGACTTTCATGATAGAACTAATCTTGATGATTTGTGGGCAGTTTCACTTAGAAAAACCTTAGGGGTCATGTTGGGCATTACCTTCACAGAGAAAAAAATGTAATAACAAGCCATACACACCACCTTTTAAGTGTAACCATTCCCTATACCCCTGTTATTGGTCCAGAGAATGGGAACAAGATCCGCTTCCAAATTTCACAAATTTCTGGCTTCAGATATGACAACTATTTCTATTTCTAATCCCTGGATCAACGAGTTGAAGTTTGTGATTACAGTTATTGCTCACAATGCCCTTTGGCTCCAAAAAGATGTCCAACTCTGAGGAATTTACAGCTTCACAATTAATCACAATATACTGCATACCATTTTTTACCTAAATAGATTTTTTTAACTCTAAGGGCCCTTACACACGGGCGTTTTTACCTGCGCTCCCCTGCGTTCCGTTATGCTGCGTTCAGCCGCAGGGGAGCGCAGGTATAGACGCACTCAATTATTTTCAATGGGTCTGTACTCACACGAACGCATGTAGGCGCCAAACGCAGGAAAAATGCAGCATGTTGCATCTGAATCTGCGTTCGGCGCTTACACGCGTCTCGTGGGTACAACCTCATTGAACAAAATGAGGTGCGTCTAGACCTGCGCTCCCTTGCGGCTGAGCGCAGCCAAACGCAACGCAGGGGAGCGCAGGTCCAAAACGCCCGTGTGTACCGGCCCTTACAAACACATTCACATTTTATTTTAGCTATCATTTATCCAAGAACCCAACTTTTAGTCTTTTTTTTCATAACTTACCATGCCGCCTTTTGTTTTGGTTGCTCTACATTTGTCATTATACAGATGCTTAAGACAAAAAGTGTATTTTAGAGTAAAAAGGCATTGAGGAAGAATCATCAGAAAGTCGAAGTAAGAAAGCCTTAACATCACCGGCAATAGTAAAAGAGAAACTAAGAGGGTTGTTTATCAACATTCTCATTTTACTGGTTTTAGAGGTTTTTCGAAACCACAATTAAACTCACTTTCTCTAAGACCATGAATGTCATAAAATATATTAAAAGGTGCATTGATAATCATTTATAATAGATTATTCATTGAAAGATATATAAAGAGCACAAGAAAAAGACAATCCAAAAAACCTCTAAAAAAAAAATTTTGTTTTTTTTGGACAATCACTAGCGAAAACAAAATCCATAAATAGATCAGCAAAGCTCCAAGTGAAGGTTGCAGAGCCTTAGGAGGTGAGTAATTGGTCCAAGGGAACAGACAGACTTTCATGGTTTCTGTTTAAGCTGTGGAATCCAGTATTATGTACAGTGGTGTGAAAAACTATTTGCCCCCTTCCTGATTTCTTATTCTTTTGCATGTTTGTCACACAAAATGTTTCTGATCATCAAACACATTTAACTATTAGTCAAAGATAACACAAGTAAACACTAGTAAACACAAAATGCAGTTTTTAAATGAGGGTTTTTATTATTTAGGGAGAAAAAAATTCAAACCTGTGTGAAAAAGTAATTGCCCCCTGAACCTAATAACTTGTTGGGCCACCCTTAGCAGCAATAACTGCAATCAAGCGTTTGCGATAACTTGCAACGAGTCTTTTACAGCGCTCTGGAGGAATTTTGGCCCACTCATCTTTGCAGAATTGTTGTAATTCAGCTTTATTTGAGGGTTTTCTAGCATGAACCGCTTTTTTAAGGTCATGCCACAACATCTCAATAGGATTCTGGTCAGGACTTTGACTAGGCCACTCCAAAGTCTTCATTTTGTTTTTCTTCAGCCATTCAGAGGTGGATTTGCTGGTGTGTTTTGGGTCATTGTCCTGCTGCAGCACCCAAGATCGCTTCAGCTTGAGTTGACGAACAGATGGCCGGACATTCTCCTTCAGGATTTTTTGGTAGACCGTAGAATTCATGGTTCCATCTATCACAGCAAGCCTTCCAGGTCCTGAAGCAGCAAAACAACCCCAGACCATCACACTACCACCACCATATTTTACTGTTGGTATGATGTTCTTTTTCTGAAATGCTGTGTTACTTTTACACCAGATGTAACGGGACGCGCACCTTCCAAAAAGTTCAACTTTTGTCTCGTCGGTCCACAAGGTATTTTCCCAAAAGTCTTGGCAATCATTGAGATGTTTTTTTAGCAAAATTGAGACGAGCCTTAATGTTCTTTTTGCTTAAAAGTGGTTTGCGCCTTGGAAATCTGCCATGCAGGCCGTTTTTGCCCAGTCTCTTTCTTATGGTGGAGTCGTGAACACTGACCTTAATTGAGGCAAGTGAGGCCTGCAGTTCTTTAGATGTTGTCCTGGGGTCTTTTGTGGCCTCTCGGATGAGTTGTCTCTGCGCTCTTGGGGTAATTTTGGTCGGCCGGCCACTCCTGGGAAGGTTCACCACTGTTCCATGTTTTTGCCATTTGTGGATAATGGCTCTCACTGTGGTTCGCTGGAGTCCCAAAGCTTTAGAAATGGCTTTATAACCTTTACCAGACTGATAGATCTCAATTACTTTTGTTCTTAGTTATTTTTAACAAGGGGGGCAATCACTTTTTCACACAGGCCCATGTAGATTTGGAGTTTTTTTTCTCCCTTAATAACGTAAACCTTCATTTAAAAACTGCATTTTGTGTTCAATTATGTTATCTTTGACTAATAGTTAACGGTTTTTGATGAGCAGAAACATTTATGTGTGACAAACATGCAAAAGAATAAGAAATCAGGAAGGGGGCAAATAGTTTTTCACACCACTGTATCTCTATACAAACAGAACTTTTTTTATTGGCTGGTTTTGTGTAATGATGGGTTTCTTTTTCTTTGTATAGAACACATCTACATTTTCACAGAAGATTTTTGCAGTTCTTGCATATTTATATATGTTGTTTTTTTTGTTTCAGGTAGAACTTTATCGAAAACTCTAACAAAAAAGGTAAGACATTTTGCTTCCCCTTTCACAATTATTATAGTGACAACTTTTACCATACCTCCCAACTGTCCCATTTTTAGGGACAGACCCTCTTTTGACAGCTCAAGCCGCACTCATTTGTACTGTGAAGTCCTATTTTTCTCTGCAGCCAGAAAAAGAAACAAAGTTTCTAACTTAATTGGTGTTTGGCAGAGAGTCCAGAACAGCCACAGCAGAAGATAAGATACTTTTGTAACAATTTCGAGATAAGCAAATAAGTAACTTTAACAATATAAGATAAGCAGGTCCCTTGGGAAAAGTTAGACTCACAGCTTAAAGGGCAAAACAGTAATAACTGAAAAATAACACAGAAATATGTTCAAACTCTCATAACCTGCCAAATTTTGTTAAATGAACATGGTAATTAGGGGCGTGGCCATAAATGGGCGTGGTCAAATCTATTTCGCCTCACTGAGTGCGGCAACTTTTTTGTCCCTCTTTTTATTTCCAAAATGTTGGGAGGTATGCTTTTACCCACATATTTACATCATAGGTAGGTTTGAGGTTGGACCATGCTAGGGTTGCCCCATGTATTGGTAATTTGGAGTTGAGCCTGATGCATTTTCATGGAAGACTGGGCATTTAAGTTTATATATGTAATAAAATAGGCTCAGACTCACTGTAGTCCAGTTAATGGAAAATCAAATGGGCCAAACTCCATGGTGAGCTGCTGTTGCCTATTTTGAGCACACAGAGATAGTCACACACACGATTTATTGTTATTCAGGTGACAGAAAGCAGTCTCTATATTGGCCCTTCTCCTTTTGCTCGGATCTTGGATTTCTAAATAGAATACACTTCATATAAAGCTCCTTGTACAATGTGATTATTATCCCAATATGTGCCTTTAAGGCATACTCTTATAGCTGTTATTACAGACAATACCCAGGTTACGTACGAGATATGGGTCTGTAGGTTTGTTCTTAAAGTGGACCTGTCACCCAGACACAAAAATCTGTATAATAAAAGTCCTTTTCAAATCAAACATGAAATCCAATTTCAAATTTTTATTAAAGCATTCATAGCTGTTTTAAGCTCATTTAAAAATCTCAGCTGTCAATCAAATATTGTCTGACACTCCTCTATGCCTTAGGCATAGAGGCGGGGCAGACAATTACTTTCACTTTCCATTCAGCACTTCCTAGATGCCACTGCTCCCCACACATTCCCCCAGTTCTCTTAACCATTTAATTGTGTAGCCAGGACATGGGGATAGACATCTGGTCCCCAATTCTGGTGCACAAACAAGATTCTGAGATGATACAAGGCTTGCCTTAATAACAGTGTCCACAAAATGGCTCCTGCCTGTTTGCTATAATTATGAATTCCCAGACTGAAGAAAACAAGAATAAAATAATGTATATAGTGTAATTAATGTTCATTTTGCTTTACTAATGTGATTAAAATAGTGATTTGGAATATTTTTTTTGGGTGACAGGTCCACTTTAAGCTGAATTTGTATGGAAGTTGAAACCTATACATTTACTTATTAAATGCACCAAGACAGATGTTTGTATTAACATAGTATTTATTTTTACCTTTCTGTGCATATTTATTTTTTTATCTTTCTCCGCATTAGACAATGCACACCAGAGGGGATTAAGGCAGGTGGTTTATTAAAGCCTAAATGCTAATAAAAGTCAAACAAACTATAGTATGTTATTGTAATAGCCCCATCTGTATGTAAGTTGGGTGTATCTAACTCCAGGGGGCTCATTTATAAACTTTGCACAGGTTTGTTCAGAAAGAATATATATTTGCGCTGCGCCTGGTTATGTTTAGAAAGCTGAATAAGGGGCACATTTACTAAGGTTTGAATTGATTCGAAATGAAAATTTGAATCAAATTCCAATTAAAAAAATTCAAAATTCTAATTTATTTTTGGCTTATTCGACTATCGAATAGCTCAAAAATTGAGTAGAATTGACCAAATTAAAAATGGGTTAATTAACCCTCAAAATTCGACCCTTAGTTAATCTGCCCCTATGAGTGTGCAAACAGATTTGCGAATTTGTTTTTCACATTGCTAATGGCTAGAAGAGCTTTTTAAATATGCCAAAAATCGCAAATATTTATGCGCACACTCTGCGTTTGAATTAACGCCACAACTTTGGTGGCGGTGAAAATAGTCGCAAAACTGTTTCACGAATTTAAGTTACTATCTAAGCTATTTTTGCGCACAACAACCTTTCAAAATGCCTGTACTCATGCAAACACCCGTCTTGTTTGCGAGTCATTTGCGAAAATTTATTCACAATGCGAATTCGCAAAAACCAGATAGACGGGCACATCAGTTCAATATTTTAGCGTTTAGGAAAAAGTACAGGAAAAACAACCATTTGCGGATAGTTATGCGCTGTGCGAACTTTATAGATGACCCCCCAGGACTCCCTGTGTTGTCATCATTGGAAATTTAGAATTGATTATTTTCTTACAACTAAACCGTAACAATCTTATATCTGCCTGTATTAAAAGGAGTTAGACGCAATGTTGTCCCAAGCAACAAGGGCCAAGCCGGGATGCACATTTTTTCGAGATCTTGGAGATAAAGGTAATTTTTTTCAGTATTATTTGGGTCTGGGTCACTGAAATTAATTTATTAAGGGTTAGTTTACCGTAAGTATGTTGTAGAATGCTTTTTCATATCAACTTTTTTGAATAATTTGCCTTCCTCTTCCCAATGTTTTTCGGTTGGCATTAAAAATGGTTACATGGTTGTCGTCTGGGTCACTGACCTTGGCAACAAAAAAAGCTGCTGTTCTTTGAGACAATTCATTGTTCTTTTTTATTACTGTACTTATTATTGTACTTGTTTTCATATATTCAGGCCTTCTCTTATTCACCATTATCCAAACCGCTGCTTTATTGCTAGAGTAAACCTTAGCAGATAGCAGGTGAAATTCTGAACTGCAGAGCTGCTAAACAAAATTTAAATGTAATAATACTAAGGGGCATATTTATCAAGGGCTGAATTTCGAGGGTTAATAACCCTCGACTTCGACCCTCGTATTTTTCACGAAGCAAAATCCATCGAATATCGAAATTCGTAAGATTTTACCGCTATTCAATCTATCGAATGATCAAATAGCGATCATCTGATTTCTCGAAAAAATCGTACCATTGTTTTTTTTTGTATCTTTTGACTATTTTTTAACTTAAATTATTAAAGGTGAAGTTTTAAGTGTAAATTTTTCTACTGCGTTTGACCTTTGGTCTGCCCGAACTGGTTGGCAAGAGGGTGGGTGAGAGGGTTGGCTGCTTGTCCTTTCCCAATCTCTCCATACCTTATTAGTTCTCTAATTATCTGTTGTATTATGAATATAGCATTACAGGTTGGAAATACGAATGAATCTTAACGTACAGTCAGAATCTTAAATCTCCATTATGGTCTTAACCCTGCCACTTGGAGGCGCCCCCTGAGTGTTGTGCAACCTGTATTAGAAAGCGGTCTACACTTGTCCCATATTTCTCCCTTTCTATCCTTTTTTTTAGGTGTGGAACAAGTCAGGTGATTATATGATCTATCTAGCTGTAATCTACACGAGCAGCATGTTCACTATAAATTTCTTTGCTGAACACACATTCTTAGTTTTATATTGTGCAGTGATGACATCTCTTTTCAGTAGAACTCGCATCAAAGGGAGCATGGTGTCCGCTCCGTATCACTGAAAATTTACAAATGCAGCGGAGTAATGGCCGCCACAGCAAAATTATTTTAGAGGTCTCCCCTTAAATTTTAGCAACAAGATTTTGTATGTTTTGGGATGTCCTATTTCTGGCAAAATTGCAATTGACCTTCGTTATTTTTATTTTTTTTTTAGTTTCTAAATTAATTGACATCTACATTTTTTTACAATGTTCAAATGGGGGTCACATACAACAGCAGCCAAATATCTATTGGTCTGTGAGATTACAGTTTTAGTGTTATTATTGTTACTTTTTACTGCCTCATCTTTCCATTCAGTCCCTCTCCTATTCATATTCCAGTCTCTCATTCAAACCACAGCCTGGTAGCTAAGGTAAACAAGGCCCAATCAACCAGATAGCTTATCAAACTCAAACTGAGGAAGACAACGGAAAAAAAAAAAATTTTAAAACAATTTCAAACTAACTCAGAATACCGATGTCTATATTATACTAAGGGTGGTGGTGCATGCTGCTGTTTGGGGAGATTAGCTGCCCAGCGATAAATTGCTTCTTCTTCAGGAGTCTAATCTCCCTGAACTGCCTTCACACCAGCTAGAATGTAAATATCCGACGGGAAGGCCCTCCGAACGCTTCCGTTTCCAAAGTCGCCCAAAGTTTTGTCGTGAGGCAGCTTTGGCCGACTTCAGAAAAATAAAGCCATCCTGCTGGCGATTTGCATTCTAGCCGGAGGGAAGGCAGTTTGGGGAGATTAGGCCCTCGAAGAAGCAATTTGTCGCTTTGTGATTAATCTACCCCTCAGCGCAGGTCCTGTCCATGGAGTTCACAGGTGCCATCTTCTTCCTTTGTTTGGTCTTCTTCCTGGATCCAGGAAGGGTTTCCTTCTCCTTTAAAGTTAATTTAAAGGTGAACAAGCCCTCGACTGACATATACAGGTCAAGAAATGCTGTTTTAGCCCTGCAAACCAAGTCCACAGGTTAAAGACCTGTCCAAAGTCCAAATTTGGCCAGCTATCATTTAGATTAGAAGATCTCCTTACTAGAGGACCTCATTGGCATTATTATTCTGTACTGTCCCTAGACACCCTCCCCCCATCACGACCCTTTGCCAAACAAATGAATCTCATAGCTTATCTGCCTGTGTATGGGGCTATCCAACGGGCTACCCCAACTGATATCTTGATGAAAAGCAATCAGATGATGATCGTTCAGGTTTGATTTACCTGCACCTGCTAGTTGATGGAGTCCTCGATCCAACTATTAGCATAGCAGAAAATTATGATCCAATCTTTGGCTCAAGGGCCAATTGGGTGAGCCCAATATTTCCCACCTCAAGGGGGGGCATCTTGTGAAATATCTGCTCATTTGGCAACCTTGGCAAACGAGCGGATCTTCTAATGGATGTCCACTTAAGAGGAGTGTGACGCCAGTGATTGATATTCATATGGGTTTTGGATTCATGCAAGGTATTTCTGTGCTGTCACCCCAGGGGAATCTATACACCTATAATTGTCTGCTCCATTCCCAGTTTCATGTTGTGCCAATCGTTCCCATCATCCTTTTTAATGAAAATTACCATTTTACTGTTGGAGACTGATGACTTTCCTTTATCTTTTAATTTGC
>CM044434.1:147513038-147565309 GCA_024363595.1 Xenopus borealis
TTAATTTTTTTTTTTTTTTTTAGTTTTGAGTAATTTTGGTGCCCTCTGCCTGTATCCAGCTTTTAAATAGGGGGTGGAGTCACTGACCCAACAGGCAAAAAATTTGCTGTTCAGGTTTTTACTTGTTCTCCTCACTAGGCCTTCTCCTATTAATCTTTCCAGTCTCTCATCCAAAGTACCGTGTGGTTTCTAGGCTAAAGTAGACCCTAACAACCAGGTAGCTGTAAGTGGGGAAAAAATGTACAGGAAAAAAAAGGCTTCATTTTGCACACACACAAAACACACACTCACGTGTCCATGTTATCCAAATAATTAAAATAAATATTTTAAAATGATTTCCTTTTTCTCTGTAATAATAAAACAGTAGCTTGTACTTGATCCAAACTAAGATATAATTAATCCTTATTGGAAGCAAAACCAGCCTATTGGGTTTATTTAATTTTTAAACGATTTTCTAGCCCTGAAGGTCCAAATTACAGAAAAATCTGTTATCTGGAATACCCAAAAAAGCCATCCAACCCCCTTAAAGCTATCTTTTGTATCAGCCTGTACAACTGATTCAGGGGGAGAATTCCACATCTTCACAGCTCTCACTGTAACAAACCCCTTCTGAATATTTAGCCGAAACCTACTTGCTTCTAAGCATCACAGAGCTTATTTTTGCATGCATTGTTATCTTATCACCCCTTAAGCACCTCTTCTCCAGCGTGAACAACCCCAATTTGGCCAGTCCAAAACCCTAAAAATGAATATAACAAAAAATGCCATATTTTATATACTGAACTTATTGCAACAGCCTAAAGTTTCAGCTTGTCAATAGCAGCAATGATCCAGGACTTCAAACTTGTCACAGGGGGTCACCAACTTGGAAAGTGTCACATGCTCAGTGGGCTCTGAGCAGCTGTTGAGAAGCTAAGCTTAGGGGTCGTCACTAATTATCCAGCAGCAGAAAATGAGGTTCCCCTGTAATATAAGCTGATGCTACAGGGCTGATTATTAAATTCTGATGCTAATTGCACTGGTTTCTGTGCTGCCATGTAGTAATTATCTGTATTAATGATTAATCAGCCTTATATTGTGACTATATTTCTATAACACTATGGGGCAAATTTACGAATTTCACGTGAAATGATCGAAGTCCGATCGAATAACGATCGTACGAATTTTTCGTGAAATCGTAAAATGAAATTTGGCCTTTTCTATCATCGAATAGATCGGATATTCGATAATTCGCTCATTCGATGATCGAAGAAATAAATATTTTAAAGTTATTCGACTGCCTACTTCGCCAGATTGAACCTACCGAATTGTAATAGAAGCCTATGGGAAGCTGCCCATAGGCTTCTGAGGCCAAGTCCTGCTCGAATACCATTCGTACGATAGTAGCATTCGATCATTGGAATCGTACAAATCGGTATCCGATTGTACGAATTCATCGAAAAATCAGATATCAAGCAAAATGATAGCCTAAAACACTTCGATAAGCATTCGATAGTCGAATGCTTATCGAATTTCGAATTTGGTCGACCTAATTTTGGGGAATAATAGTAAAGTTGCCCCTATGTGTACTGTATATTGTGAGTGGGTCCCTAAGCTCAGTAAGTGACAGCAGCACAGAGCATGTGAATCAGTGAATCAGAATCAGAAAAGAAGATGGGGAGCTACTGGGGCATCTACTGGGGAGACACAGATCTTTACTGCTAAAGGGCTGTGGTTGCCTTGGGCTGGTACACAAGCACAAAACATCATGTACAACATTTCTAGCTACTTCTTTAGTTACTCTTTAGTTCTCATATAAGGGAATAAATTGAGAATAGTAACAATTTAATATATTTATAAATGACAATTTCTGTCGTGTTTTAATGCACAAAAAATGCTCTGAAGGTCAGCCCTTAATTCACAAAAATTTTCTTTTCTAAAATGCAGGGGTTTTGTTACCCTAGTGTGTATTTATTTTTTGCACCAAACACTAAATGAGATCACTTAAAAAAAAAAAAAGGATAAGAAAAGAGTACGATTTTCCATTTGGGAAATCCTGTTGGAAATCCTACTGTTTCAATGGTAAATGCATTCAGCCAGTGATCTGAATGGCTCTCCTGAGTAATCCCCCTTACTTTACACACTGCTCAAATCCAAGATCTGGGCCTTGTATAGTTCCCATCCTGAACTGCTTTATTGGCCAGTGCACCTTTGGCATGAAGTGAATATTATACCCTTTTGTGGTGTCATTGAAGTTCATGTGTTTCAAGCTTTAAACTGCAGTAGGAAGAATGAAAATCACCTTGCAGAGAGGACATGTTCCCCTGCTATAGAGAAGACTGCCATTGGCATGGGGCCCAGCCGAACAATCAGTACAATCTAGTAACCTGGCAGCCTTGCTTGTTTCCATATTCCCCGTGAAATCCCCACATCGGCTTCTCTCCTCTGTTCCAAAGCAGAGCAGAAACCAAATACTTTGATCCTTCTCAGTAACATTAGAGGAGTACTAAATATGACAAAGTGCTCTTAATTTATTTTCCCTTCTTATAAACAATGAACATTTTTGAGGAAAGAATCCCAAGATTTAGTGCCGACTCCTTACTAAAAACAAATACAAATGTTACTCCTTTAAGTGAGCAAAAGCATGAAACAGATGCTAATGTTTTACCCAAACAAGTCCGCTGTCTGCGCAGCACCGACAGAGGAGCCGGCTATGCACCGTCCAAGTCTTAAACGATGACGCTGAACTATGTGAAACTGATCCGCACTGCAATTATTTGTGTAAATGTGACACGGTAACATAAACTGCATTGTCACTAATAAAAAATGAGGCAAAATGCTTGCAATCTGCTTTTGGCCATACGTCTGGTTATTGGAATGATGTTTCTTTCCCACCATAATGTTTTCTTTCTTTTTCAGGGCTGATTTCTTACACGGAATATTTATTCCTGCTGACAATTCTCACAAGTAGGTTTTTTTTCCCTTAATCCTTCTTTGTGTTTAAACAGACTCGTCTTTTGAGCCAGCTAAAAGTCATTATTATGGGGTTGATATGGGGGAGGTGTTAGGAAAGGATAGAGGGCCCACCCTGGAAGAAAATGTTCTTGGTAAACATGAACAGTACATGTTGTTATTCATTATGTACAGTATTTCTATGAGGTCTGTGCAAATATCTTCCTCCTACCTGTTGTTCAACTATCTAACCGAGACCCCAACCTTGCTGCATTATCGCTGTGCACAACTCCCTCCCTTGCTGATACTGTATAGACACAAACTCGCATGCAAAACAAATCCATAGCTGAACCTATAGAATATTGCTATCCAACTCTTACAATATGGGTACCAATTCTTTGTTTTATAACATGTTTGGAACCAAGATATAATGAAATATCTCAGCCTGGGAGCCATAAGAAACTCTTAGAATGCCCCCACCTGGCCCCTGGACCTCTAGTTGCACGGAACTTCTCTAGAAGAACCACCATGTTATTAGTCTCACCATGAATTGCAATTCTTGCCATGGGTTTGGGAAAGCAACATTTGGAGTATAGAACTGTTTGTGACTCGATTGTTTTCATAATGATAATAGTTTTCTAGCAGCTGTGAACTGTGCATACATGTATGTGTTCTTGAAAAATGCTCTTTCTTGACCAGAAGCTGCAGGGCATGGACACAATAATTTACTAGAAGCATTGATCTTTATAAGAATGGGGACACAGTATTTGAACTACTAAATTGGTTCCACTTGTCCGCTGTAGATTATCTTGCGGTTTAAATTTTGGGACAGTTTAATAGTGGCCATACACTGGCAGATTTAAGATGCCAATTTGGGTGCTTTAGAAACAAATGCATCAGCTTATCTGAATGGGGTCGTTCGATGGGCCTCCCTGACTGACAACTGGCCAAAGATTGGGCAGATATTGGTGGACATCTTTGGGGAAAGATGTGCTTGTTTAGTGAAGTTTCCTTATAGTGTATGGCTATCCTACAGGTCAGTTTGGATCAGATTTGGTGTGGGCGGAATGCTTAACTGTCTTTCCTGGAGCTATTCAGGTTTTATCCATTGCTTCTTAAATGCATTTGGATATTCATTTTAGGGAAGGCAAATTTGATTAGTGACACTAAATACGAGTTATTTGCCACCTATTAAAAAATTGTATATGAAAATATACTGGAAATCGATCAACCATATAGAATTTTCCATCCCACAAACAACTTCTGGTACATTCAAGGCTGTGCACAAATAAGGAGCACAGATATTTTTTCATATATATATACAGTATATAGCTCCATAAATATTTGGACAATTTTTTTTTCTAATTTAAATGAAACAACTCAGATGCAGTTGAACTGCAGACTTTCAGCTTTAATTCAGTGGGTTGAACAAAAAGATTGTGTAAAAACGTGAGGAACTAAAGCCTTTTATATAACTTTGTTTCAGGGGCTCAACTGTTTAAAATGAAAAAATGAAAATTACATTTTCATTTCTAATACTTGAAAACCCTTTGCTGGCAATGACAGCCTGAAGTCTTGAACTCATGGACATCACCAGACTCTGAGTTCCCCCCTTTTTACTGCTCTGTCAGGTCTTTACTGCAGGGGCTTTCAGTTGCTGTTTGTTTGTGGGCCTTTCTGTACGAAGTTTAGTCTTCAACAAGTGAAATCCTTGCTCTATTGGTTTCAGTTGAGTTGACTGACTTGGCCATTCAAGAATATTATACTTCTTTGGCTGTATGTTTTGGGTTATTGTCCATCTGTATCATGAAACGCCTCCCAATCAATTTGACTGCATTTAGCTGGATTTGAGCAGACAGTGGGGGTCATTTATCAACACTGGGCAAATTTGCCCATGGGCAGTAACCAGTAGCAACCAATCAAATTGCTGCCTTCATTGTTCTACTTGCAGCTGGCTTTAAAAAGCTAATCACTGATTGGTTGCTATAGGTAACTGCCCAGGGGCAAATTTGCCCAGTGTTGATAAATGAGCCCCACAGTATGTCACCGAACACCTAGAATTCATTCGGCTGCTTCAGAAATTTTTGTCACTTTCGTCGCATGCACAGAAACTTCCGAAAAAGACAGAAGAAAGAAGATGGCTGCTGTTCACAGCAAATCTTCCACATACAAGCACCCCCCTCAAATCAACTCAAGGGCTTTTATCTGCTTCATTGATAATGACATAACAAAGTAATTGCCCACTCCTGCCCATGAAATAGCCTTTGAGTCACTTGTCCAATTACTTTTGAGCCCCTGAAATGAAATGATTGTGTTAAAAAAAAAAAAAAAAAAAAGGCTTTAGTTCAGTGATCCTCAAACTTGGCCCTCCAGCTGTTAAGGAACTACAAGACCCACAATGCAATGAAGGTGTCTGACAGCCACAGTCAGGCAAATGCATTGTGGGACTTGTAGTATCTTAACAGCTGGAGGGCCAAGTTTGAGGATCACTGCTTTAGTTCCTCACATTTTTATGCAATCTTTTTTTTCAACCCACTGAATGAAAGCTGAAAGTCTGCGGTTTAACTGCATCTGAGTTGTTTCTAAGCTGGAATGGTACGGTAAGTGTACACTTTCAATGAAAGCGCAGGATCTGTCATTCAACAGGGAAATGAAAAGCATACCTGGGAACATTCTCTTTTCCATTACATTAAGTTGGGCCTTAGAGTAAGGTTTCTAGTGCAAGTTAGATTCCATGTATGCGGAGTGGCACTTTTTTTTGTTTGCAAATAAGCCCCAGTGAATCCCTTTATTGTATTAATAACCTAGACATTGACTGTTGAGGGTTTTGCCTATTTTACCCAGGGCCGCCATTAGAAATCACGGGGCCAGATACAACAAAATTTTCAGGGCCCCGTATAACATGGCCCCGTATAACATGGCCCCACCCACCCTGGTGCCCAAGCCCAACCCACCCTGGTGCCCAAGTCCCACCCACCCTGGTGCCCAAGTCCCACCCCTGATCCCACCCACTCCACCTTACAGTTAAAAGACCACACTGACAGTGTTAAAAAAGTAACCCCACACACACACACAAAAGTTATAAAAAGCTAATGATGGTCAGGTCCCCCCTTACAATTTAAAAAAAAAATTGGGGCCCCAAAAATTATTTAAAACAAACCCCTGGCGACAGTGCCCCCCTTAAAAGTTTTTTTTTTTTTAAAAATTGGTGGCAGGAGCCTATAGAGTATTAAAGTAAAACATTGTAATTAAATCACACGATAAAATGGATAGCATACTAAAAAGAAGTCTATACTTAGAACTGACCGTTTTGTTATGCTACTTATTCATAGTTTCAATAATAATATACTTATTTAACATTGTTTCAATCTGTATAAATATATACTGAAAAAGTATCATACCATCTGGTTACTGCAGTCCATTGCAATGTATGGACTTTTACTAATGGACTACAGTAACCAGATGGTATGATACTTTTTCAAACAATGTTAAATAAGTATATTATTATTGAAACTATGAATAAGTCGCATAACACAATGGTCAGTTCTAAGGATAGACTTCTTTGTAGTATCCTTTATGTTTTATCTTGTGATTTATACATCTGGCCTGTGGATGGAGCTGATGTATACACCTGTGAGGTCACATGACTGCGGTTGGAATGTGGGAGTTAGCCTTTAAAAGGTCAAATTGCACTGTTTGTTGTACACTGCACCAGAGGAAGGACCCTTGAGGTCCGAAACATGTTGTGCTTGCAATTGAATAAAATAACTTGAAAATACAGCTCTCCGGTGAACCTTCTTCTACATGATATCTAATTAAATCCTCTGCATGGCTTTGTTAAATGTTAAAGTAGCAATAAAGTAGCACCTATAAAGCATAGCCTTTTAAGCATGGCAGCTTGGTGAGCAAATGATAGTGATGGATACCCATGTGCTCTTTGAGTTTCCAAGGGCATTCTAGAAGATGTTTTACGTCTGGGCACAAGGAGCAAATTCCAGGGGCAAGGCGTAAGGTGCATAGTGCTGAAAACATGGTGTTTTGCATTTGTTTTTGTTCTTTGTTCCTTATCCCCTATTAATAAGTAAGCCTGCAAATTGCAATGCTACCTTTCCTTTAAATACTACAAAAACTTAGTTTAAATATAGCTCTAGTGCCACCTACAGGGAGAACATGCTAACTTTCCTATAAGGTAAGCGCAACTTAAAGGTGCCGTTACACAATGTGAAGAATCACACGTAGTTGGGTCGCAAATCCGTTCCAGAACGCCACCCCCAGTCCCCGTGGGATTTCGTTACTGAAGCTAAATAAATAATTACCTTTAGTTTTTATTTTTTAAATTTACCTTTAGTTTAAAATTACTTGGAGCCACTGTTTTCAGTGCCAACTTCTGTGTCACAAAGCTGAGATCTTAGAGTGCAAGATTTAATATAGATAAACCCAAGGCTGTGACTGTTTTATAACCCATATGTTGTATATTGGGTTTTATTCTCTGTAGCGCACCATGGAATATGTTGGCACCTTATAATTAAACTATATTCATTGCATATATAATGTGCTGAGATATAGTATTCTGTGTGTGGCAAGGTAATGTTCTGGATCAAAAGAGGAATAAACATTTGAAAATATAACTTCTTTAAAGCACCTGTGCATTGTTATTTATAAAGAAGTAAGCTTTTTCCACAAAATGTAAGACCTATTGTATTAATCAGCTAAAAAAAATTACAGCCTAAAAGACAATGTGGAAGTAGTACTTGAAGGAGTTGCACACCTTCAAACACTTTTTCCATTTTAGACCTTTTCAGAAATAAAGACTTTTTCCAATTACTTTCTATTTATGACTGGTTTTGTAATACTGAAGTGTAATTTTTCACCTTCTAAAGCAGCTCTGGGAGGAGGGGGCGCGGACCCTTTAGAGTTGGGGCAGACGGGCAGATTCAGGGAGATTTAGTCCCCTGGCAACTAATCGCCTCTTCTGGGGGGGGCGACAATCTCCCCAAACTGCCTTCCATCTGCTTGAATGAAGAATCGCCTGCGCTAATGCACTCCCGGCACTTCGATTTTTGAAGTCGCCCGAAATTTCCTCATGAGGCAACTTCGGGTGACATTGAAATCGAATCGTCGCAAGTGCATTAGCGCAGGCAATTCTTCATTCAAGCAGACGGAATGCAGGAAAAAGGCAGTTTGGGGAGATTGTCTCCCCGCAGAAGAGGCAATTAGTTGCCAGGGGACTAAATCTCCCTGAATCTGCCCGTCTGCCCCAAATCTTTACTGTTCTAAAGTGATACATTATTTAATACAATGGTTCTCAACCTGGGGGTCGGGACCCCTTTGGGGGTCGAACAACCCTTTCACAGGGGTCACTTAAGGGGTTCCAGGAGCAGGTTCATCTCTCTCCCCACTAGCCTTGGGGCAAGGTTGTAGCTCTTCGGGTGTTGGTGCTGGGAGTTGTAGTTCAGTAACCTGTGTAGGGAAGCCAGTTGCACTACAACTTTCTATATCCCCTTAGTAGGGACTGCCATACAGCTCTCCCTGCTCAATTAAAACTTGTAAAATTAACATGGTAATTGGGGTGTCAAGGAAAACAAACCTTTATGCAGCCACGCTGTCTCCTGTACTTTCCTAACAATCCGCTCTGGGCTGGCAACGAAAATATTTTAATATTTTATGGTTGGGGGTTCACCGCAACATGAGGAACTGTATTAAAGGGTCTCAGCATAAGGAAGGTTGAGAACCACTGATTTAATACATTTATTATCTTTGTCCCTGCTGTAGAGTCCTGCAGCGAGTTGGGTACCCGCGGGTTACCCGCAAAAACTTGTGTTACCCTGCGGGTTTTGGGTAGAAGTTCCGGGTGCGGGTAAAGACGCAGGTCAGGTTGCGGGTCTTCTCAATAGCAATTTTTACAAACTTTTTTTCACCACGCCTATTTTTCACTTTCGGTTACAATGACAGCACTTCCTGATTCTTAATAGTCAGTGGGTCGCGGGTCCAGGTTACGGGATAAGGTACTTGCGGGTTGGGGTCGGTTAGCGGGTCGAGGCGGCTAAGAATGCTGTTTGCGGGTCCAGGTTGCGGATTGCAGCTACGGGTCCGGTCCGAGTTGTAAAAAATGGACCCGCGCAGGCTCTACCCTGCTGAGCAGAATCCACAAGTTTCATTAAAGGCAGCTGTTAGACTTGATACAATAGTTGCTAATATTCCACAGATTGCTGAGACATGTATCAACTAAATGTAGCAAATTGTAACAGTTCAGAATCTGCTCCTGGATCACTGAGTTGCCAGACTGAAACATGAAAGAGACACAAACATTAAACTTTACACTTAAATTTTTGGAAACCGGTTAAGATGTAAATTGAAGTAATTGAAAAAAGTCATTATTATTGGTCAATAATCGGAAAACAACTGAACTGAAAAAAGTTTTTGGAAAAGTGAACAACCCCTTTAATGGTAGGGATGCACCAAATCCAGTTTTTTGGCTGATCCCAAATCTTTCAGGAGGGATTCAGGCAAATCCTGAACTGAATCTGACCATGATTATCATATGCAAAGGGGTGAAACATGTGCAACGCACAGTAAAAATGTTGTGTATCCGGTGACTTAAAGGAGAATTCAACCCTAATGTAAAAAAAACCCTACTCCACCCTACATAGACACTCTCCCCCTCAGCATAGCTTACTAGCCCCTAAGTCCTTACTTACCCCTCGTTGCAGATTCAGGAATCTGAGTTCACGGCAGCCGTCTTCCGGGTCTTCCATAATATTTGTGTCTTCTCCCAGCAATTAGTCGATTTAGTTGCACGCACAGTTGTTGCGAACCTGTTCACATTCTCAGATTACGGAAGACCCGGAAGGTGGTACCATGAACTCCAGCCCCTGAATCTACACCAAGGGTAAGTAAAGACTTAGGGGCATTTGCCCGGGCTAGCAGCTAGGCTGGGGGGGGGCGACCATCTATGTAGGGTAGTAGTTTTTTTACTTTAGGTTTGAATTCTCCTTTAAAGGCATCAGCAGGGCACTTGCACCTTGCTCCTGAATCCTTTTCTGTTTCAAGAATTGAATGGACTGGCAACGAGCAATCAGTCTGAACTTCTGTCAGCCTGCACTTTCCGCACATCTTTCCTTTGTAATAGATTCTAAGTCCCTGGTTGAAAACAGACATCTTCTGTCTTAGCCGGGGAATTATATTTCATACCGATCCAGTTCACTTGGCTCAAGAGGCACCAGAATGCAGCCAATCTCTGAAAAATCTTAGAACAACATTCCATCATTAAAAAAAAAAAGTTAATTTTAAGAGAGAATATTCTTTACATTGGACGTTGTAGCAGTTTTTCCTTTCAGGTTGTTAGAGTTCACTGTTAGAGTTCACTAGCAATAGCAATCTTAAGACAAATTAAAAATGTATCAAATAAACATTCTGGAATCTGTTCAGAGGTAATTTAGAACAGCATCTGTCATCCTGAATACTTACAGTATATTAAAGATTAACATGAGCTACTATTAGCTTAGTAAGATCTACCGGAGAAGAATAAAATTGGGGATGAAAAGGCAGTTTATTGTATGGAATGCTTGGGAGCTGGGCTCTTTCCAGAAGATAGAACAATGTGCCATACAGGTAACAGAGATAATTCAAATATTTAAAAAATAATAGGATTGTTAGTAAATTAACATGTTTTTATACAGCTTAGAGACTGTCAAGTACAATGCACTGACACATTATGGAAAAAGAACTGTCAATGAGACGAAGATGAAGTATTGTGTATAATTATAGTACTATGGGAAATGCTATTCCTTTAATTACAGAGATTTCTGAATAATGGTTTTCCAGATATCTGATCCCATTATCCATTGCCTCAGTTGTATATGAATTACGTTTTAGTTTATAAACCTGAAAGCTTTGTGTACTGAACAGTCTAAATCACTACGGACTCCATCTCAGTCAACCCTAAAATAAAATGTGCGTAATAAAAGAAAAGATCATTCTAAATAACTTAACAATGTATTAAATATTTTCAATGTGTTTTAAAGTTATTTGTAACATCTGTCACTATTGAAATCCGCATTTGCCCAACTCCTATTTTTTTACTTTTTAAACAATGTTGTGAACGTCTTCATTCTCCAGTAAAGACAGGTCTGTTAATAGGGTGCCTTGTGTTGCATTGTTTCAACAGACTGAACCACCAGGGCAGAGAATAGAAAGGGACAGAAAAATACTGTGGTCAATAGCAGTACATACACAAAAAACTTGAGTAAAGCCCTTTTTATTTTGGGGTTGATTTGCCCTTTAAAGTTTAGCCCTTCACTATACTGTATATGTGCAACAGCTGCGTAGAAGGAAGAAGCACAATGAAAATCTTTCCATGTTGCTTGCTAGAAGTATCCTGGACTGGTCAGGTTTTTAGTAACAGGAGCATTGGAATCTCAGGTGTTGATTAAAATCACTGGGGGGGGGGGGGGGGTGTTACTTTTTAGGTCTTGGGCCTCCATACAAAGGTGCCCTAACTGCAGGCCCATATTTTTTCTAGGGCTACATCCCTGAGATAGTTCCAGAGTACTATGATAAAGACAGGGAGATACCATGCATGGGTTTAAAGGAGAACTAAATCCCCCTACAGCTGGGGCCCCTATTTGCCCCCCTCCACTGAGTGTCACTTCTTAATGTATATGCAGAATAGCACAGCAGAGCTTAGGGGCACCCTGTTTGCTAGCTTTGGTATCTTCTGTGACCTCTTCTTTGTTTTTGGTCATTTATGGAGCTGTCCAGCTCCATCTTCGCATGTGCCAAAAGCTGAAGTGTTGGCGCTCACTTAAAGGAATTGTTCAGTATAAATATAAAAACTGGGTTAATAGATAGGCTATGCAAAATAAAACCTATTTCTAATATTTAGCCAAAAATATAATGACTGGATCGATAACATAATAGCCACAACACTACTTCCTGCTTTTCAGCTCTCTTGCTTTCCACTTCAAGTCACTGACTAACTCAGAGTTAGAGAGCTGAAAAGCAAGTAGTGTTCTGTTATGTTAGACATCCAGTCACTCCAGCCTTTATAGATTATATTTTTGGCTAACTAACATTTAACATTATAACATTTTTTATTTTGCACAGCCTGTCTATTTACCCAGTTTTTATTTTTACACTGGCCTTCCTTTAACGATGATGTCCCTGCACTCCTCTGCTCTTGCATTTGCAGGTTCTGCATAGAGGGGACACTTGGCACTTGTGTGGCATTGTGCGGGGGCAGTGGGGGCTTTTGTTGGGGAGGGTTTAGTTCTCCTTTAAACTAGACCAGGGCTGAATAGAAAATAATATTTTCAGGCTCTGGCTAATACTGGTGCCTTATTAAACTAAAGGTGAGTGGGTACCATAAAATGTTAAGAATATATACATATCCAATTAGACCATCAGCTCTCAAAACAATGCTTAAAGACTCTCACAGTAGGTCTGTTATATACTTCTCAATTGGACTATACCTGCAACAGTTGTATGAGGAGTATAATGTATGTTTAACAATATTTCTTTTTGTATCTTGCTACAAAAGTGCTATACTTCCAAGATCTAATCAATAAATACAACTTACCTGTTAAAAATAGATCATAGTGGGATCCTTTCTTATTAAATCTAACCCAGCTGTCTCACTCCAACTAGAAACATTGCACATTAATTTGCAATAAGCTCCTGAATTTTCAGGTTGGAATGCTGGCTGTCCTTAAAGGGATACTGTCATGGAAAAAAAAATCAGTTGATCTTTTTTTGGTAAAATCTGACATGGGACTTGACATATTGTCAGTTTCCCAGCTGCCCCAGTCATGTGACTTGTGCTCTGATAAACTTCAGTCACTCTTTACTGCTGTACTGCAACTAGGGTTGCCACCTGGCCGTTATTTTACCAGCCTGGCCGGTATTTTTGATGGTTGATCCCAATGTTATTAATAGGCAAAAAAAGAGAAATGTATAGGAAGGCCGGTATTTTAAAAAAAAAAAAAAAAGGTGGCAACCCTTACTGCAAGTTGGAGTGATATCATCCCCTCCCTTTCCCCCCAGCAGCCTAACAGAACATCGGGAAATTAACCAGATAGCACTCAATCGTAAAAATCCATGTCCCACTGAGACACATTCATTTACACTGAATAGGAGAAACAACAGCCTGCCAGAAAGCAAGAAAGCACATGACCAGGCAAAATTACCTGAGATGCCCCTACACACCAATATTACAACTATAAAAAATACACTTGCTGGTTCAGGAATGACAATTTATATTGTAGTGCAAACTGTGTAATTTAGAAATAAAAACTTAATCATAAAAATAATGACTGAATCTCTTTAAACTGAAATACAGTCAGTGTGTAGCAAAGCTCATGGGGTGCTATATGCCCCAGCTCATTTGGCATCCTGAAACCCTTTTGGGTAACAGAATCTTAAAATAAGTTTTAATATTTTTTTTCTTTCCTTTTCAAATTTCTTATTTCTAATGTATTTGCTTACAGCTTGTGATACATATCTTTTACATTTGCCATTCTTTTTCCTCCTCCCAGAGCCACAAACTGGTTTCCGCATAGCATTTAAGATGCTGGATACAGATGGCAACGAGCAGGTTGAGAAGAGAGAGTTTTTTAAGGTAAGCCCCCCCCCATAGCATGCATTCCCCTCCCCCCCTGTTATTCCCCGACGCTCCTAAACATTTTGTAATTCAGGAAATATGTGCTGGAAGAATGCCATGCCCGTAACCACACAACAGTTGTTTCATAATTGCTTTGTAATCCCTGTACTGAGAGACGCAAGGATTGTGGAGCCAACTCCGAGAAGACTTTCTGCTAAGGGATTATGTGAAACAACGCTTCTGCCTATTTCATAATACTTTTGGAGTCGTGCTAGCAAGTGCAGAGCTGTAAATAGTGAATTAATGAAAGTGCGGTCATTGTTGTGTCTGAGGTGTTTGGAGGGGATAGAAGCACCGAAGTGAACACTATAAAACAGGCGTTGAGTGCTGTGAAATTGTTATGCCGGTGATGTCAGCACTTGATCCATAAAGTGATTATCAGGACGATTTCAGGTCCAGGTTCAGTCCTGACTGACATCACACGCGACAAGAAGCATCAGTAATCCACCTACAAATTATTAAAACATGATTCCCGGTTGCTGTTTTCACGGTTGCTTCATTGAAAGCCTGATGCCATAAACACAGCTCTCGTGCGTTCCTTTACTGATGGAAATTGCTATTAAACAGATAATGTGTGCGCCTAAGAGTAAACTGCAAAGAATATATTACATAGTACTTGCCAATACACTGTTCATGTTCCCCCCCCCCCCATTAACTTTTCACTTTAATATGTATGATTAAATGGTGCACCTGCTGCACTAGGGTCCAGAAAACGATCGCCCGCAGATCAGCTTTCAGTTGGTAACACCTAAATCTAAAGGTGGTGACATTGATTTGGCATGCTACTTATTAATATACATATAAGGTTTTTCCTCTAAAGCATCTATGAGTAAAAGCCACATGGCTTTATAACAAGGTGCATAAAACTCATCCTATCCTTATATTCCTATAAAAGTGGAGTATATTATAAGTTACCGAGGAGTTTCATGACCATATAAAATCATCAGACTGAATTTTTGCTGTGGATAAAATGCACTACTGTGCATACATCTAATTTTTATGTAGGCCATGGAACTCCGAGGTAACTTCTAATATCCTCATATTTTCCAAAAAAGGGTACATTATTTATTATAATACACAAGTTTTAGTGAGTCATGTGACAGAAATGACATCACTACTCAGTGTTTATAACTGATTACATCACTACTCACCGTATATAACGGATTACTTCACTAGTCACCGTTTATAAAGATATATAATTTACAGGGTATTGATGGCTCTTGTTTATTATATATATACTAGACATTAAGCCCGTTAAATAACAGGCGCTAGAACATATGTAGTCAAACATTTATAAAAACAGATTTGTTCCAGTCCAAAAAAACGTGGACAATCATGGTGGACACCTAGAGTGCTTCTCAGTAGTTTTAAAAATACTACTGCTTCCTAAAGAGTTTGGGCAATGTTTGTTTATGGTATAGATCACACCAGTGTTTTTTTTCCACAAAAAAATGTTTGTCCTACAGAATTTCAGAGGCGACTCTGCCTCAATGTTACTTTTCGAAAAAGAGCCGCCTGACTTTGTCAGCTCAGCATCCCTGTTGCCGTAGCAATGTCGGGGACATGCGCTGAGTGAGCGGGCCTCGCTTCTAACAACGCAAGATTAAAGATAGGAACAGTTGGCACCGCCCCCGCCTCTTGATCATTCGCGCTTCACATGCACATGCCCATTTTCCGCCAATCATATTTTTTCCTTGGCGTCCTGTAGGCAGAGTTGAGTGAGTCAGAGAGCGGGAGGTACTTTCACAGCTATGGGAGGCCAGACAGTAGCTGCTCCTCTGTCACCTGCCGGCCAGCAACGCTCTATCCCTCTGCCATTGGGCAGCACAACAAAGAGGGGTGGGGCAGCGCACTGGGATTGGCTGCGGCTCTCCCGTGAGGGCGGGGCTTTTAGGCAATAAATAAAGAGGCAAGATGCTCTGTGAGGAGCTGGTGGAAGTCTCTCTCTACCCCGACCCCCCATTTACCTTTACTGACTGCGCCGCAGACTCCCCGGGTCACACATCCCACAGCTCGAGCTGCTCCTCTGTCACATGGTGCTTGGGCATGTGTACAGCTGGCGGTGTAGCGGTGAGCAGAGGAGCGGCACACCGTTATGTAGTTCCGGTCTTTCCATAGATTGAAGGCAGCAGATTATAAACCACTAACGGAAGTCTCTCCAAGTGGGACATTCACTAAGATCCGAAAAATCGCTAGCGCAGGCTTCGCGAGTGTTCGCCGCACTTCGCCAGGCGAATTTTCACCTGTGCTACAAAAATTCACTAAAGTGAGAATTTACGATCTGGTTGACGAACGGAAACGTATTTACGCTAATGTTACTTCGCTAGGCATAGCACAATTTTGCTAGCGAAGCCTAATTTCCATACGGCGCGAATCCTATATAATAAAGTTCAAGTGTCTCTTCGTCCAGTCCCTGCGTCCGTGGAATTGCGCTACTGCGCATGTGCCCCACGGACAGCCAGCGCGAAGCGTCCAACGCTAGCGCAAATTCGCCAGCGTGACGTCAAATCGTAATCGCAAATTCACGAACACCGACTCTGGCGAATTTACACTAGCAAAGTAGATAGATTTGCGCAACTTCACACCCTTATGCCAGGCGAAGTTGCGCACTGGCGAAGGATCGTAATTACGCAAATTCACTAAGACCAACTTTTGTTACGCAAGAGCAATACAATAGATAGGAGGTTGAAAAAGTCCCAAAAAACGCTGTGGTGTGTTTTACCATTGTGGTTGATAGTCTGAAAAACATCGTTTTTTTGGGGGGGTGTTACCCTCCTTCCCCCCTACATTTCCTGACATAGGGCAACACAACTATACAGAGGACACATGTAGGGCAATAGGACAACTTTATTTTTTTTGATTAAAGGTTTCCTGGGCTTGTGTAGTGGCTGTAACATACACTTCTTTTTCAGTCTATCACCCACAATGGTAAAACACGCCACAGCGTTTTTTGGGACTTACAAAAATTTTCATATTTTTTTTTCAACCTCCTATCTATTGTATTCTATCTACTTCGCAGTTGGTGTTGGTGAATTTGCGCTAGCGTTAGCCGCTTCGCGCTGGCTGTCCGTGGGGCACGTGCGCAGTAGCGCAATTCCACGGACACAGGGACTGGACGCAGAGACACTTGAACTTTATTATATATATATAATACACGAAAGCTGTGAATGTCTTGTAAATTATATCCTTATAAACGGTGAGTTCTGATGTCATCCGTTATAAACTGTGAGTTCTGATGTCATTTCTGTCACATGACTCGCTGAAACTTGTATATTGTTATAAAAAATAAAGTACCTCCAGTTGCAAAATATGAGGATATTAGGAAGTTATCTCGGAGTTCCATGAGCAGTATAAAAACACTCGGCCTTTGGCCTCGTGTTTTAAATGGTCATGAAACTCCTCAGTAACTTATAGTAGCCTTATAATTTACAAGATGGGGTACTTTATACACTATATAATATACTAAAGTGATGTAACCTCATTTGGTTTTAAGTATGGGTGGGTCGGAGTTTGTTTCCTTTTCTTGTTATTGAGGTTCTTGAGTGCCTATGAGTAAGTACAGGTATGGGACCCATTATCCAGAATGCTCGGGACCTGGGGTATTCCGGATAACGCGTCTTTCCGTAATTTGGATCTTCACACCTAAAGTCTACTAGAAAATCATGTAAACATTAAATAAACGCGATAGGCTGGTTTTGCTTCCAATAAGGATTAATTATATCTTAGTTGGGATCAAGTACAAATTTTATTATTACAGTGAAAAAGAAAATCCTTTTTAGAACTGTAATCGAAACTTTCTGGATAACGGGTTTCCGGATAACTGATCCCATACCTGTACCAGAGTGTGGGAAATATTTAAAGTGGAGTAACATGGGGTACGTATGTATACCTTTTATAGATAAAAAGGGTTGCCTACCTTTAAATTTACTTTTCATATAATGCAGAGGAATATTCTGAGTTAATTTTTTGTTTTTATTTGTGGTTTTTTGGGTGATTTGGCTTTTTTTTCCCAGCAGCTCTTCAGTTTGCAAGTTTGGAAATCTGGTTGCTAGTGTCCAAATGACCCTAGCAACCATGCACTGATTTGAATAAGAGACTGGAATATGAATAGGAGAGGCCTGATTAGAAAGAGAAGTAATAAAAAAAGAAGTAGCAATAACGATAAATGTTTGGTCTTACAAAGCATTTGTTTTTTTAGATAGGGTCAGTGACCCCCATTTGAAAGCTGGAAAGAGTCAGAAGATAAAAGCATAATATAATTTGAAAAAAATATATATAGCCCTTTAACCTTTTGAATGAATTTTGTACTTTTTATGAATCTTGAGTAGCAGGAAAATAATTCATAATTTGTAAAGCTTGAAAATAATCAACTACAATGGTTCACACGCAATATAAATATAAAGGGACAAACTTTAACTGGAGGTTGGACTCTGTACATAGGAGGGGTTGCAGCTGTTCAAACAAAGGATGGTTCACCTTCAAGTTAATTGTCAGTATATTATAGAATGGCCGGTTCTGAATAACTGTTTAATTGGTCTTCATTATTTATATATTATAGTTTTTAAATCATTTCCTTTTTATTATGATTCTTTCCAGCTTTCAAATGGGGGTCACTGACCCCCATCTAAAAACAAATGCTCTGTAAGGCTACAAATGTATTCTTATTGTTTTTTATTACTCCTCTTTCTATTCAGGCCTCTCCTATTCAAATTTCAGTCTCTTATTCAAATCAATGAATGGTTAAAAGCAAAATATACCCCCCCCCCCATTTTCTAAAGAGCTTATGCAGTTGTATACAAATATAAAAATTTTTTTTTAGTATATTCTGTCGGGCTTATGTATAAAAATATTCTTCTTCAGTACAGGTATTGGATCCCTTATCCAGAAACCCGTTATCCAGAAAGCTCCGAATTACAGAATGGCCATCTCCCATAGACTCAATTATAATGAAATAATCCAAATTTTTTTAAATGATTTCCTTTTTCTGTGTAATAATAAAACAGTAGCTTGTACTTGATCCCAACTAAGATACAATTAATCCTTATTGGAAGCAAAACCAGCCTATTGGGTTTATTTAATGTTTATATGTAGTAGTCTTAAGGTATGAAGATCCACATTATGGAAAGATCTGTTTTACAGAAAACCCCAGGTCCTGAGCATTCTGGATAATAGGTCCCATACCTGTATATACTGATGTGCATGTTCAGATATTGTCTGTGCACCTTTTATACATAAGCCCTACTGTATGATCTCATGTCAAATAGGAGGTTCATTTTCCCATTTGGTTCGGCCGGGAAGAAGGATTCGGCCAAATCCTGCTGTTAAAGGCCGAATCCCGAACCGGTGCATCCCTAAAATAAACCCACAATGATTGTTTTGCCACCAATATGCAGCTTAGTTACCATTAAGTACAAACTACTGTTTTATTATAACCGTGAAAAAGAAAATCATTAAAAAAAAAATAATTAAAGGGGTGTTTCACCTTTAAAGGAGAAGGAAAGGTTGTAGGCACTTTGGGTGCCAAACATTAGACACCCCCAAGTGATTGTATTGACTTACATGAAACCCCGGGCCGGTGCTCCTATCAGCAGAAATCTGCACCAGCCTGGGGTTATTCCAAGCCACTTTCAAATTGTCCTTCATTTTTATTATTTGCCTTCTTTTTCTGACTCTTTCCAGCTTTCAAATGGGGTCACAGACCCCATCAAAAATACAAATGCTGTGTAAGACTAAACATTTGTTATTGCTACTTTTTTAGTACTCATCTTTTTATTCAGGTTCTCTCCTATTCATATTACAGTCTCATATTCAAATCGGTGCACGGTTGCTAGGGTATTTTGGATCCTAGCAACAAGATGGCTGCTGTTGCAAATTGGAGAGCGGCTGAATAGAAAGCTAAAGAAAAAAGCACAAATAATGGGAAAAAAATGAAAGCCAATTGCAAATTGTCTCAGAATATCACTCTATACTTCAACCTAAAAATTAGGGATGCAGCGAACCCAGGATTCGGTTAGGGATTTGGAGAGGATTCAGCCTTTTTCAGATTCGTCCGAATCCTTTTCCCTGGCTGAACCCCTTCCCACCCCTAATTTGAATATGCAAATTCGGATTTGGTTCGGTATTCGGTCGAAGGATACGGGGGTTCAGCTGAATCCAAAATAGTGGAGTCGGTGCATCAACTCCAAGATTAACAACCCCTTTAAAATGGATGATAAAATGTATTTGTGACCAATAAAGTAAACAAGTTACTCATAAACCAATTTTTATTTTTGCTGCTCGTATAAGGACTGACCGTTTGAGAAGGTAGGTGCATTTTCACCCAAATTACTTTTTGATGTGGGGGAGGGGCGAGTGAAATTCCATTGAGATATAATATGGTAAGTGGTAGAACTGGAAGCAGAGTGTATGTAGACAATGATAAAGGGCAGAAAGTACAGCACTAGTTGTAATACCAGTTGATGCAGAGACCATTGTATTCTTTCCAGTAGCCATGGGCAATAGCTTGCTCTTTTACTTTTCCACAATACACTATGGTGCACATACATTTATGTTGGTGCTAAATTGCCCCAAAGTCCCTTACAGGTTTCCTTTAAAGATCAACTACCCTCCTTTATTTTCCTCAGGGAACCTACATTATGCTGCCAACGTAATACATAAATTACATTATAATCACTTATTCGCCTTGTATCAACCATTATGTTTCATTGGAAATGAATAGGTTGAAAATCATATTGTTTTTGGGGGTACCATGGATTCCCAACCTGAGCAACCATGGGAACAATTTTTGGCTCATGACCAACACGTTAAAGGGGAATTCAACCCCCCCCCCAGGTAATTGGAAACTTAGGGACCATAGCCCGGGTGGACACTGTGGGGTGGAGGGGTTAGCGCCTGGGAGGGTTGAATTCCCCTCTAAGAATTCCTGCTCAGGTTGTCCCATCGAAACAAAAAGGTTTTAACCGCAGTTGTTTGTTCTGTACACATTATATATTATCACAAATGAATACCGTACTACTGTAACAGAGACGGTTGATTTTATGGATGCATACTGAAATAAATCTTCGTTCTGTTTTGTAGTTACAGAGAATTCTTGGGCACAAAGAAGACATGCAGATGGGCCCTGGAGTTGTAACATCTACACAGGTGATGAGTGTTCCTTTTGTATAACGGGTGTTGCTATACTAATCCTCTATAGTTGGATCCTTTTATCAAAACACATGCATCCTGTTTTATTTTTATTGCCAAATGTTACACATGATATTATTGTATTCAAGTCCTTTCCTATTTATATATATCAGTCTCTCCAGCCTTGGCCTATATTGAATACCAGTCCAGGCCTGCACTGGACAACAACATATTAAATGTAAAAGCTTTGTGGGAGCTGAAGTCCAGGTTTCCATCCTTAAAACAAAGATATTAAAGGGGTGGTTCACCTTTAAGTTAACTTGTAGTATGTTATAGAAGGACTCATTCTAAGCAGCTTTTCAATTGGTCTTCCATTTTTCTTTTTTTTTTTTTTTATTATTTGCCTACTCTTTCCAGCATTCTACAGGGGTCATCGACTCCATCTAAAATACCAATGCTTTGTAAGGCTACACGTGTATTGTTATTGCTACTTTTTATTACTCCTCTTTCTATTCAGATCCTCTCCTGTTCCAGTTTATTATTCAAATAAGTGCATGGTTGCTAAGGTTATTTGGGCCCTAGCAACCTGATTGCTGCAATTACAAACTGGCAATTCAGCTGCTGAATAAAAAGCTAAATTACTGAAAAACTACAAATAATAAAAAATGAAAACCAATAGCAAATTGTCTCAGAATATCACTCAAACTCATCACATCATACTAAAAAGTTAATATATGGTGAACAACCCCTTCAACTAATCATTTTATAAGAACCATGCCTGCTCTGTGTATACCTTTTCTTTCTTTATGCAATCACTGGCCTTGCACTGAAACAGCACTATGTCTGACCTTCTTTATAGCAGGACCCGGGGTCTTGCAGATAATGGAACTTTCCGTAATTTGGATCTTCATACCTTAAGTCTTATTGAAATTCATGTAAATATTAAGTAACCCCAATAGGCTGGTTTTGCTTCCAATTAGGATAATTGTATCTTAGTTTGGACCAAGTGCAAGGTACTGTTTTTAAAATAATTTATTTGTTGAATTATTTGATTATAATGATGGCTATCGGAGATTCAGAGCTTTCTGGATAACTGGTTTCTGGATAACAGATCCCACACCTGTACCAGACAATACTAAATGACAGCAGCACAGCGCTTCTCTTATCCCCAGAGCATTTTTTCCCTGAACAGGAGAAGTGATCCAGGGAAAGACTTATTGATTTAATACACTGGAGGTAACTGGACACTATTATCTGTTCTTGTCCTATAACAAATAGTTTTTTATATATTTAAAATGCTATTTAGCCCTTAAAATTATTTTTGGGTGGATGCCAATAAAGCACAAATATGTTTCAGTTGTGCCAAGATTATTTGGGCTTATTTATACACATGACAATTAGGGCATGTTCAGGCACCTTGTTCTGCCCTGTAGCCCCCACTCCAGGCATCGCAATGTGTTTACATTAAACGGCCAGTGAACTGTGAAATATATTTAATATTACGGATGGGAATGTGACCACAAATCCAACTTGTATACCTAAACAAGATGCAGGTAGAAATGGCCTATTACTTGTAACTATAATGAGAATTTTAGAATATATAGTGTTTTTCTTAAAAGTCCAGTAACATCAAAATTAAAAAAAAAAAGTTTGTTTGTATACGTTTGGGGAAAAAAAAACAAACCACAAGACAAAGCCTTTATTAAGAAAAAACTTTCAGGAACTCCGCTTCCACTCCTCTTCAGAAAAGTTGATCAGGCGATCCATCGTGCTCGATTTCTCCTCCCTGCTTTCCTTATAGGAGATAGCCAGGGAGGAGAAATCAAGCACCGCATGATGGATCATGTCCCTGTCACCTTTTCTGAAGAGTAGTGGAAGCGGAGTATCGGTAAGTTATTTCTTAATAAAAGCATTGCGAGTTTAATTTGTCTTGTTTTTTTTTTTTTTTTTTTTTTTTTTCAATGTATACTAACGAATTAAAAAAAAAAACTTTTATTTTATTGGGCCTTTAATTCCTTTTACCCAGTAACTTCGATCTTGGCTTGTTTAGGAAGAGATTTTATATTGTCTATTTTGCACTTATAAGTCACAATCTCTTTAGTATTCGTATCCACTTTATACAAAGCTACAGGATAATGGGGCCTTTCCAATGTTTAGCCTGAATGCTCTGAATCCAAAACAGGAACATCCTCTCAGCTGAAGCGAGTCCTTGAGACACTTTATTCCTCTTGAATGTCCAGAGCCAGTTCCAAGTGTTTTCACTGCTCTTCTTTCTTCCCCAATAACTTAATAACGCAGTTGTGTTTCTGTCCCTATTTTTTTGGAAAACATTGAAGGGGGTTATTTATTAAAGTCCAAATGGCAAAAACCTATTGAGGTCCTGTAAAAGTCAATGGCAGAGGTCATCTTTGCAATCTGAAGACATTATGGTCTGCACTTGGTTTTTAACAATAAAATAAGGGTAAATCTAGTTTGGTAGAATTTTCCCGGCGGAAAAGGCATGCGCATGCACAGCTTCATCAAGAAGGTAAAAAAACACGGAAGCAGATCGATCTGTGTTGCTCTCTGGTATAACCCCAGGCCGGTAAAGGTGATAGGGGCACCAGCCTGAGGCTTCAGGTAAGTCAATACAATCACTTGGGGGTGCCTAACATTTGGCACCTCCAAGTGCAGCAAGCCTTTCCTTCTCCTTTAGCTCCCCTAAAATAACTCCAAATAGCCACTAGAATAACATACCTTTCTCTCTGCATCCAGACTTAATTTATTTCTCTATAACAAGCAGCTCAACTGCAGCTATTTTAGTTCCTTCCTTGTCTAGCTGCCACTGTTGCTTTCTGAGCTCTCCTCTCTCCAATATGAAGACTTCAACGAGGTGACTGTTGGTCATGCTCTCTACCTCTGCTCCAATCATTTAGGCATGTTCAATATACAGCTCTTTGGGGCCTTCCTAGTTGGTGAGCGAGTTAAGGAGTCCTCAGAAAGCAGAGCTTTTCAAGGGCAGAGCTTTACATGGAGATGCAGTTGAGCCGGCAGTAATAGAGAAGTTAAATAACTCTGAATGCAGGGAGGAATGTATGTTATTCTGGAAGCAGTTCAGAGTAATTTTAGAGATAAAAAATAGCTTTTCCTTTAAAGCAGAAAAACCCTCTACAAAATTTCTTTTTTGAATAGTTATGGAGGGCCCCAAGTTAGGCGCTAAGTTAGTATGACACATACCTCTACTGATTCTTCATTACCCTGAGGCCTTTCGTTGTTATAAATTGCATATTCATGGGCGCCATTTTGATGGCTCTTCTTCCTATTGTGCCATCTTCTCTCCGCTTCTGCGCGTGATTTCATCCTCCGTCGTTCCTAGCGTGAATGCACATTCAGATGATAACGCCAGACACATTGACGTCATGAAGCTTGCGATGTGCTGAAATTTACTGCAAGTTGCCAGTGAGACTTTGCCTGTATTAGAAGCTTTTCATCAACACTAATGCTTTTCATCAACACTAAATTCATACCCCCAGAAGTTTATGGAACGGAGTGCATGTATTTCAAAGTCCTGTCTTTCTATATAGCAAAACATATAATGAAATATTCTTAACATTCCAAATTTATAATAAACTATCCCCAAATATTATGCTATGATACCATACATCAACTCTTGATGGAAACTGAGAAGTTGCGAGGTGACGTTGGAAAACGAAGTGTCACAAATCCCATCCCACCACCGATTCACATTCTTGCCAATGGGAACTAATGTTTGGGAGATTAGTCGCCCACAGCAGCAAAGATTTATTGCTTGCAACTAATCTCCCCATGTGCCACCAGCCTGAAACTACCCCTGACTAGCTTTACTAACCCATACAACGCTTGAGCATACAATGGTTTTCCTGGTACCAGAGTGGAAATAGCCTACCTAATCTGCATTTACCTCTTAAGAAACGCCATAACTGAGGGAGAACAGATATGAAAAAATATGTTTGGGAACTTTTCCAGCAGATTCAGAGTGGTCTGCCAGGATATTTCATTTGAGTATCACATTGACTATTTTAAATTTACTGTGAGTTGATCATCATCGTTTGCAATGAAGACCAAAGAATTGGTTCTTTAATAATATAACTAATGAACAAAACTGGTTATAACAATTTTACAACATAGCAACCAGACATTTTTAAACATATTATCCAGATATCAGTCTTGTGTCCATCAGCTTCTTTTTAACCACCCAGAATTCTTATTTGCATCAGTTGGGGCATCCTGAAATACTCATTTTATTTTGCATTAATACGATTAACTATTTAAAAGGGACACATTCAAATGACTGAATCCATTGTGAAAAGGAAGGAGTATTTATTTCAACAAGTGATTCCTCCCACAAAGCACAATGGCTGCACGTTCATCTAAGGTTATAATAATTCTGTGTAGCTGGGTAGAGTTCTCTAAGCAGGACTGACAAGGGTATTTTGTGTGATTCAAAGAAGGTTTGTGTTCTGTAGAATTTAAAACTGATCTGTTACTCCCACTAACATTGTGCTTGGAAATGTGCCAATCCCACCTTGGAATTTCAGCTGATAAAGAGAGCAGCAAACAAGTTGGTGCGTATTTATTATAAATGCAGGGATAGGCTTTGTCATCTAAGATAAGCCAAGATAGGTATTGTTTATATGTGTCTCCTTCCCATCAGTATCTTGGAGAGCTGCATAGTGTTCAGCCTCCTTGTGATCGCTAACATCATCTCCAATTTAGAAGTGTTATTACAAGAATGTGCTGCTCATCCGCCAAGAGTTTTAGTGCAACACAAAAGACGGGGAATTTTTGAGTCATGGTTCGAGATGGAAGTACAAATATAGGTTTAAAACATTGGACATGCTTATACAGCATTGCATTCTTAAAACCTATGTATTAAGCAATGATTTAATTTAGTTATGTTGTCTTAAATTAATCCATGCAAGCCAAGGCTGGCTTATTCGCTGCTTTGGACTCCAAAAAGGGATTGTGTTCATTTTTGTGGAAAGCAAGTGCTTTAAAGGGAATGTAAACAGTCCTACGGTAATTGTACGCATGGTGTTCTTTAAGCAGATTTTGGGGAAAAAGTGGCTTCCTATCCTTTGACCTCTGTTATAGGCCTTATAGAACAATTTCCTATAAGGGTAAGGCCAGACGCGAACATTCGGTGATATTTGTTGCCTGGCAACTAATCGCCACAACTAATCTCCCTGAATGGCTAGTATCTCGCACCCGCTAGCGCTAAAGTTGTCTGCGCCTATTCACATGCGGCAACGCGTTTTTAAAGTCGCTCAAAATTGCCTCGTGGGGCTGTCGCTGTCAGAGAAACATATGTTGATGCTTTACCCCATTACTTTTATGCTGTGTGTTCACTGGCAACGCAAGGTTGCACCAGGTTCGATGCACCAAATTCGAAAACAGGTTGGCGCATGGATCCCTTCTGACAAAATAGTAGGTTGTTTGTGGAGTCTAAATACAGGAAATTAAATTGATCTGAAATGCCAGTAAGGTCATTGGTACGCTAAAGGAATGTTAATCCCTAATATAAATTAGAATATACAAAACACTAGAAAATTGTTCATGTTCTGTTTGGTAACAAACACCTCAAAATACTTAACTGGAAATACTGTAAAATCCTTGTTAGTACAGTTATGGGGCCTGTTATCCAGAATGCTCGGGACCAGGGGTCTTTCCGTAATTTGGATCTTTATACCTTGAAGTATTATTGACAATAATTTAAACATTAAGTAAATCCAATTGGCTGGTTTTGCTTCCAGTAAGGATTAATTATATCTTAGTTTGGACCAAGTACAAGGTACTGTTTTATTATTACAGAGAAATAGAAAATAATGTTTTTAAAAAATTTTAATGATTATAATGGAGTCTATGGGAGATGGCCTTTCCGTAATTCTGAGCTTTCTGGATAACCGGTTTCCAGATAACGGATCCCATATCTGTACTGCTCATCTCAAACGCATGGATCTTGCTTCTTTGTATATGAGCTCTTATAATGAATTCATGAGGCTTGGTAACCCCGTGTATGCTGTGTGGTGATATTTTGTGGTGCGACAATGCTGTGAATAATTGTGACTCTCTAGTGGTTTAGCCCATTCTACTCTCTTCCTTAGGGGCTGCTGTACACTGAAAGTACCCAACTAAAAATGTTTATATTTTTAAAAGCTGAAAAACAGTTGCCAGTCAGACTGTAGAACACTTGAAATATCACATATGCAATAAGCATGAAGGGAACTCCGGCTTAATGGGTCTGGTTACATCCGATGCTGAAAGCTAAATAGCCATTTGTATTAAGTCTCACGGAAAGATCCTCATCTTTCATCTTAACTCTTTAGTAATATAAAAGACACAGAGGTGATTTAGATATCATGAGAATAGTTCTGTTGAAATTCTAGTGGCTCCCCCCCCCCTGTTCCTTCCCACCCCACAAAAAATGTCTGTGTGTTAGTTGTGTTCAAAGAATGCCACAAAGCTAGTGGTGAAAGGATAAACTGAAATCCCGATCACATTGTGTGGGTTTAGCTTTGAAGAGGGGCAGATGCTAAAAGAAGCACTTTCTTTGTTATTTGTCCCCTATTTACAAGTCAACAAATGTGAAATATTTCACAGGATGTTTTTCCTGTTACATTTCCCAATCCAAATTTCATTTTTCAGCTGTTCGATGGCTGAAACCGGCACCCGTTCTGCAAACAAAAAAATGTTGCATTTTCGGATTTATGGGGTTGAGATGCTTTAAAATATCAATATTTGTCCAATGGTTGCCAGCAGTTTGTTTGAACAGAATTGGCTTCGGAGATGGTTAGGATTTAGCGTAATCGCACATTCTGACTCGAACAACTCTTCTTTGTTAGATAATAAAATGTAAATCTGTATCCCCAAGGAAAGAAAATAAGAGATGTTACATATCTGAAGTTCAGTTGCATTCTTGTAGATAACCGTGATACCTCACCTAACGGGAGACTTTCTTGTGGCTATTGATGTTACTGCAGCCAAGTTAGTGGCTAAATAGAACTCTTCAAGCATTTAATGGCAAACCATGTATTTTGCCAATAGTGAAGCTTGTTGTTGTGACAAAAATATGGTTGTTAAATTGGCATATTCTAACATCTTGATCCAATTACAACATAATTTTACGTGCACAGGTAGCAGGCAGTCTGTGTGCTACAGAATTCTTGGGAAATAAAATGAGAGAACCAATCGGCCTGGAATAAAAGTATCTCCTGTCATATTAGCTGGACATACCTTCAAGGCTGTGATTCCCACCCCCAACCAGTGGCTTGTAAGAAACAAGTTGCTCTCGGACCCCTTTGATGTTGTTCTCAGTGGCTTCAAAGCAGGGGTTTCTTTTTGAATTTCTGACTTAAAGGCAAATGTTAATGGCATAAAAATCAAATGTCCCATATTTTGCACCCCAAGGATTTTTTCCTCATTCAATGATTATGTTGTTCTCCAACATTTTTTACATTTAAGTGTGGCTCAAAGGCAAAAAATAAGGTTAGGGACCCCTGCTTTAAGCCTTTACCTGATATGACCATATTGTCTGATCCGATTTTTTTGGGCCAACAATCGGATCATAATGGAGGCAAGTGCATGACATCAGGAGAGGACTGCATTTATGAGCCTGTTAGGTCCTTGCCTAATTTATACACCTACCAGATATCGGGGGGAGTCCATACACAGACCGATGAGCTGCCAGTTTGGGCTGAAGGGGCTAAATCAACCACTTCAATCTTGACTTTTCTGTTTGAAGTATCCAGAAGGAGAGGCATAACAGAAATGCCCTATTGATTGTTTATCAAGATGACCACACAACTTTGCTATGATTCAAGGAAATCATTATGTCCTACACTAGAAATCCTGTCTCTTTTCCAGGCGTCGGTAGTGTAGCATAGTTCAGGAGTACAGTGTAATGTACTGCATCTGGAACCAGTTGGCTGTAGCTGGTTCTTAGTTACTTTTTATGACTTCAAATGAACTCTGAAAGGGCTGGATCAATCATAATAACCTAAGGTACCATAGCAGGGGCAATAAGGAAGCAAGGAAAGATGCATAAACAAGGACCAGGTATTCAAATATTTTGTCATGTATTTTTAAAAAAAAAACATTTCTTCCCATACACTGTATGTAGCGTATGTTCTTATAGGCTCTTTTTATAGTCTATAATGTTAAGCCTTTCACAAGCACTTGCCAAACTGGAATGTTTCTTGACTAGAAAAATGAATAAGTCCCAGATACAGTACATGTATTTGTTGGTAATTACACATTGCCAGAATATCCATCAACCAGTCGGCTTGCCATTAAGTTAAAGACTGAGATTATTATGGCTGCATTATGTCCTGGCTAGAAGGTCTAATTGCTAATACCATAAAACTATAGGTAATCCCTTTGCTAAATGCAGTTCATCATAGTCATTACAGTGTCTTCTCATATACTATAAACAAAAATCTCAGATGTCTGTTTTATTCATTATATCTGCTGACCCATTACTTCAAGATTTTACATGCTAAAATTAAAGCTCTTAGCCCACTAGATGTCTGCCATGTGGTCTCTCTCAAAACTTTACTGTATTTTTTACTTTTAACAGTTGAAAAGGTGGCATCACTATATCAATACCTGGTGCCTGCTGCTTCCTACATGATATTATCCTGTTAACAGTAGTCTGTCCTGCTGAAAATGCCTCTGGGACCATCTTTGTTAAGGGTTTTTTTTTGTTTTTTTTAACTCTAAAACTGACCTACAGTATACGTGCCCGGATTTGGTCTGGCAGTTTGGACAGTTTTGACTATACAACTCAAACACCATGGTGGATTGGCTGGTTTATAACCATCTTAAAAAGTTATCATGGCACCCAGCTAGTGTTGACTGTGCCAATCACAGCTTTTAAGTAATGCATCAGATAGATACATATAAGTCTACATCAGACACTGATCTGGCTATACTGGGCCTTCAATTGGACAGATCTAATAAGCTCATTAATGCGACAGATTGCAGACGTATTACATAGTTCTGTAAGAAAACCTTTCCAGACCTGCTGGTGGAGAGATTCCAATTTCCACACCAACAAACAGAAGAGTACATTTATAAAGCTCTAATGGTAACTGGTGGAGCACATAATTAACAAGATTAGGCTGGCACGTACTGTATAGTAAAGTATTCATAGATTTGGCAGGTGTTGCATATCCAAACCCATACATCGCCAGTGAGTTCATCTTAAACATGGTATCTGCAGATAGGCCTTAATCTAGGAGATATGCAGAAATCCCGCCAATTACCAAGTATTACTTTAGATAAGAACCCATCAGAAGTAGCTGGAGTGAGTTTACAAGAATGGAAAAAAAAATCCTACTTCGTCATAGTCGTATTATCTAATAAGCATTGTGTCTCTTACATAAGCAGCAAGCCATAAATTATGTGACTAATACAATTTGGAAGAAAGCTCGTCTCCATGAAGAACTACTGTTGGCATAAAAAGATGCTATTAGCTCCCTGATGGGCAAGCAAGTCCTGATAAGAAGGTCATTTTTACTGGCCCAAATTGCCAGCTTCTGGCTTTGAATTAATCATTGTTGACGTAATGTCTAAAGATTGTGTTTATATGAGGAGGGCAGATTGGCATTCCTGAACTATTCAACACCTTGCCCTTTAATACAGGCTTAGGAATTTTGTATTTTAGGAGAAAATGATTTGTGTTTTAGTAATTGATAATGGCATGCAAAGTTCACTTGGAACTGGAGAGCCTTCAGCTGTCCGTGGATAATGAGGCTGGATGACAATTTGTGGGCCAAAGTTAGCTATCCCTGTGCTAATGAAAAGTTTAGGGAAACAAGCAGAGTACACTTGTTATCCAGAAAGGCCATCTCCCATGGACTCCATTTTATCCAAATTTTCAAAAATGATTTTCATTTTTCTCTGTAATAATAAAACACAATCTTGTACTTGATCAAAACGAAAATATAATGAATCCTTAATTGAAGCAAAACCAGTCTATTGGGTTTATTTAATGTTTACATAATTTCCTAGTAGACTTAAGGTGAAAGATCCATTATCTGGAAAACCCCAGGTCCCAAGCATTCTGGATAACTGGTCCCATATCTGTACATCGAAGTACATACAATGTATTGTTTAATTCACATGAATGGAATGGAGGCTAAAATGTTTATTGTTATAAAATCCAATATTTAACACTAGAGTATATGTTACAGTATTGGAGTATATGGAATATATGGAGTTTTCTCTTAAATTGATGTGGGATTAATCAATAAATACTGGAACCTATATATGACCCTCCCTCTTAAAGGAGAAGGAAAGGCTTGCTGCACTTGGAGGTGCCAAATATTAGGCACCCCCAAGTGATTGTATTGACTTACCTGAAATGCCAGGCCTCCTATCGGCAGAAAACTGCACTGGCCCGGGTTTATACCAGTGAGCACCACGGAGTCATCCTCTTCTGTCTTCTTCTTTCTTCAAATTTCCTCGGACTATCGCATGCGGAGCAGAACGAAATAGACGACATTTTAGCTAAAGTTCGGCTTTTCATTCTACTGCGCATACGCAATGGTGTGAAGAAGGAGGAAGACAGAAGTGGATCTCTCTGTGGTGCTCACTGGTATAACCGTGGACCTACTTGGCTGTTGAGAACGTTGGGCTGGATGCATTTAGCTCCGATTCACAGAAAGCAGCAATGTTGTTAGTGTTGTAGTTTGTAAATATGCTTGGAATCCATGGACAAACCTTAATTAAATTAAGATCTGAGATACTGGGGGCCACTTGTCAACACTGGGCAAATTTGCCCATGGGCAGTAACCAGTAGCAACCAATCAAATTGCTGCTTTCATTGTTCTACTTGCAGCTGGCTTTAAAAATCTAATCACTGATTGGTTGCTATAGGAAAATGCCCATGGGCAAATTTGCCCAGTATTGATAAATGAGCCCCAGTGACTGTATCCTTATCAATTTAACCCCAATGTGGTCATTGATTATCCAATCTCAAAGTCTATTACTGTAAATTATGGATTAATTGGGGTCTTAGTCTATCCTTCTCAGTCAAGATGGCTTAACCATAGCAAGATGAACCAGTCCTTAAACCAAAGGTGTACTTGCTTGCATGTACTTACTACAAATCGCTTGACTATAAGATAGGTTGGCCATTAATGGTATGGCTAAAATTCTTGAGAGCTTCTAGCGTCTACATGTGCGGTTATAATTTTAGATTTTTACAGCAGATTTTATTATTTTTCTTTTGTTTTTGTAGAATTGTACACCAACCCAAATGTGTCTCGGTAGCTGATAATGTTAGATTTATTTTTCAGGAACCGTCTTCAGACAGCTCTGATGTCAATACAACATTGCTTGTCCATTTCTTTGGCCGAGGAGGGAGAGAGAAGCTCCAGTACTCTGAATTTTACAAGTATGTACAGTTTTGTTTGAAGAGAATGGTGCAAAATGCCAATGGAAATATAAGCCCTACCAAAAGTATGAGTCCAATTACAAAATGAAGCAAAATGTGAGAGAGAGAGAGAATACTCACAGTTCAAAAAAGTTGTTTATCAAAAAAAAAAAAATACGGAAAATGGTTAAAAATACAGAAACATTTATTAGGATACTACAGGTTTTACTCACCTGTAATGTCCTAATAAATATATATTTTTTTTTTTAATTTTTGGTTGATTCTTTTGAAGAAAATAACAACTTTTGTTTTTGCCTCAAAATTATTATTAACATGTATTTCTATAGCGCCAACTTGTTGCGTAGAATCTTTGATCTGTCATAGCCAGTGTAAGACGCAATGCACAGTCCCAGCAAAACAAGTGTAGCGGTTATTTTTATTAGTCCTTAGTCTCTTGACAATAATTGATTGTCTTTGTGATCCCATGATTTGTTGCTAACAATGGCCTAGAGTCTAGCCAATAACCTACTTAGGGAATCTTGTATCAATTCAATTAAATGCTCTACATTTTAGCTCTAGTGGCCATACTAAGGATAATACTCCTTGTCGCCTTGGTGGTTTGCTTTGAAAGGATTATTACTCATGGCTGAAGATGGTGACATCATGGTTTGACCATTGCTCTTTATCTGTGGCTTAAGCAATCGTTAAATCAGTTCGAGACAGAGCTCATATCTATCGGGCAAGTTTGAACAACATTTTCTATGTGCCATAATTAGCAAATAATACCTCTGAACATTGTGTCATTTCTTTGCTTGTATATTTATGTAGCACAAGGAATAATGTTTCCCTCCAGCCGCTAGCATTCCAATAGAATGGAATAAAGGGATCATAAAACTAGAATTAATATTGTGGCATTCACAGCTACTGTGTACGAGTCTCTTAATATGTGATCCTGTATGTAGTCCTTTCCAGCAGGCTGTACCATGCAGATTTTGCACAGTAAAGCAAATAATTTTGCAGCCTTTAAAAAAAAAAAAAAAAATCACACGGCTTCTTTCAAGTTTGCTCCTTCCGTTGCACTGGGAGAAGTGTAACTGGGTCTCACTTTTCAGCAAGTAATGAAGTGTAAAGGGTTTCCAAATGCAGACAGTATAGATGCGGTAGATTGGGAGAGTCTTGAAGGCTAATTATTTTCAGATTTGGAGTGAATATTTGCTGCTGGAAGTGACGTCATTAGAAGTAGGGGTGATCAGAAAAAAAAATTGCAACTCTACCCGTGACCAGCAAACCCAGAGAACCGCCTACCCGCGTCTATACCAGGTTTTTGTGGGTAGCCCACAGGTACCCGACCCACTGCTGGGCTCTAGTTCACATTGCCATGAAAAGCACTTGACCTGTTGATATTACAGAACTTTGAGGTGACGTCTAATATCATTATATAGAATAACACTATTTGATTCTTTATTAATTAACTTAGCGACATGGCAGAAGAAACTTGATGTAGTGAGAAGGTCCCTGCCATAATGTCTTCACTGTAATGGGGCGGGCTTCAGTCTTTCTGGGGGCATTTTGATTGGGCCTTACAAATGTTGCTGCAGATGCGTGGGGTGTGCTTGCTGTGATTTCCTGCCTGTACTGTAAAAGGATTGGTGTGAGTGGCCCAGTCCACTTCTTAGTAGTCAAAATTTCTAAATTCAACCTCCATTGGTCTCTTATGAAATTCACCTGGAAGGTGATTTCAGGATATTTGGGTCTGGGGTATTTGGAATGAGGCATATCAAAATGTCTGCTCAGTGTATTGTTATTCTTTGCCCTCCCTCTCTCGTTCTCTCTCTCCTTTTTTCTTCTCTCTCTCTCTCTCTACTTTTTTCTTCTTTCCTTTGGTATCCTTTTCCATAAGCCGTTACCAGTGGAATGCCCATTAGAATCCTGCTCTCCTGGTATAAAGAAAAGGGGCAGCCTTAATAGGATTTGTTTGTGTAGGGAGCATAACCTGGAATGCCTCTGCCTCCCCACTCAATCCTGTTTTGACCTATTGATAGGAGTATGTACCTATTTCAGACAGACACTGCCAAAGGCTTTTGTCCGCCACACAGATAGAAGCCTCTTATCAGAATCCGACTCCCACATCTTACTTTCAAGGTTCCTGGGCTAAGTGCAGGGTCTCCTTTAGCTCATTTTTCAGCAGAAGCAAATTTTTTGGCTCTTTTCTGAGCTGGAATGTGTTTTTTATCACTGCCTGTCCTGTAGGTAGCCTTTACTGAAGACTTGGCACTCAGAAGAATAGATCAGGGCCTCTCAATAACACTTTTTACTTGATTTTATAAGATCAAGAGCATTATTTTTTAATTTTCTGTCTTTTGTGAAAAGCTTTGTAGGTGATATATAGGAGGCAATACTTGGTGCATATTTATGTGCCTGTTGCTCTTTGTATGGCACATGAATGATAGGCAACCACACTGAGAGGAGAATATGCTGCATCATGGAAAAGATCATCACAGTTATTCATCTGTATCCAAGAGGATGTCTGAATTCCTTCTATTGTCTATAGCAAGCTTCAGCTGTCCATGGCATGCTGTAGAGAGTTGCTCACCCCTGTCTATAAATTGGGGGTTATTTTGAACATAGGTGATCTTCGTGCAGTTAACGAAAGCAGCCAGAAATATATCTTTACTTTAATTATCTAGCTTTATAGTAGGCTGATCGGGACCAAGTTTTTTTTTTTTTGCGGGGCCCAAAGGTGACATTAGGGCCCTGCAGTTGTGCCCCCGTCCCTCCCCCGATGGCTGCTCCTTCTTCAGGTCTTCCTTACGAAGTTCCTAAAAAGATTGCTCAGTGTTAGTAATGGAAAAGCTGTTTTTACAATACTTCAATTTGATCTTTTTTATAATATTTGCTGCATGTTTTATATCCCATTCATTTGCTGCTAATTTAAAGGTCAATTCCAACCACTGCAACTAATAACATTTTCTCCCATCTCATCATGTGTCTCGCTTGCAGATTTGGCCTGGTTCAGTGACCTCTTCCCTTTTACAATCTAAGCCTTTATTATGGGCAGCTTTATTTAGAGAATTATAGTATATGTAGGAAAGTCAGAGAATATTGTATGAATAAGAGCAGTAGATGGATATAGTTTATACATCAAGTGAATTATGAGAAAGAGCAGTTCCCTTACCTTATTGCAGTCACACCCCTTTCATTTAAGATGTTCTTAATGAAGGGATGTGACAGTAACTGCTCTGCTGAGGGCCTCCAAGTAGCATTCTTTTGAAGGGCTTGTTCAATGAATGCATGAAAGTTGTCACTCCTGAAAAAATAAAAAAAGAGGAAAAATTATCATTGTTCATGTGATATAATAACTACATTTAAAGAGATTCAACATGTGAATAAAACATCACAGTCTTGTGCCCTGTATACACCATAAACCTCTATTTTTTTGTTAAACATTGTCACCTTGTCACACAAGGTCTATTACCCCAAATTTTCTTTACTTTCGATCTCATTGGTACACCCCTTTACTCCCTTGTCAACATCCCCACCCTCTCCCCCGTTTCGTTTTCATTTTCCCACCCTCTCGGTGGAAATGACTCGCCATTTGTCCCAAAGTAATGTTGTTGCGGGACCGTGCATAACCCTCTTCATGAGCTTTTTCTGGGGAAACCTGCTGAATTCTAGGTTGTAAGAAGATACAAGATGAGAATATGATGACTGACAATCAAAACATTTGGTGGGCGATTTACTAAAATTTTCAATCTTTTCCAAATTAAAAAAATACTTATATTAACTCGGCTGTGTTTTTGTTTCTCAAATTCCAGCACATGACAAAATGTCAGGATTGGAAACTTAAAATTTTCATAAACCAGCCCCTTAGTTTTTAATATTTTATAATATTGTGTGTTACAGCATAACACACAAATGCCTTCTAAGCTTTCTACAAGCAGTAATATAAGCACTATAGACATACTGGAGTTTACTTACGAGAATATCCTTCTGCCATTTCATACGCTGATATCCCCAATGACCATATATCAGCCTAAATAATAAAAATTAGGGATTAGACAAGAATATACACAGGCCACATGAAAACAATGGTTTAAAATCCAGGAAAATATAGAAGGGAAATGTATTACATATTGATGCGGCCACCAAAACCATACTGACCACTGTCATCTCTAAAGAGTGATCCAAAGACCCCAGACTCTGTGTATCTCAAGGTGTTGGAAAACCCCATAAAGAGTCCAATGGAATTGGTTTCTAATATATATAGAGAATGCATTTCTCTCCTTCACTTCAGATTCCCCCTCTCACATCACAGAAACCATTTTACAGCTTTGGATTGGCTGTTATGAGAAGGGTATGAAAAGTGGGCGAGTCTGTGCAGTTCACCTTGTGTAAGCTAGATGCATTATAGACAGGAGAGAGGAGACATTACAATACCTTGGAGTTGTAACGGATGGTCTTGATGTTTATGTTGCTGAGTACTTCTGGGGCCATGTAGGGTATAGTCCCAGAAGTACTCACACTGCTTTTCCCCAAGGTAGCAGAGCTGAAATCATCTGAAATTGAAAGAAAAAATAAGGAATTTGAGTGTTCATTTATAAATGGAACCCACCAATAAACAACTTGGATGTAGAAAAAATATCCCTTTGTGGAGATTCCAAGCATCACTTACTGATCTTTACTTCGGCTGAGGATGTCACGATGATATTCAGGGGCCTCAGGTCGTGATGGATCACGTTTTGTTTGTGGAGATGACACAGCCCCTGGGAAATGAATAAGGAAAAGTATAATTTTTTTTTCATGCTCTTTAATTAATTAGATTTATCCAAAAGAGTACTGAGGAGGTTCTCATGAGACAGGGAGTGTCTGATGTTGATGATCTCATGCACGGTTACACCAGACCAAAGCTCCATAGAAATCTAGAACACAAATAAGCTTGTATTAGAGCTGTTGATTAGTACGTTGGTGCAAAAACGTTTAACATATCTGAAGAAACACTTCCTTATCCACAATCCTTCACGTTCGGGCATTAGCTTAGATGCATGATGGTAAAGTGCCCCGTAAAAATCGATTACATTTTTGTTTCCCTTTAAGACGTGAAGGATCTAGACTTCTTCCAGGATTTCTTTTTTGTTCTAGTTTCAATCAAAAGAAGCAAAGTTAATACAATGGAACATTTGAAATACCCCAACCTAAATTGTAATTGTGACAACTTGACCTCTACATAAGACTTGCATAATAAGAAGGACTCTCTCTATTCTTTTACTTCTTAAATCTCATACAGTACTTGTTGATTTATTTTTATAGTTGCAAGGTTATTAGGGGTCAGGATATTACACTGAAATGAGATCATGCCAATATTTGGTTAGCAAATTACTCCTAATAAACAATCAAATCAATCAATATATGTTTTTAAAAAAAGGTGTATTCGTATCTGATTGTAGTAATCGTATCAAGACATGTTACTCAATGTCTTTGACAACTGTGATGGCCACTTCTTTTTGCTCTCTGCGGTGCCATCAAAAAAACACAATACACAAAGAAACTCTGTCATCACTACTTTGCAGAACATTATGGGAAAGCAAACACATATACTGTTTAGAGGCACAAGAAAAACACAGAAGGGGCAAAACACCAATTTAACATATCTTACAGTATAATTCATGCCATAGTTGTCCTCTCCAACCAGCTCTAAGAGCTGCAGATATCTCCTGGGATTCTAAAAAAATAACATTGTATTAAAAACATGACAAATACAATACCATTGGACAAATGAGAGAAGCACAGAAAGTATAGGGGGAACTGTGAAGTAGTGTATTGGGGAGAAGGCTGAGGGTTGAAAATTTTAGTCAAACCATTAAGGGCACATTTACTAAGGGTCGAAGTGAATATTCAAATAAAATTTGAATTAAAAAAAATTTAATTTTGAAGTAATTTTGAGCTACTTCGACTATTGAATAGCCCAAAATTAGATTTGAATTGAAAAAGTACTCCTATGGGAGACCTCATAGAACCTGTTCTGAAAATTTTTCTAAGTCCTAGGAATTCAAATAAATCGTTCGAATCGAACGATTTTTATTAGATCGAAAATGGACCTTTAAAAAATTTGAATGGTTGAATTTCAAAGGTTTTTCACATTGCAAAGTCAGCCCTTAGTAAATCTGCCCCTTAATGTTGAGTTTTTGCATTATTAGGTGTTCCAAAATACTTTTTTACAGCTGCTTACCACATATTTCTCTGAAATTTGTTTGAGATTCTCCTGGGAAAGACAGATTTTATAGATCAACTATTTTTGAAAACCTGCTAAAATATATTGATCAACTTCCTATAATGCTATAGTGCAATATAAAACTCAACTTCACAAAATCAAACAATATTATGTTTATTTACTATTTACCTGGAAATAGGTGTTGGAGTTTCTGGTGTTATCAAATCAACTCGGCTTTTTAGAGAAGTGTAAATAATTTAAATGTAATATTTAGGGATGGGGTTTTTATTTGTAATTATTCTGTACTTGGCAGATGGTATTGCCGGGCTCATTATTTTGTTCCTGGTCCACAGGTTTTTCTGATGTTTCCTGTTAAAGAAATAAAGTAAAGTTATCAAATCAACTTGGCTTTTTAGAGAAGTATAAATAATTTAAAGGTAATATTTAGGGATGGGTGTTTCATTTATAAATATTCTGTACTTTCTTGGCAGATGGTAGTGCCAGATTCATGTTCCTGGATGCCAGGGTTTTCTGGTGTTTCCTGTATAAGAAATAAAAGTCAAGTTATCAAATCAATTACGCATTTTAGAGGGGTGTAAATAATTTAGATGTAATATTTAGGTATGGGTGTTTTATTTGTAATTATTCTGTACTTGGCAGATGGTATTGCCGGGCTCATTATTTTGTTCCTGGTCCACAGGTTTTTCTAGTGTTTCCTGTTTAAAGGAAAACTATACCCCGAAAATGAATTTTTGAGCAACAGATGGTTTATATCAAATCAAGTCACACATTAAAGAATCTTACCTACCAGGAATATATATTTAAGTAAATATTGCCTTCTTACATCTCTTGCCTTGAACCACCATTTCATGATGGTCTGTGTGCTGCCTCAGAGATCACCTGACCAGAAATAACTGTAACAGGAAGAAGTGTGGAAGCAAAAGACACAACTCTGTCTGTTAATTGGCTCATGTGACCTAACTTTATAGTTTGTTTGGTATGTTTGTGTGCACCGTTGGATCCTAGGATCCCAGGAGGCTGTCCTTATTTTTTAAAATGGCAATTTTCTATTTATGATTACCCAATGGCACATGCTACTAAAAAAAGTGTATTATTATGAAGATGGTTTATTTACATTAAGCAGTGTTTTACATATGAGTTGTTTTATGCAATATCTGTTTATAGAGACCTACATTGTTCGGGGGGTATAGTTTTCCTTTAAGAAATAAAGTCAAGTTATCAAATCAATTTGGCTTTTTAGAAAAGTATAAATAATTTAAAGGTAATATTTAGGGGCAGATTTACTAAATTTGTGTGAAGGATTCGAAATTCGATTGAATTGTAAAATTATGATTTTTTTTCGAATGGTAGAATTTGGCCTCTTCGATCATCGAATTTTCGTTATTTGATTGGAATAGATAGAATAAAATTTGATTCGATCTTTCCACCATTCAATAGTCGAAGTACTTCCCCTTTAAAAACTATTTTTTCGTAAAATCGTTCAATCGTACTATTTTATTGAGAAATCAAAAAGTGGTAAAATCCTTCAAATTCGAACATCGTAAATGCCCTTGAAAATTCGGACTTTGACAAAGCTGCCCCTTAGGTATGCGTGTTTTATTTGTAATTATTCTGTACTTACTTGGCAGATGGTATTGCCGGGTTCATTAGGTAAATTTGTCATGTTTCCATTAATAGTAACCATTGTCCCCAATCAAGTATGCCCACAGCAGTTCCATGGCTTTATACCACTTCTTTTCAATTTATGAAAGGCTGTTAGATCAGCGCTCTCCTGTGGGGATATGGTGATGTTCTGGGAAGCACCAAGCTAACAGATCTCATATTCATATTTTAAAAAAAAAAATGGTTGCAAATTTGAAAAAGATCAAATTTAGATCAAAGATCAAATTTCTAGCTCACGAGATTACCAGAGAGCTATCTGATTTACAAGCAAAACTCCGTAATTCGTAACTCCAAATCAGTAGCTGTTGAGATTATCAACTATATTCCAATCCTTTCCAAATATGACAGCTATCCTTGATCAAACCATTCATTGAAAGCAAGTCTGCATGTATACAAAGAGCTAATCCAGAGAGGCCATTCATACCTGTGCTACTTTTACATTTTTGCACATCCCAATATTGGATCCATGGACTATGAACACTTAAAACCTATTCAAAGACTGCTGCATTAACTGAATACCAAAGGGGCTGTTGAGTATTTCTTCATATGCCTATTCACAGCCAAGATGTCTTCCTGATTGGACTTTCTCTTTTTAGCTTATAATGAACTGATGGACTGATACTGAAGCAAGTTAATTTTAAGTTTTAGATTCATAAAGTATTGAATATGATGATAGTTAAATGATGTGAAATTGACAAAAATGGGAATGTGATGATGAAGCCGCTTCTCTGTATGTTTTACAGTGTTGTATAGATTAGCTAGGAAAACAACAAGTTAAACTTGTATTTGGTTTAAAGGAGGCTTTAGAAGGGAAGTTTCTTGTAATTACTTAACTAATTAATTATATTATTGACCCAAGTGCCAGACCACTAACCCACTAACAATGTTTGTATAAACACAAGCTAAGAAATATCTTTCCAGATCTAATCCTTTTTCACCTGTCAGACAACTGCAAGAAAGTGACATTAGTGCAGAACCAGTCAAGTGACTGACTAATGAGAGTTCTCATTTACTATCACAATAATGTGTCTCCATACATTTGATGTTTCATTCTTACCTATAGGTGAGTGCCTCTTATTGGCCCACCAGTTACATTATGGGTCATATATCTGGTTGTGTAAACTGCACTGACATAAACAAATTGATAGAACTCATACTAATAGAAATCTGTCATGTACTAATAATAGTATTGAATAGAGCCTAGGTTCCAAGACTAGCCCGCCCATAATATAAAGTCTATAGTCTATCATAGTCATGAACATAGTAGAACATAGAGGTTGTCCAAATAAATAGCATAACTTTAGCTTAGTATGTGTTTTGATAGGAGAAAGAAGGTTGTACTTATATTGTTTCTGAAATGTTTATTGAATGTCTTATAGCCAAGGTTTTAGAACTGCGACAATAGATGTAATATATCTATAAAAGGGTTTAGTTATCTCCGATGATTAGGTAAGAGGTGCGTCTTTGGTGAGCCCTCGCGTACCATCTAAGAGTTCATGCTCCGGTGGTGCTGCAACAGCTTACCCAGGCAAAACCTATTGTCTTGTTGTGTCTCTTGGTTTTGCTTTACATACAAGGTCATAGAGGTAGAAATGAACCAACAAGCACTTACAGTGTGGCATAAAGAATTACACTTTGGGTTCAAGGAGCAGGGCAGCTTTGGTCTTTCCATATATAGGCATACATATTTATATTAAGGCACCTAAGGCTCTGTGCGAAGTGCGGCAGGTTTTGGGGGGCAGCCCTCAGGTACCCATAAATGTTATTAGGGGCCTGGGTTGATAGGCAGAAGTGATGTCAAATGCATGGCGTAGTGGGCATGTTTATGTCTCAAGCCTAGGGTGGCATCGGAACTAAATACAGCTCTGTACACAGGCCAATATTGGCTGTCAACTCTACTAGTATTTAACTCGTTGGTGGCTTATTGGCTCATGTATGAGGCCAGAGTGATGGTCAATCTGTCTGTATCTGATTGGGGCTAGTGAGATATAAATCAGAAAGTCTGGACAACTCCATCACCCAACATAAGAGTCCATTCTAAAACCCCACATGTTCTAGAAGTCTCTCTGCTCATCTAACAATGGTTCTAATGTATAATTGCGTTTTTAGCTTTTATAACTGTATTGCATATTTCAGTTTAGAGCCTGACCTGGCAGCAGTTCATCCTGCAAACCTTAAGTCTGAGGACACCCTTCATTCTGAGTCCGTCCTCCCCCTTTAAAACCCTAATTGCACTGATTTAGACATCTTGAAACACACAGAATGTTGCCCGCAGGGGTGGAGTGCTCATATGGTTACATTCTGCCAGAATACGCTATATCAGGGACATGTTCTTTGTTCAAGTGCTGACCATGAATAATTCATTTAATCAGCTAATTTTGGGCTTAAAAGCAAAGTGCCAAAGTGTGGTGGGCGTGTGCCAGTTTCGCTCACTTTTAATAAGTAAAAATGATCCTTCCTCTTCTCATTAGCCACAAAATGGCATTAAACTTTCACTAACATTCCTGGTAGCGGATTGTGTTACACGACATTCCCTTTGCATTATTGCACGCCATTAGGTAAGGTTGGAAACAATTCACGTGACTGGGATTTACAGCTGGATTGGCACGGATATGAATGTTCCTCTTCCATACGTGAAGGAATATAATAACTATAGGAGAAAAGGGAAATGTACATTGTCATAGTGTCTGTCATATGTCTAACCTTCTATTAATTTACCTATCATTTATCCATCTATCATCACCTGTAATTCTGTCATCCATCTCTCAATCTATCTAGCTATCATCTATCTATCTCTGTTTCTTTATCAGCTATCAATCATCTTTTATCTATTTATTATCTCTCTCTATCATCATTGATCAACCAACCATCTAACATCTATGTCACTTAAATCGTCCCTTTCCGGAAAACTGCTGGGCAGAACATCCCTAACGTTGTGCTCCGTGTCCAAGACCGCGCACATGTGCAGTGAAGGGGTTTCTTAGCAGGTGTATGCAAAGAAAATCCCTCTTGTAACTGCATTGTAGCTATTGTAAGCAGGATCTCTTGGCACATTTTGTATCGCTGCACCATGCTGATGACGTAGGCTTAAGGAAAATGACGGCTGTGGTGACACTAAGTTTGAACACGGACTGCGGGACCCAGGGGGGAAATTGGTTCATACAGTTAATGGGGAACTAACGGGAAAATTAAAATTTAATATAAGCGTCCTCACACTGAAATAATACATTTTCTAAATATAATCAATTAAATATTCTGTATTGTTTCTGAAATAATCAAGTTTTTATTCACTATCCCTCTCTCAGCATCTGATTCTCTTCATTCTGTCTTCATGAAGGAGTTGGGTGTCAGATATTCATTGACAGTTAGATCAAATATATCTTATAGGGGGGCTTCTTTTGCCTAGAAGATGTATTAGAGCTCACTATAGAGAGCAGGTCCAGACTGGTAATCTGTCCATTCGGGCAAATGCCTGAGGGGCCACTCTACCCTGCTTTCAAGTGGGCCGTCTGCTGCTGGTGACTGTCACAGAGCGGTGAGGAGGATGGAGGCAGTCTTGGGCAACTGCAAGAGTGGGCACATCTGAGCCAATCAAAGGCAACAGGAGAGTTACAATGTTAAGGTTCTCGGCCAATGAAAGGCAAAGTGCTGCATCACAGCCAATAGGACCGGGTGTGTTTACACACCAAATGATGTTTACAGAGCTCCGTGGGGCTAATTTATGAACCTAAACACAAGGTGCGCTTAAACGTGTCACAGAGTCACTAGTGGCAAAATGCTGCTGGTTCAGTAGCTTCTGATGAGTTGGGTACAGAATGCAAAGTACATATATTACACTACAGTGTACCCCCTCCTGTAAATGATAAGGATGTTAGAAGTCACTGAGGGGTTGTTCTGTGACCATATAAAGGCACAAGGCTGCAGTTATACAGGGAACTCTGAGTATCACTTGTGTATTATAAGGGATAATGTACTACTACTGTAGTACTACTGTAAATGCAAAGGATAACTATATATATATATATATACAAATATAAAATATATGTATTTGTATAAAGTAAAATACCAGCACATATTTATGTGTGGGCTGCTTTGATTTTTTTGGCCAGTCTGGCCCTTATAGAGAGACATCATGTCTCTCTACATGCAGAATTTGTGCAAAACGCAGTTATTTTGTAGATGTTTATACTGGAATCAGTTATTTCAGTGGTTCTCAACCTTCCTAATGCTGCGACCTTTTAATACAGTGTGGTGGTAGTGGTGACCCCCAACCATAAAATATTAAAATATTTTCGTTGCCAGCCCAGAGCACAATGTTAGGAAAGTACAGGAAACAGTGTGGCTGCATAACAGTTTGTTTTCCTTGCATAGTGCAGCAAACATTTTTGCCCCCCCCCCCCCATTTTGTGGCCACACCCCAATTACCATGTTAATTTTACAAATTTTAAATGGGCAGGGAGAGCTGTATGGCAGTCCCTACTAAGGGGATATAGAAAGTTGTCGTGCAACTGGCTTCCCTACACAGGTTACTGAACTACAACTCCCAGCACCAACACCCGGAGCGCTACAACCTTGCCCCAGGGCTAGTGGAGAGAGAGATGAACCTGCTCCTGGAACCCCTTAAGGGACCCCTGTGAAAGGGTCGTTGGAACCCCAAAGGGGTCCTGACCCCCAGGTTGAGAACCTCTGCTAGGACTTCTAGTGATTGTTCTATGCATTCAAATGTAACAGCTAACTTCTGGTTTTACTTCTGATGTCTGGAGCAGGCTTGTTTGTGTGGGAGACCAGGAAAGAGGGGTTTAAAGCTTGGAGTCTCCTGACAAATATGAGAGCTGACATGTCTGCAGGTGGGAGACAAATGTTGACTACATTGTGTTGCAGGTGATGCAAGCATTGATTGTGGACTCACATTTGCTCTCTCTATACTGTATATAAAGTTATATAATACACAAGAGCCATACATATCCTGTAAATTATATCCTTAGTCTCGGCTCTTAGTGATGTCATCGGGTATTATCGGAGCTTAGTGATGTAATTTCTGTCACGTGACCCATTGAAACGTGTGTATTATAATAAATAAAGTACCTGTTGATGGAAAATATGATGATATCAGAAGTCACCTCGGAGTTACATGACCTGTGTAAAAACGCTCAGCCTTCAACCTTTTAATTTTATATGGCCATGGAACTCCTGAGTAACTTAAAATATCCTTATAGTGTACAAGAGGGGGTACTTTATTCACTATATAATTTGTCTGCTGCAGCTTATTTTGGTACAAATTCACTTGAAATAAAAAGAGAGTACTTAAAAATAAAAAAGAATTTAAACATTACATGAACACAATAGGATTGTTTTGCTCCCAGAAATTAATTATATATTGGTTATTTTATTATTGCAGAGAATAAGGAAATCATTTTTAATGCTTCATTATACTGTAGTCTATGGGTGATGGACTTCCTGTTAATTTAGTGTTTTTTTTTTTTTTTGGATAACAAGTTTCCGGATAAGGGATCCTGTATTTGTGTTTCAGTGCTGGTGCAATTCTCCCTGTGTGTTTGTGTGTGAGCAGCCGGTTTTACTTGTAGTATAGAACAACAGTGGCCCCTAGTGGTGTTTCCATCAAACGATATCTTTATATTTGGGTTAATATGTGTAATTTTGACACTAGCAACCAGGCTGCTGAAACTGCAAACTTGAGAGCTGCTGAATAAAAAGATAAACTCAAAAACCACAAATAATAAAAAATGAAAACCAATTGCAAATTGTCTCTACATCATACGAAGGGGCAAATGTATCAAGGGTTGAATTTCAAGTTTAACTCGAAATTTGGGGGGGGGGGAAACACCAATCAAAATTTATTAAAAAAATTAAATTTGGGTGAATAGAAATGACCTGCAAACTCAAGAGATTTTTCACTAAAAATTTTTTTTTTTCATTTTCTTTTAAAAAAACAAACTTTTTTTTTTCACAAGTCCACCAAATGAATCCAGATTGATTGTAGGAGATCCCCCATAGCCTAAAACACCAATTTGTCTGTTTTTTTATGACGAATAGTTGAATTCCGATTTGTAAACGGACAGTACATCATAAATTTCAAATTTTTTTTTTTGAAAATTCGATTTGATTTTGGACTATTCCGTAGTCGAACTACACTGAAATAAACTCAAAATTTTCAATTCAACCTTTGATTAATCTGCCCCTAAATTTGAACTCAAAGGTGAACAAGCGCTTTAAGAATGGAATCTTAAATGGCAACTTTGAGTTCTCTCCTCCGGTCGAGGAAAGCAATATGGCAGCACCAGTCACGTATATAAACTCCATTCAGCAAAGACATACAGCTGTATTCTCACACTGGGCTGCCCATTAAAGGAATAGAAATGAAGGCAAAGCTTTATATCTCCCTGTTCCAATCTGCTAGTTGTGTAAGTGCCGTGAGGTGCCCATTCATTCTCCTTTCTTGTAAATACACTTTATAAAACAGACAAGTATAAGTTGCAAAAGTACATTTTTGAAGGGAACCCAAATCAGTATTTTAGCTGCTGCCGAATGATAAAAATGTTTTATTGCAGTTCCACAGCTACATTCCTGCCACTTTATATTTAATTCATATTTCTTTCCTCCGGGACTTTAGATTTATGGAAAATTTACAAACAGAAGTGCAAGAAATGGAATTTATTCAGTTCTCTAAAGGCCTGAACTTTATGAGGAAAGAAGACTTTGCAGAGTGGCTGCTTTTCTTCACGGACGAGGAGAACAATGACATGTACTGGCAGAACGTGCAGGCTCGGATCCCTCCCGGAGAGGTGAGTGCCCAGATCTCTCCATGCAGTGCCCTTTCAAGGACAACTACTGCTGAACAAAGCTAAAAATCATGCACCTCCTAAGTTGACCTTCTGTACCTGCCACAGCCCTTCAGCAGTGAGATCTATTCCTACACTAAGTAGCTCCCCATCTTCTTTCCTGCTGATTTCTGACATGCTCTGGGCTGTAATCACTCACCTGAGCTTAGGGATCCACTCACAAGGCCTCAGTTAGAATGCCACATATCGGGCAACATGCAAAAAGGCTGCACCAGATGCCTAATTAAACAAATGATTTATGTTTTCATAGTTGGCAGCAGGGGGCTGTTATCTTGTAACTTAAACGTCTTTGCAAGACCAAGACTGTGCACATGCTCAGTGTGATCTGGGGGACTTATTCTCGTATTCACTTCTTTCTCATGCTTTTGCTCCCCTAGGGTAATGATTGACCCCTTTATTGTACAGCAGTGTGTTCTGCATTATTATGGTATGATACTAATCAGAGCCGTAGCACGTGCAGTGTCACCGACACTCAGAAGTTGGCCAGACAAGAACAGAAGATATTAATTAGCTGCTGTGGCTAACTCTGATGGCATAGGTTTAAATGTATTCAACCAGCTCTAACCAGAGGCCTGCCCGACCCCCACAGCTTGCAGATTTATACACCCACACCCAACCTGTCCATCTCTTATGTCACCTGAGGGGGCGGGGCAGAGCAGGCTTGAGTATAAGAAAAACGACAAGCCGTGTTAGCTGTCAGATATTGGGCTGGGACAGGATGGGGAGGATTGGGGAGAAGTTGGGCTGGTGGTGAATTTAGCCATATTTGATTTCCAGCAGGGTGGAAGCACTGGAAGCTTTCAGGGATCAATCCCAATATAGAAGTATTTCACCTGAGGAAGGGGTTGATTCCCAAAAGCTTGTGCCACATTCTGCTGAATAAATGATCTAAAGGCATTGTCGAATGTATTACTTCCTGCTGGAAATCTAATATGGGGACAGGTTTGGAAGTAGCCTGAGGAGCTGAATGCACCCAAATGAAGTAAGTGGCGTGCCCGAAGAATTGTATATGGACATAATGTGAATTTAGCCAGTCACCCGATGCAGGGGACATTTCCTCATGTTCTAGTTGTGAGTTTTGAGCCAACCAGCACATCACTGATTGTTACTGTCATCGCTCAATATTACATAGAACCCAGAATTGTAGAAATTCAGCCTCTGAAACAGCATTGCATTACTGGGGCATCAGATACTCCGTCTGAGCAACTAGGTTCACGTTTCTAAAATCTAAAGATCTGGGAACTTCTTGAATCATTTTTATAAACTGTGCAGGAGAATTTGAGGGATGCCATCCTACACCCACAGTGCATGTCATTTACAGTATATAATGGCTCCCAGAGTCCCAGGCACAGGCTATATTTATTATTTATGATTGGGCTGATCAGCGGCTTATGATTTGTCCTTTATGCAAATATGGTTATTATAGTGACGTGTATATGGTCAACATGAACATACTTGGAACTGCAGCTGTACTTTTGGGGAGCAGGATCTGAAGTGATTATCTAGTTCAGGGGTCCCCAACCTTTTTTGCTCGTGAGCCACATTTAAATTTAAAAAAGAGTTGGAGAGCAACACAAGCATGAAAAAGTCAATGTGGATGTCAAATAAGAGCTCTGATTGGCTTTTTGGTAGCCCCTATATGGACTGGCAGCCTACAGGAGAGAATGTTTGGCAGGACATCTGTTTTTTATGCAACCAAAACTTGCCTCTAAGCCAGTAATTCAAAAATAAGCACCTGCTTTGAGACCACTGGGAGCAACATCCAAGGGGTTGGAGAGCAACATGTTGCTCGCGAGCTACTGGTTGGGGATCACTGATCTAGTTAATACAGTTGCCCTTGAGATGTCCCACTGGGCTTTGTGGTTTTTGCTTAGAATCTGCTCTTTCTTACTCCTTAATCAGCTATGGGGCATTTCTGAAGTCCTTGATTTCACCAGTTTCCATTCATATGCCTTGTCCTATGAGTCTTCCCCCAAACTAGACTGAAGTGAACCCTGTGTTTGATTGCAGAGTATCAGCATGGATGAATTCAAGAGTTTCTATCTGTTTATGAACAACCTAGAAGACTTCTCCATAACAATGAAAATGTTCAGTAGTGCAAACCGAGCTATAAAGATGGGTAAGTGGCCAATTTAAGGGCCAAAAGCCTTGTGACTTGTCGTAGCAGCAATGTTCTGCTGGTGGGGATGGGTTTGGATTAATGTTCCAGTACTGTAGTTAATTGGTCTTTATTTTTAGTGTGTTATTGTATACCAGGGATTCTTAATATCCATGTTTGCCAGAAATGGCTCCCCGTGCTGTTTAAAATGGGTCTCCAAGATGCTCTTTATTTATGGGAAATTTATTTGTACTGGTTCAAGACTAGTTTTTGGCCTGTGAATCGATTCCCCAACTTAATGTGGGTTTCTGCATTGTACTACCTTCATATTACTGAAAATAAACTACTCATTGCACTCAATAGTCATTGGTGCAAATGTGTGCATTGGTGATAAATGCTGTGGGTGGCAGTCTGAACTATGTCCTGGGCCCTGCCCACAGCATCCTTGTACTTTGATTCCTCTTTCTGGTGACCTTTGCTTAGGTATTAACACCTGGTCCACCTCCTCTAGTAAAGTCAAAGAGGGGTACGCATGGGTATATACTGTAAGAAGTGACTACATGTTGGCTTGGGTATGGGCCAACTTTCTTATTTTTGTGAACCCACAAAACACTTATGTACCTGTTGAATCATGCCCTCATCAGAAATGTTGGACCTTACAGTTACTTCCATAGTAGTTACCATCATGATACAAAACAGTGTTCTCACTATATGTGGCCTGATATATGTACCCTGATACAGGTCAATGGGCTAGAGCAGTGATCCACAACCAGTTACAAGCAACATGCTGCTCACCAACTCCTTGGCTTCAAAGCAGGGGATTATTTTTTAATTATTTTTGACTTGGAGGCAAGTTTTGGTTGTATAAAAACCAGATTTACTGTCAAACAGAACCTACTGTAGGCTGCCAGTCTACAAAGGATCTACCAAATAGCCAATCACAGCCCTTATTTGGCATCCCAGGCACTTTTTTCATGCTTGTGTTGCTCCCCAACTCTTTATACAAATGAGTGGAGTCCTGGGCTAGAGGCAGGCAGAAGAGCAGTTTTGTGACTTTCATTCTGTGTAAATTTGTGGGGCCATTATTAAACTAAGCGGCCCAAGGACCTTCCTCTGCAGCTTCTATTCCTCAGCAGAGTGGGCTTTAAAATTATGATCTGTTGGGTGAGAAATACATATGACCATTAAATACAAATCAAAGCGCCTTATAATTATGCCCTCTAATTGTGTGAGGGGAACTATATTATTAATTGACCAGCAGGTCATATTATTGCTCTGATAACATTATGTATTTTGCGTTGCTTCTTTTATCAGCCGAATTCAAACGGGCCGTGAAAGTGGCGACGGGTCAAGAGTTATCAAACAATGTGTTGGATACTGTCTTCAAGATCTTTGACCTTGATGGGGACAACTGCTTAAGCCACGGGGAGTTTTTAGGTGTTCTAAGGAACAGGCTTCACCGGGGCTTAAAGGTAATACCTCTAGAATAATGTAAGTAAACATACAAGGAATACCTCTAGAATACTGTAAGTAAACATACAAGGAATACCTCTAGAATAATGTAAGTAAACATACACGGAATAACTCTAGAATAATGTAAGTAAACATACAAGGAATACCTCTAGAATAATCTAAGTAAAGATACAAGGAATACCTCTAGAATAATGTAAGTAAACATACAAGGGATACCTCTAGAATAATGTAAGTAAACATACAAGGAATACCTCTAGAATAATGTAAGTAAACATACAAGGAATACATACATCTAGCATAAACATGTATGGAATCCTTTGTCCAGAAACCCATTATCCAGAAAGCTCCAAATTATGGAGAGACTGCCTCCAGTAGATGCCATCTTATCCACATAATCAAATTTGTTTTAATTATTTGTTTTTTCTCTGTAATAATAAAACAGTACCTTGTACTTGACAGGCCCTTTATTCTTGCTACCTAATAAATCTTATTATTGTTATAATTGCATAAGGAAGAGTCATAAAATCAGTAGAAATTATTATATAACCTTGAATGGGTCATGTATCTCTAGTATATCAGTATTCTGTCTCTATAGATTTGCTAATTAACTTTCTTATAATTAGCCTGTGCTCTTCTGGATAGCTCCCTGTGGAATGTGGAAAGAATGAAAAAAAAATTAGAGACTTAAGCGCAAAAACCATCCTTTCTGTTTTCTTTTACACTCTGTTATACTGCTCTTCCTCCTCATAACCTGCTCATAACCTTGTGCCTACAAAGTGGTCCTCAGGGTACATATGTGGGAAAATATTTACTATCTCACACGTTACCATTTTTTACGTCTGACAATTGCAACCCTTAAAGGACACTAAAGCTGTACAAAAAATTAGACCAGACCTTATGTTTTAAGGATCTCTACATGCCCATGGCCACCACAGACTTTGTGCTTGTGGCACACAGGCAGATTCAAGGAGATTTAGTCACCTGACGACTAATCGCTTCTTCTGTGCAACAATCTCCCTGAACTGCCTTCCTGTGTCTTCCCGTCCACTACAATGAAAAGTCGCCAGCATTAAAACACATACTGCGCTTCGTTTTCCAAAGTCGCCTGAAGTTGCTTCACGAGGAAACTTGTAGCGGAAGGGAAGACACGGAAAGGCAGTTCGCCCAGAAGAAGAGGTGATTAGTCACCAGGCGACTATAAATCTGCTCGTGTGTCACAAGCCTTAACCAATGAATAATTAAATAACTAGACTGAACACCATAACTTGTGGAAGAATTAAGAGGGACCAGAGGTCACAGCTTTATTAAACAAAAACGCAAAACTACTGCAAATTTGAGTATCGCCCAATCCCCCCCCTTACTAACAACAGAACAATGGGAAGATAACCAGATAGCAGCTCCCTGGTAGATATATAAGAACTACACTGAATAGTAAAAATCCAGGTCCTACTGCGACTCCTTCAGTTCTATTGAGTAGGAGAAACAAAAGCATGTCAGAAAGCAGTTCCATAGTGAAATACTGGCTCTTTCTGAAAGCACATGACCTAAGTTGGCACCTACAGACCAATATTACAACTAAAAAAATAAATTTATTGGTTCAGGAGTGACATTTTGTTTTGTAGAGTGTATTATTTGCAGTGTAAATAGTGTAACTTAGAAATAAAAACTACACCATAAAAACCATGACAGAATCCATTTAAGGTAAGTGATTATGATCACTCGGGTGTACCTAACATTCCCGCCCGCCAGATTATTGTGATTTTCCTTCTCGTTTAAAGGGGAACTAAACCCTAAAAATGAATAGGACTAAAAATGCCATATTTTATATAGTGAACTTATTG
>CM044434.1:147579209-147633451 GCA_024363595.1 Xenopus borealis
AGTGCCCTGTGCTGCTTCCCCCCCTACCCCGCTTTCACACGTCCCGATTCCCCCCCACTTGTGCCCTGCCTACCCGAGTACCCAACTAAATCGTAATTTGCATTTGCATATAGGGGCGTAAAAGGAAAAAGTGTGAACATTTTTTCACTTCCTTGTTTTGTGATGAGAAGTCACGTGATTCCCCTCTCTGCCCCTCATTTACATATGCAAATTGGCTGAATCTGAATCCTGCTGAAAAAGGCCAAATGGATTCGGTAAATCCGTACTAGAGAGTGAGCAGACCCTGCGCCTGCAGGGGGACCCAGAAGGAACGGGGTGGACCCCAATTAATTAGCAATTTCAACATATATTGGTAAAAAAGCACAACCTATGGATATGTTGGGGTTGGGGGCCATAAAACTAGTTCTTTGTGGGGCCCAGTAATAACTTGTTACTTATGGGGGTCACAAAGCTCACATTAGGGGGGGCAGGGTTGGCTTATTTCTGTAGAAATAAGTCAAATTAACTGGACTCAATGGAGAAAGCCTGTTGGATGACTGGTGTGACGTCTTCAAGAAAAACACAGCAAGTCCAGCTGATTTGACTTATTTCTACAACTATACCGTGAATGAGAATGGTTGGCATGATTCGGCCAAATCCTTTGTCAGAGAATACCAAACTGAATCTGCATATGCAAAATGGGGGGGGTCGGAGGGTAAAAAGGTGAGGAAAAGTTTTTTTTACTACCTTGTTTTGTGACATGATTTGCCTTTCCACAACTAATTTACATATGCAAATTTGGATTCAAATTCTATTTGGCCATGCACAAGGATTCATCCGTATCCTTCTGAAAAAGGCTGAATCCTTAACTGAATCCTGGATTTGGTGCATCCCTAGTTCTAATGTGTTTAGGGTTGCTCATATAGATGTGTTGGATCCAGACTGCAGGTCCAGGTTTATCTAAGAGGCTACAGGTCAATAGTGGGTTACTACCCCAGACCTGAACAGGTCTCCAGATTGTACAAGTACAGATATGGGAAATATAGAGACCTGGAAATAATTAAAGGGCTTGTTCACCTTTAAATTAACTTTTAGTATGATGTAGAGATTGATATTGTGAGACAATTTGCAGTTGGTTTTAATTTCTTTTGGGGGGGGGGTAGGTTTGATTTATTTAAATTTTGTATGCAGCAGCTCTCCAGTTTCAACCATGCATCAATTTGAATAGAGACTTAAATGTGAACAGGAGAGGCCTGAACAGAAAGAATAATAAAAAGTAGCAATAACAATACATTTGTACCCTTTCACTGCTTTTGTTTTTAGAAAGGGCCAGTGATCCCTATTTAAAAGCTGGAAAGAGTCAGAAGAAAAAGGCAAATCATTCAAAAATAAATAATGATGACCAATTGAAAAAGTTGCTTAGAATTTGACATTCTGTTACATACTAAAACTTAACTTGAAGGTGAACCATCCCTTAACCCATGCTTGCACTGAATTATTGTAAAATTGGGCTTAGCACATCAGTTGCCAGCAATGAAAGTGATCCGCAGGCTGTGAGTGTGCAACACATTTCCTGCCATTTGTAACGGCTGTCACATTTACACAATGAGCGTTGGTGTCTGTGTGCGACATGAAGCGCAACATGAAGCTCGTAAAGAGGAGACATTGTGGGCCTGGGTGTTACAGCTCTGATTTATTTCACAGCAACCACTCAACATCTGCTGAGAAGACTGGGAAGGTTCCTAAGCAACTTTCCAACATGCGCACACTAAACATTTACAGTGGTTTTAAAGGGAGATGTAAATTGCATTTGAGCATTTTCTCTCTGCTGCACCGCTGGCTATTAATTGCAACAATGTAGGCGTAGTCATCCTTGCATGCCTTTTCACTGGTCTGTTATAGTGATCTGCGGTCTGGCCCAAAATCCACTGGACGGGAGGGTTTAGGCTGATGGTGGCACAACCTTCACGGGTTGGATTGGGCGGAACTTCACCTTGTGTCCATCATGCCTGTGACCTAACTATGCCCCGCCTCCAGTGATGGCGTTTTAACTCCTGTGTGCCCCCCACCCTTCCGTGACATGAGAGAGGGACAGGCTGTATAAATCAGCGCTCACGGGGGTTAGAGTTTGTGCAAGTCCTGAACTGGCCAGATAAAATTGACTTTTTGATGACCTGCACAAAACTAGTCTGTTCATTAGATGACTTCTACATTGTGTCAGAAGTCACAACCACCAGAGCAGAGAATATTAAAGAGGTGATTGACCTTTACAACTACTTTTAACATGTTCTAGAATGGCCAATTCTAAGCAACTATTCAATTGGTCTTCATGATTTGTTTTTTTTTTATATATTTTAATTATTTGACTTTTTCCTGCTTTTGAATGGGGGTCACAGAATGCAACCCGAAATACAGAGAACCCCCCCACCGTGGGTAGACCCCCCTCCCTCCCCTCCAGCCTACCTGGTACCCCGGGCATATGTATGTATATTTTTATTTGTATAGCGCTCCTTGAGGGGAAAGCACTGTACAGAAATAATAAATTAGTGGTAGCAAACAAAGGGTAGTTGAAATAAAAAGTAACAATAAGTGCATTATTAGAAATACAATTCAAATAAATATAAAATAGTTACACCGTGTTGAGGAGACAAAAGGATGGAGGACCCTACCCCATGGAGCTTACAGTCTAAATGGGAGGGTAACTTACTGACACAATTTGGAGGTGTAATAAAGTGCTGTAATTTACAGTGGGTGACACTGTTATACAAGTGCCAGTTCCCAGTTCAGGTGTTATCCAGGTGCTCCCAGAGGTAGTCTTTGAGTTTTGTTTTAAAAACACTGAAGGAGGATTCTCTCTGGAGAGATACATGAATGGCATTCAGAATATAAGGAGCTGCAAGAGAGAAGGGTTTGACATAGAAAACAGCAGTAAAATGCCCCTAATTTTTTTTACTTACTCCTCCATGCAGATTCTGGCCTCAGGAGTTCACGGGCACTATCCTCTCTTTTTGATCTTCTTTGGAATCTGAGAAGAGTTTCGGTACATGCCCAGTTGTAGTAAATTTCCTTTCTTGAACAACTGCGTTCTTTCAGTGCATGCACAGTATTTCATGGCTGGAAACTTACTACCGCCAAAAATGCCGGTCTGATTCTGTAGAACAGTGATTTTCAACCTTGTGCCTCCAGCTGTTAAGAAACTACAAGTCCCACAATGCATTTGCCTGACTGTGGCTGTCAGACTCCTTCATTGCATTGTGGGACTTGTAGTTCCTTAACAGCTGGAGGCACAAGGTTGAAAATCACTGCTGTAGAAGAAAAAGGTGCCCAAGAACTCCCGAGGCCAGACTCTGCATGTAGGCGTAAGTAAGAAAAAATTAGGGGCATTTGCCAAGGTGGGGGGGCTGTTAGGTTGGAGGGAGTGCAGTCTACCCAGTTTATGGGTTTTTATATTTCAGGTTGAATTCTCCTTTAAGGGATAGACAGGAGTGATGTGCAGGTTGACCGGAAACCTGAGGGGACCTGTAGATTGACCAACGGTTGGGCAGGTTTGGGATGAAATTTGGCCAGCCACTGCAGGTTCAGGTTGGCTGTGGGTCAGATGGGGGAAGTAGACTCCTCTTCTGTTCCCAAGGATTCCCATTTTTGGAACCAGAAGTGTGCACAGAAGTAGCTACAGAGCGGGATGATGCAACTGTGGGTCCTACAATGGCAACATTTCACTGGCTGAGTTTTTGCAGGTTCTAGTCGTGTGTGGCTTGAATATTTGCTGGCCGGTACATCATTAATAGACAGATCCTGCTCTTCTTTGTCATTACAAATATCTTCAAAGGTTCACCTTCCAAACACTTTTTACACCTAAGTTGTTTTCAGATTGTTCCCCAAAAAAAACTTTTTTTCTGTAACTTTCCATCATTTATGTTTTACTGTTTTCCCAAATCTAAGTTTAAAGTTGAGTTGTTGGTGTCTCTGGTGTTGAGTCTGGCAGCTCAGTAATTCAGGAGCAGACTCTAAACTGTTACAATTTTGCAACATTTAATTGATACATTTCTCAGCAGTATTAGCAACTATTGTTTCAATTCTAACAGCTGTCTGTAATGAAACCCAGAGATTCTGCTCAGCAGGAACAAAGATAAGAAATGTATCCATTAAATGCATCAATTTAGAACCATTTGCAGTGTCCCCCCCCCACCCCAACAGAGCTGCTTTCGAGGCGAAAAATTACACTTAACGCTTCAATATTAGAAAATTTAACGTAAAAAAGTAATTGTAAAAAATTATTATTTCTGGTGATCTATCTGAAAACTAGTTGTTTGAATTTTAACCCCTTTAAAATGTCTATACAGTAGAACCAGGTTTTTAAGTTTTTCAGGGGACCAAAAAAATGGTGTAAAATCAGGGAAATTATGCATGATAAATATGTGGGACCACAAAACAATGTAGAATTAAGGAAAACTGAAAATCAGGGGATGTAAAATGGGGGTTATACTGTATAGTATACTGAATGTTTGTTAAGCATTACAATTTCTTGTATTAGTCAAGATTATAGTATTGGTTTCACATCCCCCTTTAATTTATGCAACACCTGCGTGTTATTACAGCACTTCCCTGTATACAGTTTGGCGTAAGTTTGATGTATCCTTCCCATAGATGCAGACATGGGCCGTTCCATTTAAAGCATGTTGAAACCAGGCCAGGAGTAGGAGGAAAAGATTACAATGTACTAATGCGTATGCATTACTCTGGATTTGCTGCTCTGCATTACAGGATCATTCAGGGGCAAGTTATATACAGGCCTCAGGTTACCCATTCAGCAGATAGTGCCCCATCTAGTAGTTGTGCCAATGGCTCTGCAGTCTCTTTACCCAAATCATTTTTATTATGTATGAAATGTAAGGATGCACCGAATCCACTATTTGGGATTCAGCCGAATCCTTTGCCAAAGAGTTGGCTGAATTCCGAATCGGAATCCTAATTTGCAAATGCAGATTGGGGGCAGGAAAAGGGAAAACGTGTGAACATATTTTTCACTTCCTTGTGATAAAAAGTTGTGATTTTTTTTTTTCCCCCTCCCCCTAATTTACATTGCAAAATCGGATTCAGTTCAAGCAGATGCAAGGATTCGGCTGAATCTGAATCCTGCTCAAAGGCCGAATCCTGGATTCCGTGCATCCCTAGTAAAATGTCATGCTTACAATGTTGCAGATGTGTTTTTATATTAACTCTGTTGTTTCCTGGGCTCTTGCATTACTGTGAGTCCTTGCACAAGGCGTCAGACTGGCTGAGGAGTGTGTGGGGGTCGGGCTGTGCCAGGCTGTGCCAGGCTCACTCTGATGCTGACACATGGGCACACAGGGCTGTTTATAAGTCAGGGATAACGTCCCTTTCATGCAACGGAAGCATTTGACTTCAATGCAAAGGGCTGCTATTGGGGATTCCTGTTTAATAACCATGTTTTTTCCCTTAGGGAAACTGGGGCAATTAAATGGCATAGTAATCGGCGGTTAAAATATTACATGCTCTGAGCCAGGGTACCTACTGTCAGGTGCAATGTTGCTATATTTTCATATTTTCCATTGAGCAGGAAAAGGGACATTTTCGCTGGGGCTTCATTATACTTGTTGACAGGGGCTACTGCAAGGTGGCCAATGGTCTGTCTAATATTATGGGGCTGGTTTAGAAAAAACATGGTGCTCCAGAATAAACTGTAAATGAGTACAGCAATAGATATTAAGAAGAAACAGGGCACTCAGATGAATCCACAGGACCAGAGAAAATCAGTTAAACATTTTTATTTGCATCTCCATCACTGAGCCCATGATTAAGTGCCCTAAGTGGGTGCGAAATGCATTGGGCAGATGGAGATTCAATTGTACATTTTTTAACTTTGTTCAAATAAATAAAAAAAATTTTAACTGATTTTCCTTGGTCCTGCGGATCCATTTGAGTACTGGTCGGCCCTGTTTCTTCTTCATATTATTATGGGGCCCCATGATTCCTGAAAGACACCCCGAGTGAAAGACACCCCGAGTGAAAGACACCCCGAGTGAAAGACACCCCGAGTGAAAGACACCCCGAGTGAAAGACACCCCGAGTATATTATGGTAGGCCTTCCATCTCCCACACTACTGCACATGAATCCGATTCATAAGACATGAGGTCCTTTAGGGTAGAACTACATGGACAATTTTGTTCCTTTTCGACCCAATGCGACGATACGCTGGCGTCAAGTTGCATGCACCAAATATAAGGTAATGATTATAAATGTTGGATGATGTCAGAGCATGCATTGGACAAGACATGAGTGTTGGATGCAGACACTGCAACTACGTCCAACGTTTCTATTTCTTACCTTATATTTGGTGCATCCAGCTTGACGCCTGCACTTCGTCTCTTCTCGTTGCAACCTAGCTAAGCGCACGGAAAATCGTTCATGTAATTCAACACTAACTTTGTTAAAAGAAAATGCGCAGAAGAAAAAGCTTTAAACTTAACCTTGTATTTGTTTGTCTACACCCATTACTGACTGATGTCATGTGACCATTCTGCACATATAAAAGTGTTTATGCCCAGGTTAGACGTGGCTAATACACAATGACAACATTATTTGTTTATGAGAAACACACCCTCACAGCAGCCATTTATCTCTTTCATCTCAGAAGGAATGCTTCCTCAGCTTCATTCCAAACAAATTCAGGTTGTACCTGCACAGGAGCAGTGTCTCATTGAGTCATGAAACCTACTGAGTGATGGCATAACCAGTGTGAAGTGTTGCATTCCCCACCTTCCCATTTGTGTCTGTAAATGAGGCATCCAATTAGATTGTAAGCTCTGTAGACAGGGGCTGCTTTCCTACTTATGTACTTCCTTCTCTTTATGACCACATTTTCCCCCTGGATGTTCTATTAATGTTGTCTAAGACATTACTCCACTACACAAAATTTAAGGCATTGGGCTTTTGCGAGCGTATAAAAATGTACCACTGGGGCAGGAGTCAAAGAGAATGATCAATGGTAGAACTAGATGAGCAATTCTCCTTGGATCTGTGCCCGGTGACGAAACGCATGCGACAAATCGTACGGAGTCACAGGCGTCAAAATATAATTGGACTGAATGAAAAGTCGGAGGTAACGACGACACATTCTGACTGTCAGATGAAGACGCTGCTAACTGTGTTCGCATCCGACAGTTGTGTCGCATCGGATTTAGTGTAGTTCTTCCCTGTGACTTTTCACTCCAATTAGAATTTTTACGCCGGCGTCTGTCCGATTTGTTGCATGCGTTTTGTCACTGATGCCTCCACTTCCTCATTAAACCAGGGGCTCTAGTCTCTAGTGCAGACAACATATAGTAAGGCGTCAAGTTGTCCCTGGGACCCAATTATCTCAGAAACAGTATCAGCCTTACAGGCACATAACAACCAAAAGGCTAGTTAAAAAAATACACTATGTTTAGGAAAAGATTGTTGTGTTCTAGACTGCTCTGGCACACACACACATACAACTGCCCCTGGTGTGTGTGTGTGTATATATATATATATATATATATATACACACACACACAATTGTCCCATTTATCTCAGAAACAGTATCAGCCTTACAGGCACATAACAACCAAAAGGCTAGTTCATAAAATACACTGTTTAGGAAAAGATTGTTGTGTTCTACACTGCTCTGGCACACACACACATACAACTGCCCCTGGCATTTATAGATAGGAGTTTTGTGTTTATTCATTTTTCTCCTGCTGAATTGAGCTCTGCGACAGCCTTGTTAACCTGAATATTGCTCTACCTGTAGCACTGCTACAGCCTTTAATCACTGTGCTTAGCACTGACTTAACCCGTCTGTTTTCATTATTGTAAAGCCCATGTGACTGGTCTTTAGAAATGCTTATACGCAACATCTTGTTCCATTAATTAAAAGGATACTATTAATAAGCCTATTAGCAGTTTTACATACAAGCTGCCAATGCTTTATGTGGGTCCCTAGGTGCCTGCAGCTTTGCACATGGCTTTTATAAAGAAGTTGACTATGAAAAAATAAGTGTGTGTAACTTGTTGAATAATCTGTTAAAACCATACTGTGCATTAGCTGTGAGGTCAGAGAATTTGAGTAGTAGTTGGATAGTTAATGTTTTATAATATGACCATATAGTGTCATGCTTTACAGCTACTCTATGTGATCAGCTTCCCCTGGACAAGCAGGAGTTTTTAGTCTGATCTGACCATCCACATAAAGGGTTAGTTTGGGGGTTAGAGTTTTGGGGTGTAAACCTGGGTCATTCCATGTCGTCTTCGGTTTGTGTTATTTAAAGGCGGAATAAAGCTTAACCACACAAATAGGCTAGAAATGTTGTACATTATGTTTTGCGCTTCTCAAGGCAACCACAGCCCTTTAGCAGTAAAGATCTGTGTCTCCCCAGTAGATGCCCCAGTCACTCCCCATCTTCTTTTCTGATTCTGATTCACTGATTCACAGCATCTGGCACCCAGAATATATACAAATTGGGAGACCAGATTGCAGGTGTGATCCTTGGAAGGACTTCTCTTCAAGGAAGGTGTATGGGTCCCTTGTGCAGCCTTGAACTGTGACATTGGTTGTATGCGGAGGTTGTATGGGCAGAAGTACATCAGCTACTAGTGAAAAACAGCACCCACCTTGCACCATTATCGGGCAGTTCCAAATTTTTCTGAAACCTACTGGGAATTTAAAACATGCACACATCAGGAATTTCCTAAACCGTACCTGCCCTATCCCAGCCCAAGGGAAGGATCATAACTATTCATGCCCAACCCATCTTACCTGGGGATTTTAAAGGAATTGTTCAGTATAAAAATAAAGACTGGGTAAATAGATGGGCTGTGCAAAATAAAGAATGTGTTTACTATAATTAGTTAGCCAAAAATGTAATGTATAAAGGCTGGAGTGACTGGATGTGTAACATAATAGCCACAACACTACTTCCTGCTTTTCAGCTCTCTTGGTTTCCACTGATTGGTTACCAGGCAGTAACCAATCAGAGACTTGAAGGGGGGGGGCACACGGCTCATAACAGTTGCTTTTGAATCGAAGCTGAATGCTGAGGATCAGTTGCAAACTCACTGAACTTAGAGTTAGAGCGTTAGACATCCAGTCACTCCAGTCATAGTAATATATTTTACAGAATTACTGCTGTTGTCTGAAAAGTACAAGCCTCAAAGTTTTTGTAGCCTCAGTACTCATTGCTGGAAACCTTTAATGTGCTGTATATTTGTGTATATCATTATTTTGTATTAAGCTTGTATCCTTTAAAGGTATTGCTGGCATAGCTTGCTTCTTTAGCACTGTCTTAGCTGCTGCTGAGCTCCGTTATTCCACTTATTTAAGTGCAAAATTTCCCCTATTTACAAATGATTCTATGTTTTCCAAGTCCATGTCTGCTTGATTCGACAGCGACCCCTAACAAAACAATGGGGCAAATTCATTAAGCGCCGAAAATGTGCTAGCGTTGCCTTCGCTAACGTTCGCCGCACTTCGCCAAGCGGATTTTCGCCAGCGCTACACAAATTCACTAAAGTGCGAAGTTACACTCAGGTCGGCGAACGGTAGTGAAGTTGCGCGAGTGTTACTTCTCCAGGCAAAGGGCATTTACGCTTGTGTAATGTATACGGCACCAATTTCAAAGTCTAATAGAAGTATATGTTACAGCCACTACATTCCACTACACAAGCCCAGGAAACCTTTAATAAATAAAATTAAGTTGTCCTATTGCCCTACATGTGCCCCCTGTATAATTGTGTTGCCATATGTTAGGAAATGTAGGGGGGAAGGAGGGTAACCCCCAAAAAATTTCTCTTTTTCAGACTATCACCCTACAAAAGGTAAAACACGACAGCGTTTTTTTGCGACTTAGAAAAAATGTCCATATTTTTTTTCAAACTCCTATCTATTGTATTGAACTTCGCCAGGTCTGACCTGGCGAAGTAACATCTAGCATAAGTGCTAACATTCAGTAAAATGGTCATATTAGTGAATTTGCGTTATTCCGATCCTTCGTTCGTGCGCAACTTCGCCTGGCGTTAGGGTGCGAAGTTGCGCTAGTCTATCTACTTCGCTAGCGAAAAATCACCAGAGTCGGTGTTAGTGAATTTGCGAATTAGCGCTAGCGTTAGACGCTTTGTGCTTTAGTGAATTTGGCCAATGTGTTTATTGTTAATGATATGTGTTCTATTATAATCCAAAAAGTGTGTGTTCTAATAGGTTTCTTTTCTTCTGTTTTTCTTATAGTTACTATTAAATCTGATGCTGAAAAAGGTAATGATTTACTGTATTTGCTGTTCATAGCCTTACAATACAAATCCGTCTTACACATTTATGCCTTTTGATTAGAGAACAGCTGCCTTAAAAGTGCCCAAAATGTAGATTGGGATCTAACGGTAGACTGTGGGCTGGTAATCACTAGATCTTGTACATGACATTTCCATTAGACTCAAATCCTGTTTGCTTCTTATCATGCAGTGCTTAACGTTTAGCCACCCCTGAGCTATTTAATTCTAGAATACCATTATTTTAACCTGGGATTCTTCTCTTCAGCTTATTTGGTTTTATTTAGATACTCCCAAACCTCTTTTTATGATACAATTCTAATATTGCTTCACTGTTTTTATTGATATTTGGTTAAATGGATGCATTTGATATTGGAATTTACTTGTTCTGTTCTTTCCTTTTCTGTTCCTGCCATAACAAAGTGTTTCGTTGTCATTACAGCTGTCTACATAGTGATTTTCCACTTATTCTTTATTATGTTTCTATGGTCTTATTGGAAGACAATATTTACACGTCCTTCAAATCCATCCAATGAGGTAAATACAACAGGATCGTTATTTTCCACAATTATGTAATTATCTCTTCAAACTTTATTAGCTGATCACCCTGCACTTTGAATATACTACCTGTCCCTCACAAATTACACTTTTATTTCCCGTCTTTACACCAATTCACTTGTAGTGCTAGCTTAGTAAATAGCTGGCAAAGCATTACAATTTCTCCATAGAGGTCCATTGTAATGGCTCAGCCCTCACTGTACTCACAGGTTAGGTGATAATTGCTCAATAACTCAGCAGTGAGTGTTTCTAAGGGATTAGGTCTTGGTAGCTTTGGGGGTAAATTGTTTTTCTTGAAATATTTTGGTGTGAATGCTATATTGAAAAAATTAAACTTTGCCTAGTATTTAACTCTTTAAAGGTACATACACAGGAACATTGTACCTGAACCTAAAACATGTCGGTGATAAACATGTTTACAAGCACACAAGGCACATGTGCAGTGTTTTTACCATGCCCCTCCATGTCCACCCCCAGTATAAAGAATATATGTCATACAGGGTCAGGACTGGACTGGGGTTCAAAATAGGCCTTGTCATTTCTACTACACAGAGGCCCAAACAGCCCTAACCAGCCCACTTAATAGTCACTTTTTATGGCAATTTATAACAGCCCCTCTGGCATTTGCCAGAACCCACAGATTTCCAGTCTGGGCCTGTACAGGGTGCACTAGAGCAGGGGTCCCCAACCGCCAGGCCGTGGCCCTGAACCGGGCTGTGGACAGCCTTGAACTGGCAGCCAAGCCTAGCCCGTAATTAATGAGGCACACCGGATTAGATGCCAGCATTCCCGGATTAGACACCAAACCCCCCACCTGTCTTTTTTGCCTCAACATCGGTCCCTGAAACAAAAAAAAGTTCGGGACCCGTGCACTAGAGTATTGCCTTCTTTGAATTCACAGTAAAATGCCTTTTAAGTTCTTGTGTGTGCCCCTTAAAGGAACAGTTCAGGTTAAAAATAAAAACCGGGTAAATAGATAGGCTGTGCAAAATAAAAAATGTTTCTAATATAGTCAGTTAGCCAAAAATGTAATGTATAAAGGCTGAAGTAACTGGATGTCTTACATAACAGAATACAACACAACATCCTGCTTTTGAGCTCTCTAAATCTGAATTAGTGACTTGAAGGGGGGCCACATGGGACATAACTGTTCAGTGAGTTTGCAATTGATCCTCAGCATTCAGCTCAGATTCAAAAGCAACAGTTATGACCCATGTGGCCCTCCCTGAAGTCATTGATTGGTTACTGCCTGGTAACCAGGGTAACCAGTCAGTGTAAACAAAAGAGAGATGAAAAGCAAGAAGTAGTGTTCTGTTAGGTTAGACTTACATTCACTCCAGCCTTTAGACATTACATTTTTGCCTAACTAACTATATTGAAAACATTTTTTATTTTGCACAGCCTATCTATTTACCCAGTTTTTACTTTTATACTGAACAATTCTTTTAAGATGCTGAATGGCACGTAATCTTTAATTAGGCACCCCAAGTGATTATGTTGACTTACCTGAAACCCCGAGCCGGTGCTCCTCAGTTCAGCAAACAACTGCACCGGCCCAGGGTTATACCAATGAGCACCACGAAGATATCCTCTTACATCTTCCTCTATCTTCGCAGTAGAACGAATAGCCGAACTTTAACTAAAAAGTCCGCTATTTCGTACAACTGCACATGCATTTGCCCTGGGAAATTTGAAGAAAGAAGAAACCAGAAGAGGATCACTCCGTGGTGCTCGTTGGAATAACCCCGCGCTGGTGCAGTTTTCTGCCAATAGGGGCACCGGCCCGGGGCTTCAGGTAAATCGGTACAATCACTTGCGATTGCATTTGGCACCCTCAAGTGATAGATGACTTTCCTTCTCTTTTAAGCTTAATAATCTACAGTAGAACCCCCATTTTACAATTTTCAGGGGACCAGAAAAAAAATGGTGTAGAATCAGGGATTGTGTTATATATAGGTGGGACCACAAAACAATGTAAAATTGAGGATTCATTGGATATACCCCATATATAATTTTGTGTTTCCTTTATTTTTTGAGTTGTTGGCATAATGAAAGGTTGTTGGGAATCCTGTTCACAATCCTATTTACCTGCAGGGGCCAAATTGTTTGGCATGATAAAATGTTCCTTTGTGTAGCCAAGTAATACCTTTAGACTGGGCCCTTTGTTTTTGACTGTCACCCATGAAGGTTTATGTAGCTGCAATATTTTCAGTGATTAAATATTAGTTGTTTCCAAGCAAAGCCTGTGGGAAACATGTTGTGCTGGCAGCCTTCTGCCCAGTATACATACATCTGCACACTGAGTAGATCTTGGGCAAGCCACTATTCTTTCCATAGACTCTGCTCACAGAAGTTGGCTTGAAGCTGCCATGACTTGATTCTGTAACCATCACAGTGACGGGTGCTGTTTGTCACCCAAACCTTGCCAAAAATAAATATGAAATGCTTGTTTTGTTTTCAGTGGCCTGAGCTGGACCATGTAATGACCCTAGAGGACTTTGTATACCATGTTGTACTAATGTTGTACTATGCTTCTCCCTCACTATTATATCATGTGTAATGAATGTGCATTTACCATTTAAACTTGCCCGGCTCTTATTCCTTTCTTTCTTTAGTTTTGCTTATCCAAATCAGACAAAGAGTTGTATGAGCAGGAGGAGAGGCAAGAGTTTCAGGTGGAGATCCTCAAGCACGCTGCTAAAGACTTGCCCATTTACACTACAACTGCAACGAGAGGTGGGCTCCTTTGTTTATGCTTCTGACTTTATACAATGAAACTGTACTTGAGACACCAGTCAGATTAAAGTAGAAGGAAATGCTGAATTTACTTGGGGTGCCAAAGGTTAGGCACTCCCAAATGATTGTATATACTTACCTGAAACTCCTGGCCAGAAAACTGCAGAAAATTGCACTGGTCTGGGGGTTCTTCTAGTGAGCCCCATGGAACAATAACTTCCTTGTTCTTCTTTATCCGCGGATGCACATGCACACTGGTGCAATTAGCCTGAACTTTAACAAAGTCAGATATTTCAGTGGATCGCTCCGTGGTGCCCACTGAAAGAATCCCTTGACCGGTGCAGTTTTTTGCTGATAGGAGCACTTCCCTGGCGTGTCAGGTAAGTAAATATAATCACTTAGGGTTCATAACTTTTGGCACCTCCAATTAAATGCCTTTCCTTCTCCTTTAAGCAGCTAACAAACTGTAATTAGTGCAATGGAAGTTCATGGGTAGAGAACAAGCTGTGTCTATCATGATGGGTTTGAAAGATCATGAAAACCTCTATCACTTTCTTCTGTGTGTTATTTGTTTTGACTTTTGTATCATCTATCTTTGAGTTACCCTGCCTGCCTCCTGTCTCCTGCTTACTCACCACCCCAAGCTCCTCTCTCTTTCCTTTCTTGTCCATGCCAATCGCTTCAGAGCCTGTTGTACCCACAGACAGGCCTTTCCTTCCTACACTAAGTTCTGGTCCTGTGGCCTCCCAGTCCTGACTGATATTCATGTATTTGGATATCTAACGTATATCTAACGTGTCTGTGCCCCTTTATTCTGTCTTCATCCATTGACAATGGTGAGGTAATCAGCCGGACAGCATAGCAAGCTGCCCATGTATGTCAGAACATTGTTTAATGTTATGTATTTTGAGTATTAATTGATTGATTGAGGCAAGGTGAAACCCTTGCATCAGGCAACAGTTTACCAGGGACTGCAACTTTAAATTTAATTTCTCATTATTTCATATCTACTAAATAACTCCAGATTACCCTAGCAAACATGCATTGAATAGGAGAAAGCCTTAATAGAAAGATGAGCAATAAAACATAACAATAACAGTAACCTTGCAGGGAAGAATGTAAATAATTAAAAAAAAATGAAGCCAATTGAAAATTTGCATAGAATGAGCCATTCTTTCTAGAAGTGAAGGTCTCTTCAGGCTTTGCAGGGTGCCAAAATCCACCTAACTATAACGTAGTAAGTTAGGTTGAAAAAAGACAAACGTCAATCAACTTTTTTTCGGTCTATATATAAACTATACAGTGGTGTGAAAAACTATTTGCCTCCTTCCTGATTTCTTATTCTTTTGCATGTTTGTCACACTTAAATGTTTCTGCTCATCAAAAACTGTTAACTATTAGTCAAAGATAACATAATTGAACACAAAATGCAGTTTTTAAATGAAGGTTTACGTTATTAAGGGAGAAAAAAAACTCCAAATCTACATGGGCCTGTGTGAAAAAGTGATTGCCCCCCTTGTTAAAAATAACTAAGAACAAAAGTAATTGAGATCTATCAGTCTGGTAAAGGTTATAAAGCCATTTCTAAAGCTTTGGGACTCCAGCGAACCACAGTGAGAGCCATTATCCACAAATGGCAAAAACATGGAACAGTGGTGAACCTTCCCAGGAGTGGCCGGCCGACCAAAATTACCCCAAGAGCGCAGAGACAAATCATCCGAGAGGCCACAAAAGACCCCAGGACAACATCTAAAGAACTGCAGGCCTCACTTGCCTCAATTAATGTCAGTGTTCACGACTCCACCATAAGAAAGAGACTGGGCAAAAACGGCCTGCATGGTAGATTTCCAAGGCGCAAACCACTTTTAAGCAAAAAGAACATTAAGGCTCGTCTCAATTTTGCTAAAAAACATCTCAATGATTGCCAAGACTTTTGGGAAAATACCTTGTGGACCGACGAGACAAAAGTTGAACTTTTTGGAAGGTGCGCGTCCTGTTACATCTGGCGTAAAAGTAACACAGCATTTCAGAAAAAGAACATCATACCAACAGTTAAATATGGTGGTGGTAGTGTGATGGTCTGGGGTTGTTTTGCTGCTTCAGGACCTGGAAGGCTTGCTGTGATAGATGGAACCATGAATTCTACTGTCTACCAAAAAATCAAGGAGAATGTCCGGCCATCTGTTCGTCAACTCAAGCTGAAGCGATCTTGGGTGCTGCAGCAGGACAATGACCCAAAACACACCAGCAAATCCACCTCTGAATGGCTGAAGAAAAAGAAAATGAAGACTTTGGAGTGGCCTAGTCAAAGTCCTGACCTGAATCCTATTGAGATGTTGTGGCATGACCTTAAAAAGGCGGTTCATGCTAGAAAACCCTCAATTAAAGCTGAATTACAACAATTCTGCAAAGATGAGTGAGCCAAAATTCCTCCAGAGCGCTGTAAAAGACTCGTTGCAAGTTATCGCAAACGCTTGATTGCAGTTATTGCTGCTAAGGGTGGCCCAACAAGTTATTGGGTTCAGGGGGCAATTACTTTTTCACACAGGTTTGGATTTTGTTTCTCCCTAAATAATAATAACCCTCATTTAAAAACTGCATTTTGTGTTTACTTGTGTTTACTTGTCTTATCTTTGACTAATAGTTAAATGTGTTTGATGATCAGAAACATTTTGTGTGACAAACATGCAAAAGAATAAGAAATCAGGAAGGGGGCAAATAGTTTTTGACACCACTGTATATGCCTAACTGCTAGTTGATCCAGACTGGAAAGAAGAAAGTATATCTTTATCTCTATAACCAAGAAACCCCTCCTAGAAACCAATGGGGTCCCTTCTCCGTCCCCAAATGGATTTTAATCATAATCTAAGTACCTGTCATATAACCTTCCGAAGAATATAGTGTTCGTTCAAAAACTTTGCAATTGGTTTTCATTGTTTAACAAACTAAAGCTTAAAGATCATAAATGAGGGATATAATTTCAGTTGCTAATGTGATCTCACTTACTTTAAAATAAAAAAATTAACAATAATACACACTACTTCGCCGCCGCCGCTTAATTTTTTTATGTAATATTTTGCTACTGTTTTTTAAGGGTGGGGAGGGAGAACACACACTGAAAGAATTTGTTCCTGTAAGATGTCGCTTGGCAGCACTTAATAGAAGCCAAATAGGAAGCGGTGACTTCAGGAGCGCAATCCTTTATACTAATGTGACATTTGGTGCCAGGACTTGGTATCGGCTTGTTTGCTTGTACTATTTTGATTGTGCTGGTGACATTCAGCCGTTTCAAGCTTGGCCAGGTGATCTGATCTATTTTAGTGTATTCTGTAGCAAAAGCATAAATGTCTTTTATCCTTCTAGAAAACCATTTGATCTGTTACCTGCACAGCTATTCTGGATATATATTAAAGGGATCCTGTCATGGGAAAAAATTTTTTTTCCAAAATGCATCAGTTAATAGTGCTGTTCCAGAAGAATTCTGCATTGAAATCCATTTCTCAAAAGAGCAAACAGATTTTTTTTATATTCAGTTTTGAAATCTGACATGGGGCTAGATATATTGTCAATTTCCCTGTTTCCCCAAGTCATGTGACTTGTGCTCGGATAAACTTCAATCACTCTTTACTGCTGTACTGCAAGTTGGAGTGATATCACCCCCTCCCTTTCCCCCACCCTAAAAGAACAATGAGACGGTAATCAGATAACAGCTCCCTAACACAAGATAACAGCTGGTAGATCTAAGAACAGCACTCAATAGTAAAATCCATGTCCCACTGCGTACTATTCAGTTACATTGAGAAGGAAAAACAACAGCCTGCCAGAAAGCAGTTCCCTCCTAAAGTGCTGTCACAAGTCACATGACATGGGGCAGCTGGGAAATTGACAATATGGCTAGCCCCATGTCAGATTTCAAAACTGAATATAAAAAAATCTGTTTGCTCTTTTGAGAAATGGATTTCAGTGCAGAAGTCTACTGGAGCAGCACTGTTAACTGATGTGTTTTAAAAAGACATGTTTTCCCATGACCGTTTCCCTTTAAGAGTTCATGAGCTTTGTGCTAGAGTCTTTTCTAGTAGATGAGATTGGATGGGTTTACTAAATAGCAGCAAGTGCTTTACATTATTCTCTTAATGCTCAAAAAGTGTTAGGCCATTAGTATTATGTTCATAAATAGCACATTATGGCCATATACTGAATTCTGTCCAACTGAATTTCTTCCAGAACCCACAGCAAATTTAGCAGCTAGGCTACAATTTGTATACAGATACAAAATACTACTTTTCTCCTCTTCTAGAGTGGCTAATTCTAAGCAACTTCTTGATTTGACCTTCATTTTTCCTTTTTTATAGTTTCGACTGATTTGCCTTCTGATTCTTTCCAGCTTTCAAATGGGGGTCACTGACCCCATATAAAAGAAATCTGGCTACAGATGTATTGTTATTGCTACTTTATATTGCTAATCTTTCCATTCAGGCCCTCTCCAATTCATATTCCAGTCCCTTATTCAAATCAACTCATTCAAATCAACCCGATTGCTGAAAGTGCAAACTGGAGAGCTGCTGAATAAAAAGCTAAATAAATAAAAATAAAACACAAATAATGAAACCCATTAAGCTGACATTAAGGGAATACCTATGCTTGGCTAATACATTCAGATGATGAGGCAACCCCCTGACCATAATGCTGTTGTAAAGTCTCGTATTTTATTATACAGGTTAATATATTTGGATGGGGCAACTGTAATGCTGTATATTTTCTATATTATTGGGGATTAGTAACCATTGCCGTGTTTGCAAATGCTATAAGATGCTGATTGGAGAGCAAAAATACCTTACATTGACCCTATGAGTACACAAATGAATGCACAAAATATTGTATTACATCTTTCGATTTAATGAGTTGTTTTTTCTGTGCAGCTATCCGCTATTGTGACAGATGCCAGCTGATGAAGCCAGACCGGTGTCATCATTGCTCCACCTGTGATGTGTAAGCCTCATTATTTCCAGTGCTCAAATATAACCAGCTCTAGTTGGTGCAATATGTTGTACCCTGAGACTATCGACCCACAAGTCTACTTCTCACACAGCTGTTTGAGGGGTACAAATCTTACCAGGCTCAGAGGTTGTCCTGTTTGTTATCAGGTAGGGTTTATGGTTGCCACCCGGCAATGGGCCTAGCCGGTAAGACACATGCTGGGGCCAGTATTACAAATTTAATAGCAATTTAGCTGCCGCTAAACTTGTAATACCCCTGAAAAAGGCCCTTGGCCCGCCCCCCAATCCAATCAAAACTTTTTCGCTGTCTTCTGCCTATTGCATGCTGTGGCTCCACCCCCTTTGACATCATGGCACGCCCCTTTGATGTCACGACACGCCCCTTTGACATCACAGCACACCCCTTTTGCTCCTGCCCCAACCGCTAGCCGGTGAACATTTTTTAAAAAGGTGGAAACGCTAAGTGGGGGGGGGGCGCCAGAACAAAAGGAAACCTCTTCAGCCTCAAAAAATTAAATCTGTCCACACACGTAGGGGCAGATTTTTCAAAATGTGAAATTAGAACTCATTATAGAATAACTCACACATGTTCTATTCATTCCTATGAGCTTTTTTGATCAGTATGCGTTTAAAAATCCCATAGAATTGAATTGAAATTGAGTGAGTTTGTCAGGTCTTAATAAGTGAAAAGGTTATTTATTGAAAAGAACAGCACGTAAGGCCCGAAACATGTTGTGAGTACCATGTAGTCAATGAATAAAGAATATCACAGGAAATTGCTCTTGAGTGCTCTCCTCAAAACACAAAACTCTAATGATCGAGGTCATGTCCCAAAAAAATTTGAATCATACAAATTGATCGGGGTTATGTCCCGAAAACTCGAATTGATTTGACCAAAAAAAATTTTGCTTTGCCTAGGACAACTCCCATTGACTTCTACGTGGCCTTTAGATGGTGAATGTTTATAATCTTATTCTTTTTTTTTTTGCTTAAAATATACCAGACATTCAAGTTTTCAAAAACATAACTCAAATGTGAGTTTGGGTGCAAAACAATTTTAATTATTGATAAAAACATAGTGATCTATTTATAACAGTGCTTCTGTGCAACTTGAGAAACAAAATATTTACAGATGATCTCCAACATAATGATAGACTACGTAATTGTAAGCTATTTCATTGTAAAGGTAATTGCTGCTGAAAGCAGCGTTTCTCTTTTTGTTCTCTATTTCTCGCTCTGCAACAACTCGTCCAGCTGGCTCTGCTAAATTGTTTTAAGTCAGAACCAGCAGTGCAGAGAATATGAGCAGACAGGTGCTGCTTTCAGCACCAATTAAAGGTCATATTTATCACATATCGAGTTGTGTGAGGGTTTTTCTACCTCCGATAAACTCGAATTTCAAATGTTTGGGTACGATAAAATCTGAATGTCAAACTGGAAATAAAAATGACGAGGAAAAAACCTCTAATGATCAAGTTCATCCCCCGAAAACTCGAATTGATTTTCAACCAAAAAAACTTTGCTTTGCCTAGGCCAACTCCCATCGACTTCTACGTGACCTTTAGATGGTGAATTTTTATAATCTTATTTTTAGGGTTATGGGGGTTTTTTGTGTGAAAAAAAAAAAAAAAATACCAGACATTCAAGTTTATGAAAATGTTAACTGTAATGTGAGAGTTTGAGTGCAAAAACATTTTTGATTATATTTTTGATACAATTACCCTATTAATCTACAAATAGACTTTAAAACCCACTGGAATAAATCTAAATCATTTAACTGCAAAATTGCTTTGAATTATGATTTATTTCATTCATGTTTTTGGGTGTTCTTCCAATCTGCTCTGCTGTGGTTGAGGTACAAGGGAAATATGCTGTAATTTTCTAAGTGAATGACCTTCCTTAATGTATTGTTGCTTCTGTTCTTACAGGTGTGTACTTAAGATGGACCATCATTGCCCGTGGTAGGTGTTTTTGAAGTGTAGAAATGTGCACCTCCTTTTATGAAATATGTTTAAATAGACATTAAGCCCGTTAAATTAACGGGCGCTAGAACATATGTAGTCAAACTAAATTATCACTCAATGGGAATTGAACACTAAAAGCACTGGTCAGAGGCATTTACCTTATACACTTCACCACAGGCTTCCATTGTCTCTATTTTAAGTACTGGTACTGATAGCATTAGCTAGTGATTGGCGACCTCTAGTGGCGAAAACTTGTAAATTCAGTCAGTGCGGCACATGTAGCGCAATTCCAAGGACACAGGGACTGGACGCAGAGACACTTGAACTTTATTATATAGGATATCAGAGAATATTGTTTGGTTGTTCTTTATATTATTTATCTTATTTCCATAATCTTTGCACCTTTTATTACACAATGCCCTTATTGTAGGAATGCACCAAATCCTCTATTTTGGATTGGGCCGAACCCCCGAATCCTTTGCGAAAGATTCTACCTAATACCGATCCGAATTTGCATATACAAATTGGGATGGGAAGGGGGAAACCATTTCTTCCTTGTTTTGTGACAAAAAGTCACATGATTTCCCTCCCTGCCCCTAAATTGCATATTCAAATTAGGTTCGGCCAGGCAGAAGGATTCGGACAAATCCTGCTGAAAAAGGCCGAACCAATTCCTGGATTTGGTGCATCCCTACCTTGCTGTAGTGTATTATTCTCAGAAGAACCGTTCTTCTTACTGTGAGCGCTGCTGCGTGTTTTCAATATCTCTTAAGCCACGCTGCCCATATATATTGTATGCTAGGTATTTTCATGATAACGAAACCCAATAAACAGCCAGTTGTTCCAACAGATAAATATGGTTCTTTATCTTGCAGGGTGAATAATTGTGTGGGATTTTCCAATTACAAATTCTTCTTGTTGTTTCTGATGTATTCCTTGCTGTACTGCTTATTTATTGCTGCTACAGTGCTCCAGTATTTCATAAAGTTCTGGACGGTAAGCAATCTGGATTTTGTATATGTATATGTAAGTATGTATATACTGTGTGTGTGTGTGTGTGTATATATATATGTCAAGTTGCGTTTATGCCAGTGTAGAGTTCATGGTGTGGGGCCTTTCTCCCATTCTGTTTGTCAGTTAATAATATAAGGCAACATCTATATTCAAACACATTTGGTTTGCATGCTATTATTGGGGGTGGGGGGGGGAGAAGCCTTAAAAACATTGAACCCTCATGTAACCCCCACAAAGCCTCCGCATCAAGCATGTGCACATCCCTTGTGCTTTCCATACCATTATTGTGTGCAGAATTTATCCTGGTGTCTAATGAAAATTGTCTTTGTTTGCGTAAAGCTTTGCCGCAGCAAATCTGAAGATAATTGTCCACAGGTAAAATAACTCGTAATGCAATGTATTTATTTCAACTTAATGGGGGATATGCAACCTGCATCGCTGTTGCCCAATGACAGGACCTGCCATCTCCTGGGCCTTTGTGATGTGCAGGATAAAGCAAAATCCAACCCACTCCCCAACCCTAACCTGACCACTCCCCAACCCTAACCTGACCACTCCCCAACCCTAACCTGACCACTCCCCAACCCTAACCTGACCACTCCCCAACCCTAACCTGACCACTCCCCAAACTGAACCCACTGTTTATAGACCTGCTCCTGATTCACCCATCTCTGACATCATTAAAGGGGTGGGACAAACGCACACCTTTAACTAGTGGCTGTTGGAGGGGGGAGTAAGTTCACATGTGGGAAGAGCTCCAGTGGCGTAACTATAGAGGAAGCAGACCCTGCAGTCGCTGGGGGGCCTGGGGAACGTGGTGGTCTGGCCTGCGGGGTAAGCTTCCTCTAGTATTAAAATCTAACCAGCAGAGCGGCACACAGTAATGCTCACCAGCATGGTCTTGTTGCACCGCTGCAGAGCTCAACCTGAACCTGCCCATGATACAGAAACACTCATCCCATGGGTTTCAGGTAGGCCTCCACATCACTAGAGCCTTTCTATTCAGAGAATACATGAATGACCCTCACATCTTGAATTATTGTTTAATTGTAAGGAACCCCTGACAGCCTTTAGCTGTGGAAAAGTGCTAGACGTTGTACCTGAAGAGCAGTATTTTTGTTTCGATAAAGTTACTGTCATTATCTTTCCCCTGCTAAATCCCTGCACAACCAACCTACAACTATAGGACCCCATGTGTTACTCCTTATTTGGACTGCTTACAGACAGATCTGCTATTGCTTCTCCATTCTATGTACCGTAGTTTATTGCTTCTCCATTCTATGTACCGTAGTTTATTGCTTCTCCATTCTATGTACCGTAGTTTATTGCTTCTCCATTCTATGTACCGTAGTTTATTGCTTCTCCATTCTATGTACCGTAGTTTATTGCTTCTCCATTCTATGTACCGTAGTTTATTGCTTCTCCATTCTATGTACCGTAGTTTATTGCTTCTCCATTCTATGTACCGTAGTTTATTGCTTCTCCATTCTATGTACCGTAGTTTATTGCTTCTCCATTCTATGTACCGTAGTTTATTGCTTCTCCATTCTATGTACCGTAGTTTATTGCTTCTCCATTCTATGTACCGTAGTTGATTGCTTCTCCATTCTATGTACCGTAGTTTATTGCTTCTCCATTCTATGTACCGTAGTTGATTGCTTCTCCATTCTATGTACCGTAGTTGATTGCTTCTCCATTCTATGTACCGTAGTTGATTGCTTCTCCATTCTATGTACCGTAGTTTGAGTGATTCCAGATCAGTACAGTATCAAGGGAAGCCCCTCCTAGCAGTTCCCTTTCTGTATTTTGCTTTGTTTTGTTTTTTTTCCCCTGAAAAGAACATTGGGGCTAAAACACCCTGTGTGCCCTGCGCTAATATCGACAGTGGTGATGCTACTTTGTCTTTGTTCCTGTCCATTTTTATATTTCAATTGCCCCTTCCTGTTCCAACATGTTTATAAAAAGAAACTGAGAAACTTTCCCTTAAAGGGGTGGTTCACCTTTAAGTTAACTTTTAGCATGTTAGAAAAAAGGCAAATACCTATCTATAAAAGTTAAATAATGAAGACTAGTTTTCAAAAGGTGGTCACTGACCCCATCTTAAAAAAAACAAATGCTCTGTAAGGCTACAAATGAATTGTTGTTGCTACTTTTTATTACTTGTTTTTTCTGTTCAGGTTCTCTCCTATTTCAGTCTTATTCAAATCCATGCATGATTGCTAGAATCATTTCGACCTTGCTGAAATTCGAAACTGAAGAGCTGCTAAATAACTCAAAGACCACAAATAATAAAATAAAATTAAACCAATTGGAAATTGTCTCCAAACGTCACACTCTACATCATACTAAAATTTAATTTGAAGGTGAAGACCCCCTTTTAAACCTTCCCTTTCCCTTCTTTTCACTTCTTTGTAGAAATGTACTGTGCATGTAGTAAGTATGAAGGAGCTCAGCTTTTCATGCACAGGGACCTCGTATAAATCACCAAAATGTTGCATACCCAGTGCCACCAGTAGTGATGTGTGGGTCAGGAAAAACCTTGCCTGCCCCCGACCTTTGCAACAATGCCACTAATTAATGCAGTTCACATAACGGCTTGGAGATCATTGTGGCCTCTTTATCATTTGAACCTAAAGGGTCTTTATTGTAAAATCCAGCCCTGACATTTCACTTTATGCTAGCATGAGTTGTAATGTATTTTTTTATTAATTGGTTGCTTTGGGTTACTGCTCCTGGGCAAACTTGGTGACTTTTAGTACAAATGCTATAGAATGGCTAAGTCTAAGCAACTTTTAGGGGCAGATTTACTATTGGTCAAATTTCGAATAAAAAAAAATTTGAAATTAGACCATGGGAATATTTTGAGAATTACAATCCTTTAAATTCGAATGATTTTACCGCAATTTGATTGGTCGAATGATCAAGTTATAAAAATTTTAATTTAACGATCAAATTTTAATTTCCTAACTATTCCCATGGTCGAATTTCGACCTTTTTTTTAATTCGAAATTCCACCAATAGTAAATCTTCCCCTAAAAGTTGCTTAGATTTTAACCATTCGATTGAATTTTTATAATTCGATCAGAATTCGGCAGATTGAATCTGGCGAACTAGGCAGTTGAATAAAAATTTTAAGTAATTTGATAGTTGAGTATTCGAATAGATTTTTATTCAAATCATTCGATCAAATTCACTGGTCAAATTTACCTAATTTGCATATTCGAAATTCGAATTTGAATTTTTTGAAAATTTTATTGAATTTCGAATCATTCATGTGAATAGATGTGGATTTAGTAAATTTGCCCCTTAAACTGGCCTTCATTTTTTCTTTTTTTTTTTTTGTAGTTTTTGAATTATTTGCCTCCTTCTTCTGACTCCAGCTTTTGAATGGGGGGGGGGTCACTGACCCTTTAAAAAACAAATGTTCTGTAAGGCTACAAATGTATTGTCATTGCTGCTTTTTATTAATAATCTATTCAGGCCACTTCAGCCTCATATTCATATCAATGCATGGTCGCTAGGATAATTTGGTTATTGCAAACTGGAAAGCTGTTGAATAAAAAGGGAAAGAACTCTCTACATCATGCTTTACAGACTTATTCCTGGCAATCCCTTTCTATTAATTGCTAAATTTAAAAATCCTAATTAGAGGGCTTACTCATGCAGTGCCTTGAAAGTTTCTGTAGGAAAATCTGAGTGATGGTGGCATGATATTGTGTATACTGGGAAGTATGAGAGGTTAATGGGTGCCCTAATGGGTTCTGTTCCTTTGTTTACTTTGCTTATTACCAGTGCACCAGCAATCTTCCTGCAATATTTGATTTCCAGAGGTAGCCGCTTTTCTTATTTCAGGCCATGGCCCAAACATAAAGGGGGAGATTCATCAAAGAGTGAAGTTCCGCCACTAGAGGGAAATTACACGGCTCTCAATTCATTTCTATGGGATTTTGAAAGGCCTATTTATCAATGGGTGAAGTCAAAGTTCACCCTTTGATGAATACGCCTTTAAAAATCCCATAGAAATGAATGGAGAGTGGCGGAATTTCACTCTAGTGGCGGAACTTCACTCTTAACTTCACTCTTTGATGAATCTCCCCCAAAGTGTTCATTGATAGGGATCATGGGCAGGACCATGTCTGGATTTCAGGCCCTTTTAAAGGGGTGGTTTAACTTTTATAATAGGCGGCCACCTACTCTGCCTACCCCTAGTTCCGGCCCTGTTACAAATATAACTTACAGTAGCGCAAGACACGTGTTAACAGCTAAACTGGACAAAATACAGGATGGAGATTCCCAGACTAGATTGTGGATGCAGCAAGACCATGTGCAACCTGCTGACTGTTGTGACAAAGAAAGGTATAGTCCATATATAGTCTATTGCACTGCTGCTCTTGGTTGGATACAATTCGATGTGGGCTTTCAATCCATATTTCTGTGGAATAGGAGTTGATTAGATGTCACTAAAGAGACATCTGCCACTTGGAGAAAGCAATGCGCTGTTGAGTGATGTAGAGAGAGAGCTGGAAGATGTAGATCCCAGTCACCGTGCATAGACCAGCAACTGTTCTGACTTCTAATCACCATAGGCAAGAAGCAAATTAAGGGGAAGATTTTTTTCAAGGGTCGACTAGTAAATTTGAATTCAAATTTTCGAGTTTCAAAATTCACACATTCAAATTTTAATCCATATACCCGAATGTAAATTTATAATGTTAGATTTCTCAAACCTGGACCATGGAAACCAACCTAATTCGAATATTCTCGACCTAAAACCTGACGAGTTCACGTACGCTGAGTCAACAGGAGATGTTAATAGCCCTCCTGACATTCAAATTTTTTTTTCTGGTAGAGAAATTAGATTCTTACAAAATGAACACTATTCAAAAATTTTTGCCGGAACCATTCAATCGAATATTAGCCATTCTAATTTTTTCTTGCATAACCTCCAAGTTGAATTGAGTATATTCAAATTAAAAAAAAATTAATTAAAAAATTTGAATTCAAAATTTGACCTTTGATAAACGGGCCTCTATCTTAATATGCCCTGCCGATCCTGATAATTTTTGTGCTGTTTTTTTTTTTTTTTTTTCAACGGGACGGATTCCGTTCCATGAGAAAATGTTGTTTTATTATTTATCACATGAAAACTCATGGGTGAGATTCAGTTTGGGGAGAAAAGGCAATTCTATTAATTCAGTTCATTTTTCTTCCCATAGACTTCAATAGAGTTTTCATGTGATAGAGAGAAAAATTTATCTAATTGAATTGCATCCAGCTCTATGGGAAAATCTAGAATCAAATTGGAAGCTAGGATTTTCTCAAGAGACTGAATCTGGCCCAATATGTGATCAGTGCAAGACATTAATGAGTCCTGTTGTCATTCTCCTCGTAGAATGAGCTTCCCGACACTCGTGCAAAGTTCCACATCCTTTTCCTGTTCTTTGTAGCTGCCATGTTCTTCATCAGCATATTGTCACTGTTCAGCTATCACTGTTGGCTTGTCGGAAAAAACAGATCCACGATAGGTAAGTGCAGACTTTGAGATTTTAGATGAATAAGAATGCCTATGAAAATATCCTATTTCTCTAGCCACAATTTGAGAGTATTTTGATTGTGTTGGAAATGAGGAAAATAATAAATTACACCCAATAGGTGACTGCACAGAATTCCCTATATGGTATATGGGTGGAACTTTGTAAGTATACCTATTTGGGTGGCACTTTGCAAGGATACCGATTTCAAAACGTTGCTTTCATAGTCAGATCTGGCTTCACGGCCTTATTGTCACTGTCTTAACATAAACAAATATAATACTATACAACGCAAGTACCATATATATTATTGGAATATCACCAAGAAGAATAAGTAATAACCCAACCCAAGATCAACTTGCACACATGCTGTGTGTGGTATTGGCCGTCACAGAGATGGGGCTGGAAGTCAGACTACCTACCTGTGACCCACTGGAATGGCAATTGGTCAACCCCAACCTGCTGATCTCATGGGGTTGGACCAACTCCTGCTACTTGTGCCAATGGGAGGTACTACAGTTCTAGTGTATGGAGTGCAGATTCCATGACTGAAGTTGGCAAAGTGTTGGGTGTGATCACAAGTTCCATGTAAACCAATAATTGTGGCAGGAATAGAATCTTTTGGTCTAATTCTTATTACATGTCTTTAGAGGCCTTCCGTGCTCCCTTATTTCGAAGTGGTCCGGAGAAGGATGGATTTTCTCTTGGTTTTAGCAAAAATGTAAGAGAAGTTTTTGGTGATGAGAAGAAGTATTGGCTACTCCCTGTTTTTACAAGGTACACAGAGCACTTTGTTTTTTTTATCACCCCACCCATTAAATCCAGTGTCTTCTGCTACAACCAGAAATTAACCTCTTTACTATACATAAATAATATCCCTCCATACTATCATCCTTTTCTAAATATTTTAACCCATGTTCCTCCATCTTCCAACGTGCCTAGCTTGACCCTCTTACATAATGTTCTGCCTTTACTTTCCTTACCTTTTTCTGAACATTGTAATATTGTAGCAAATGGAAAGTTATAGGTAGACCTATAAATGATTAACTCGGCACCATCTTTACTGGAATGTTTGTGATGGTAGAGGAGTTTATTATTAATGATAATAATAATACAGTTAAAGCTTTGATTTGACTCACATTTGCTTCTCCTTACAGCTTGGGAGACGGTTGTTCTTTTCCTACACGTCTTGTACTTGGGGACCCAGAACAAAATGTTGTCACTGTCCAGACAGATTCTACCAAACAGTATGTGTTTATCTTTAATAAAATAAGCATTAGAATAAATCTACTTTAAGGGGCAAATTTTATCATTCATGAATCTAAGTGCTTTTAGCCCTCAAATTTGGCAGCAATTCGGTAGTAATCTGAATGGAAATCTAATAGTTTTAGGCTATTTTTTGAGCACTATTTGATTTCACGTAAAATTTGTCCGATTTCACGAAAAAATTGTGAAATTTCCTTCGATCACTCGAAGAAATTTGAACGATCGAGGCGTTTGATTGTACAAATGCTATTCGAGCAGTTAAAAGTAAAAAAAGCCTATATGGGGCTACCTATTCGGTAGGTTCAATCTGGCGAAGTAGGCAGTCGAATAAATTTAAGTTGAAGTACTTCGATCATCGAATGGGCGAATATTGGATCTATTCGATACAATCAAATTTTGCATATTCGATGATCGAAGTGGCCAAATTTGCATATTCGAAATATCCAATAAAATCGTACGATCGCAATTTGATCGAACTTATTATTCACTTGAATTTTGTAAATCTGCCCCTAAATGTTGTATCTAAAAACAGGAAGTTTTTACTAGACTTCCATTTCCATGGCCAGTGACACACTCGCCTTTGGCAAAATACAAGAATTATTTACAAGACTGGAGTCTGTGTGTTTCCTTAAGATTTGACCAAATTAGTTTAACCATTATACCCTAAATGTTCCTGCTAAAGTATGCATGGCACAATGGTATTTCACTGACGTTTATCTATACATATTCTGAGAATAACGTGGGTGTTTAAAAGCAGTAATATATACCATGCCATGAAAGAACAAATGTCACATTCAACTTCCTGACTCATACAAGCACCATCAAAACAGCTCTGTTCATCAAGAAGTATAAACAAACCCCCTTCCTACCCAACACTGAAGCCTGTTGGTCTGTAAGATATGCAAGAGATTGTTTTTCAGAGGCTTCGCAATGGTCTGCTGATTTATTTGTGCTCATAAGGGTAATGGCAGACAGAGATTTGTCACCCGTGAGAAATCTGCTCTACCTGTGGGCAGCAAAAATGCCTTAGTATTGGAAAATATTTAGTTCCATTGCTCACAGAAGGGTAAACATTCATTTCCCTGGTCTAAAAAAACAATGCAACAAAGAAAGTGATTGAGAAAAATCACATAGGAAACTGGCAACCTGTGCAACTTCCCCAAACCAGAACATATGATGCACGTGTGCCCACGGACTATGATGTTTATTTCTTAACAGAGTGGGGCCAAGTCAGACGTTTCCTGCCAGACCTCTTAGTGAGTCCCAGAATCACTTGTTAGGAAGTGAAAGTCAGTGGAACGACACTGCGTCAGGGGAAGATAACGTCGATAAAGGTACCGTGCACACAAAAAAATCCTTGGGTGAACAAAAATATAATCATGATATAACCAATTGCATCGCTCCCAAAGAGTTTGCCTCACACCCTCAAGATTCCATGTTCCAGGTCCAGGGCTACAAGTATTTCAGTATCACTAAATCCAGTAACTCTGGGTTTATGATGTAGAATTCTAGACCATGAACCATGCTAAAACATGCTGCAGAGCTCATATTCTGTGTGCTTCACCCTGGCCTCCAGCATTGCAGGTTGATGTACCAGTGCTTTTTGAGCTAACTCTACCATCAAATATATTGCCAGGCACTACAACCATTCATTTAGGCCAATCATATCCTGGGAGAGAAGCACCATAACCTTTTCTTTTGACTTTTATATTCTATATGTACTGTATATTGTGAGTGTGTCCCTAAGCTCAGTAAGTGACAGCAGCACAGAGCATGTGAATCAGTGAATCAGCAGAAAAGAAGATGGGGAGCTACTGGGGCATCTACTGGGGAGACACAGATCTTTACTGCTAAAGGGCTGTGGTTGCCTTGGGCTGGTACACAAGCACAAAATATCATGTACAGCTTTTTTTTTTTTCTTCTTAGAATAGTCAGATTTTGGTAACTGCTCCACCACATCAGAAGTATTGGCAGAGAACAGTCGGTACCTTTGTAAGGTTCCATTGTTTCAGTTAAATGTATTCCAAAACACACACACCAAAGCCAAGGGGCTTGCTGGTAACTCTGCTGTATTGAGAATGCTCTACTCGTGCGCTCCTTGACCCTCTTGTTCTTTATAATTTCCAGGTGTGGAGAGCCATGTTGCAGTTCTAATTGAAAGCTGATTATTAATCAAGTGAATCTGGGGAGGAAGGCGGTAAGCCAATCAATGTAGGATAATAAAATAATAAAAATATGGAATGCAACCTTTTGCAAAGCTGTGTGAAAATAGCACACTCTTCTTAAAGGACCAGTAGCATCAAAAAATGAAATTGTTTTAAAGTAATAAAAATATAATGCAGTGTTGCCCTGCACTAGTAAAACTGCAGTGTTTTCTTCAGATGCACTACTATTGTTTATATAAATAAGCTGCTGTGTAGCCATGGGGGCAACTAGTCAAAGGAGAAAAGCTAAAGTTACACAGCAGATAAGCTCTGTAGAACATAATGTTATCTGTTATCCATTATTTATCCTGTGCCATATAGTCGTTTTTCAATTTCATTGCTACCCAGCAGCTTGTTTATATGAACTATAGTAGTGTTTCTGAAGCAAACAGGTCAGTTTTAACAGTGCAGGACAACATTATATGATATTTTCTTTACTATAAAACACTTCAATTTTTTGGTGTTACTGTTCCTTTAACACAGACACGTAACCTTCCTATTATGTGTTCGGAAAGACCTTCCTAATACTTAAGTACAATTATATACAGTTGTGCTCATAAGTTTACACACCCTGGCAGAATTTATGATTTCTTTACCATTTTTCAGAGTATATGAATGAATAACAAACACTTTTCTTTCACTCATGGTTAGTGGTTGGCTGAAACTTACTCTTTTTAAATCATAATCACTACACAAACTACAAAAGTTTACATACCCCAGTTCTTAATACCGTGTATTGCCCACTTAAACATCAATGACAGCTTGAAGTCTTTTGTGATAGTTGTGGATGAGGCTCTTTATCATCTCAGACAAAGTTAAAGCTGCCCATTCTTCCTGGCAAAAAGCCTCCAGTTCCCTGGGTAAAGTCTTGTATGAACTGCATGTTTGAGGTCTCCCCAGAGTCAGGAGACTGAGATGGCCACTCCAGAACCTTCACTTTATTTTGCTGTAGCCAATGACAGGTCGACTTTGCCTTGTGTTTTGGATCATTGTCATGTTGGAATGTCCAAGTACGTCCCATGTGCAGCTTCCGGGCTGATGAGTGCAAATCTTCCTCCAGTATTTTTTGATAACTTACTGCATTAATTTTGCCATCAATTCTGACCAGATTTGCCTTTGTAGCTCACACATCCCCAAAACATCAGAGATCCACCACCATGTTTCACAGTAGGAATGTTGTACCTTTCATCATAGGCCTTGTTGTCTCCTCTCCAAATGTAACGTTTATGGTTGTGGCCAAAAAGTAAAATTTTAGTCTCATCACTCCAAATGACTTTGTGCCAGAAGGTTTGAGGCTTGTATAGTAATGGCTTTCTTCTGGCAACTCCACCATGCAGCCCATCTTTCTTCAAGTGCCTCCTTATTGTGCATCTGAAGTTAATTGTGGGTTTTTCCTTGCATCCCGAACATGATTGAAATTTTAGTTTTATTTGGTTTGGTTTCAACAGAACCCCTCATGTTCCACTTCTATATTAGAGTTTGAACACTGCTGATTGACATTCTCAATTCCTTTCATATTTTCTTATATCCCTTTCATCTTTTATAGAGTTCAACTACCTTTTCCCGCAGATCTTTTGACAATTCTTTTGCTTTCCCCATGACTTAGACCCTTGCATCTTTCATCCAGTGCTGCACTGATGTTTTTTGGATTCTGTCAGGAGTCCAATGCAAACTTGCAAATAGTCAGCACAGCTTCCCTGCCTTTACTTAATTGCAGTGCAAGTTTCTCAGTGGCCACTTTTCCACACGAATACTTTCCAGCTTGTAAGATGAAACAGCACCACTTCTTTCGTGAATTAAAATGCCTTTATTGGAGCCATTTAGGGCAGGACAGCAAAGTTTCAGATCTCACTTAACCCTTTATCAAGCTTAATTGACAAATTACATCACACATTATTTATACCCCCACCTTTCCAACTAGTGGTCAATGCTTATAATGTGATATATCAAAACCGCTGCCAAACAAGATGTCCATAAATTATCCATTAGTGCAATAAGACAACATGATGTAGAAAAGTGTAGAAAATAAATAGAGATAATATATACAATTAAAAATTATAATATATATTTTCTTTATCTAAAAATTGGTTTCAGGTCATATTCTTTATTTAAACCTAGGGGGGCCAATGTTTCAAGTTTCCTAATCCAGGAAGCTTCCTTAAATAGTAACTCTCTCACACTATTACCCCCCTCTACGTTTCAATGTTCCCACTTCAATGACCTGAAACCGCAATTGGTTCACATTGTGACCAAGTGCTTTAAAATGACCTGCAACTGCCCGTTCTATTTTACCTGTCCTAATTGCAGACTTGTCCTCACAAATCCATTCCTGAACGGTTCTAGTTGTCTGACCCACATATGCAAGCCCACAGGGTCATTTGATGACATACACTGCATATGTGGATCCACAAGAGAACCGCCCGGGAATTCAGATTGGATATCCTTTCCTAGGATGATAAAGGAATTTGCCTTTCTGAATGTTAGAACAGCAGTTGCAGCCCATACATGGAAAAGTGCCTCTTTTGATATCTCTAGTCTTCGAATATCTACCCTTAGTGTCCAGATCAGACTTAACCAGTGCTGAACCTTCCCTTCTTGTACGCAATAACAGGTGACCAATGACTTCTTAAAATTCTCGCAACATGTTTACTAAGAACATTATAGCGTGTTACAAATATTACATGATTACTCATTTTTTTCTCCTTTTTTAGCAAATCCACTCTATTCTTTGTTTTAATCTCCGCACATTGTTTCTCCAAAAGATCTTTTGGGAATCCCCTAGTTTGACATTTTTAACACGTCTCGGTTATCCTTACATCTACTTTCTCCTGTACGTTTCACCCTAGACAACTGGGATTTGGGCAATGCTCTTTTTAGCTGCGGTGGATGGAAAGAGTTGTAATGTAATAGCAGATTACGATCCGTTGATTTAACATGCAGATCAGTCAATAATTGGTTATTTTGCTTATATACTAACGTGTCCAAAAAGGGGATTTCTGTTATACTTCAGCGTAAATCTATGTCCAAGATTTCCAAAACAAATGCCTCAAGGTTCCAATGTGGCCCCGTCCATAACGCAAACACATCATCGATATAGCGAATCCAAATTGTACAATATTGGGCTTGCATATGTGGGTCAGACAACTAGAACCGTCCGGGAACAGATTCATGAGCACAAGTCTGCAATTAGGACAGGTAAAATATAAAGAAAAATATATATTATAATTTTTAATTGTATATATTATATCTCTTTTTTTTTTTTTGTATTCTTTACAGATTTTCTACACTTTAATCATGTTGTCTTATTGCACGAATGGATAATTTATGGACATCTTGTTTGGCAGCTGTTTTGATATATCACATGATAAGCATTGACCACTAGTTGGAAAGGTGGGGGGTATAAATAACGTGTGATGTAATTTGTCAGTTAAGCTAAGACCCAAAACGTTGCTGTAATGCCCTAAAAGGCTCCAATAAAGGCATTTTAATTTACAAAAGAAGTGGTGCTGTTTCATCTTACAAGCAGGGTCTGTCAGGAGTCCAGAAAGTCATTGACCTTTTATACACACCCACTAATTACAAGCAAACAGATCACAGGTGAAGATGTTACCTTTAATAGCCATTCTAACCCTTTTGTGTCGAGTTGTGTGCATGTTATCAGGCCAAATCACCAGGGGATGGAAACTTACAATCGGTGTCATTTGGGTAGTTTGTGTAGTGATTATGATTTAAAAAGAGTAAACACAGTTGCTTGACAATAAATGGCTTCAGCCAACCACTAACCATGAGTGAAAGAAAAGTTTTTGTGTTATCATTCATATTCTCTTAAAAATGGTTAAGAAATCATAAATTCTGCCAGGGTGTGTAAACTTATGATGCACGCCAGGAATGTTGAAATAACTTTATCTCTCTCTCTCTCTTTCAATATTTTAATCTACATTAAAAGTTGCCTATAGGCCATGTTTTTCACTGATGGTTCTGCTTTTGTAAGTAATTGTCACTTGAAGTTCCTAAACCTGACTTGTTTTGCCAACCTGACTGTCCCTTCTTAACCTGTCAGAGTTTCTAATGCTAAATAAATATGTCAGCCTATAGCATTCCTCATAGAGGAACAGGGTAGTAAGAAAGGTAATGTAAAAGCATCAGGCAAATACGTTTATGGCACAGTTATAAACCGCATTCATGTTATGATCGATGATAAAACAGGTTATTTTCCGTGTCTCTTTAATGTGTATATTGGCAATACCCAAATCAAAATCATCCCCTTTTCTTTGTCCTGCTCAATTGTACAGATATCTCATTATTTTCCTAAAATTTCATTTTTCCCACCAGGAAATTCTGCAGCACATTTTTGTGCTCAACAACCAAATCCAGGCGGCAAAGATCCACCGACTGATGTGCCACAAAATAAGACACCTATGATGGAACTTGCACAAACCTATTGTCGTGCACATTGATGAATGCCTGGAAGTGCCACCGCAAGGACGAATAAACCGATGCCTTACAATCCACCATACTACAGTACTGCAACACCATACCGCCCTTTGTGAAGAATCTTTATTTGCCTCTGGAAACCCCTGCTCAGGCAGTGTATAGTATTTCTACATTCAGACTGGCGGCTATTTGACATTAAGAAAGGCAGCTGTATATTTTGTATGATTTTCTCTTAGCTATGAGGAAAGACTGGCCAAATTGGGGATGTTCACGCTGGAGAAGAGGTGGTTAAGGGGTGATATGATAACTATGTATAAATATATAAGGGGATCATATAATAATCTCTCTAATGCTTTATTCCCCAGTAGGTCTTTCCAGATGACACGAGGTCACCCATTCCGATTAGAAGAAAAGAGGTTCCACCTAAATATTGGGAAGGGGTTTTTTACAGTGAGAGCTGTGAAGATGTGGAATTCTCTCCCTGAATCAGTGGTACAGGCTGATACATTAGATAGCTTTAAGAAGGGGTTGGATGGTGTTTAGCAAGTGAGGGAATACAGGGTTATGGAAGATAGCTCATTATACAAGTTGATCCAGGGACTGGTCCCATTGCCTTTTTGGAGTCCGGAAGGAATTTTTTCCCCCTCTGAGGCAAATTGGAGAGGCTTAGGGTGGGGTTTTTTGCCTTCCTCTGGATCAACTAGCAGTTAGGCAGTTAAAATAAAAAAAAAGTTAAAAAGCATCTATAAATGATAAACCTCTCGTTTTTCTTTCCTTCAACTCAAGCTGACGTTCTCTCAGCCAAACAAGATCTTCACTCATTAGTGGGGAGACCAAGTCGATCTTTTAACGAATGAGTGGTAATTACATTCCAGTGTGAATCTACAGTATCACTTCTGAGCTTGCAATGCATTTATTTATCAGGTCAAATTTAATACCAAAGTTAAGGGGGATTCTTTTACGTTTGACTGTTTAAGCCTATGGAAGTCCAGCAGAATGTTCATCTGTTTCTTATGGCCGTGTCATCAAGCTCCACCCACTCTGGACACTTGTCTTGTGGATTCTGTTTACAGACTTTCTTTTTTTTTTAATGCAAGAATAAAGCCATTACTTTTCAAAATTGCCTGGAAGGACTGTAATATATTTGGCTGATTTATCAAAGTTCAAGGTCGGAGATTTTGATTAATTCTGAATGAGTCGCCAACCAGCGTCCTACAATTCCTGAATTCCCATGGTTTCTTGTAAGAAACTTAAGTTGATTAGGATTTTTCTTATTACCAGCTCAGATCACAGAGACCGTACAGGTATAGGAAACCCGTTGTCCAGAAAGATCCAAATTACAGAAAGGTCATCTCCCATAGACTCCATTTTATTGAAATAATCCAAGTATTTAAACTTTTTCTTGTCATCCAAATGGCTTTCTATGAGAATCAAGAATTTAAAATATAATACTGCGATACAGAAGGTGAGTGCGAGATGGTTTGGAGAGAAGAGCGACACTTCAGCCCAGGGAAATGGAACAACGCCGTCCTTACAGGGAGTTTTCTGCTATACAACAGTATAACGCAGAATGATTTTTATCAAAGACGTTGATTTATACTGCTTTTTATAACTTTTTTAATAACAGTTCTTAGTTCTTTGTTTGTGCAAAGAGTTCTTACATTTTCTGTACATGGGAATTCTTTACAAATCGAATTTTTCGGCTTATTGGCAAATAAAGTCAACTGTTAAAACCGCAATGAAGGTGGAATTCAGAAAACATATAACCTTTAAATCCGTGATCCTCAACCAGTAGCTCGTCTGTAACACGTTACTCTCCAACCCCTTGGATGTTGCTCCCAGTGGCCTCAAAGCAGCTGCTTATTTTTGAATTCCAGGCTTGGAGGTAAGTTTTGGTTGTATAAAAACAAGGTTCACTGCCAAACAGAGCCTCAATGTAGGTTGACAATTAACATAGGGGCTACTTAATAGCCAATCACAGCACTTATTTGGCTCCCCAGCTCCTTGCTTCTGAATGTAGCTCATGGGTTCAAAAGGTTGGGGATCCTTGATTTAAATGGTGTATTTTATTTGGGTTTTCACATTTGATTTCAAGGATGCAGTATGGCAAGCATTGGAAATCAGAACTGGAATGTGTCTACAACCAGGCGCACCCAGGGGGACAACTAACTACATTAGAACCCCAATTTTACATTTCACAGGGGAATAAGTCATGTAAATTCTAGGAAAAAGTAAAATCCAGACAGTGGAAAAAAAAATTCAGCTTGTCTGTATGGGATGGCAAATAAATCTGTCAATTCTGTGAATCTATCAAATCCGGTTTTTTACTGTACTCGAATGAATAGGCGTCCATGAGATTCCACATTCAGTACCAGTTTATTGTGATTGTGCCTTTAGCAGATATTATGGTATGAAGATATTATTATTATTATCATCCCTTAGGTCTATCCTCCTTGGTGGCCAGAATCAGACCCTTGTAGGTTTTATGTGAGCACAGAGGTATTGAAGCCCCATGTGAGTCTCTTGGCCTTACTTTACTGCATTTTCTTCTGTTTTAAATGGAAAATAGATTTGTTTTAGAAAGTTTGTAGATACTGCAGGGGTCATCTCAAAGCAATAAATAAATAGTTGGGCTCATAAGTTTACACACCCTGGCAGAATTTATGATTTCTTAACCATTTTTCAGAGAATATGAATGATAACACAAACACTTTTCTTTCACTCATGGTTAGTGGTTGGCTGAAGCCATTTATTGTCAGACAACTGTGTTTACTCTTTTTAAATCATAATCACTACACAAACTACCCAAATGACCCTGATCAAAAATTTAAATACCCCAGTTCTTAATACCGTGTATTGCCCCTTTAACATCAATGACAGCTTGAAGTCTTTGTGGTAGTTGTGGATGAGGCTCTTTGTTTCTCAGACAAAGGTAAAGCTGCCCATTCTTCCTGGCAAAAAGCCTCCAGTTCCCTGGGTAAATTCTTGGGTGTCTTGTATGAACTGCACGTTTCACCTGTATAGAAGCCGGACACATTAATACATTCAAAAAATAATATATTGGAATGTGTTCAAATAACACAATCCCCAGTGGGTTTCTAACATGTTGGTTTACGTGGGGGCACTGTTAAAGTACATTTTCGGCAGCAAATGATTAGCAAAAGTTTTGAGTTTTCCCTCTGGTCAGTAATGTGTTCTGCAGTAGGACATTCCTGTAATAGCCTCAGCTGAAATCCTGCAAACTTTGTTGTATAAGCTGAACTTATGATTGGAGAGAAAAAACTAAGCAAATAAGTCCCCTGGTGTGGTCTTGTTATATATGTGTTTATTGAAGTTCTCTGTGTATTTCCAGCCTAAGAAAACACATGTGTACGTACGTTGTGGGCTGTGCTGTATCCAGCTGCAGTGCTTCTGCTTCCCTCCCCTATAACCAGCCAGCAGTTCTACAGAGACACTTAACTCTTATACACTGACCAGACCAGGGGTGCCCAGACTTTTACACTGGGATCTACTCTTGACACCTGGGCCCATCATAAGATCTACCTTGATAACGCGCAGCAAATTTTCGACCACACCCATTTCTGTGGCCACACCCCCTAATTACCTTAGCAGGTTATGAAAGTTTGAACACACTCACATCCTCCCTCCCCCTATGTGTCCATGACTACAGTCTGTCCTCCCTTCCCTCTGTCCTTCCCCTCCCTCTGTCCTTCCCCTTCATGCCTGCAGCCCTACCTCCTTTGTCCTTTCCCCCATTTTAGTATATTATAGAATGACCTGTTCTAGGCAACTTTTTTTTTTTTATATATAGTTTTTTTAATTATTTGCCTCCTTTTTCTGATTCTATCCAGCTTTTTCCATCTAAAAAACAGATGCTCTGTAAGGCTACAAATATATGGTTACTGCTACTTTTTATTGCTAATCATTCTATTCAGGCCTCTCTTATTCATATTCCAGTCTCTTGTTTACATCAGTTCATGGTTGCTAGGGTAAATAGGACCCTAGAAACCACATTTCTGAAATTGCAAACTGGAGAATAAATAAAATATTGAATAAAAAATAATAAAAAGCTGAATAAAAAGCTAAATAACTAAAAAAAAAAAAAAAGATACATTTTTAAATAAGATTGCAAATTGTCGCAGAATATCCCTCTCTACATCATACTAAAATACATTTAAAGGTGAACGAACCCTTTAAATAACAGAATTCCCCCTGTGTCAGTAGCCTTTACATGAGTAGGTTATTAGTAATGTGTTGATAAACATACACGCTGTACAACTGCATCATTACAGTTCATATTCATAAAGAAAGATGAAATGATCATTGTCATTTGTTGGTCATTGCCCATGAAGTCTATATCAATGTTACTGCCCATGTCAGTGTCAGAGTGGCAGCTAGTAAATGACACTTAGTGAATAGCCTGATGACTACAACTCCCAGCACCCTGTTACATACCTCCAAACTGTCCCTTTTTCAGAGAGACAGTCCCTCTTTTGACAGCTCAACCCGCAGTCCCTCATTTGTACTTGAAAGTCCCGATTTTCTCTGCACTGAACAGCCAGAAAGAGAAACAAAGTTTCTAACTTAATTGGCTTTTGGTAGAACACCTAACAGGTGCAAAATAAGATACTTTGTAACAATTTTGAGGTAAGAAAATAAGTAATTTTAACAGTTTAGTTAGGGAGAAATATTTTCAAACTTTCATAATCTGCCAAATTTTGTAAAATGAACATCGTAATTAGGGGGTGGGGCCACAAAAAATGGGCGTGGTCAAAAATGTTAGCCGCGCTGCGTGCATAAAAAATAGTTTGTCCCTCTTTTTACTTCCAAAATGTTGGGAGGTGTGCTGTTGGGGACAATAGGATCAATATAACAGCCGGAGGGCCACTCGCTGTACTACAGAGGCAGCCAGTCTGAGGAAGGATGTGGATGGAGGTGCCATGGAGGTGCCCGTGCTTACCCATTGTGGATTTACACGCCTCGCAGAACGTGAATCTCTCCAAGAGACTGGTCTTGCCGACGCCTCGACAGCCGATGATAATGAACTATAACTTAAAGGGATTTAGAGGCCAAAGCTCTGTAGCCAAGGTGGTTCCTGCTCCCTCGCTGGTAGCCAGGCCTGGGATCCATTATCACGCCTAGGCGCTGGGCCCGGAGGAGATTTGGCTCTCCGTAAGAAAACAGAAACAAATGTTGCCTGAACCAGCGCACCCAAGTGCTGCTCTTACATGGGGGGAGAAATGTCAAGAGCTGGAGTGCCCGTATGTCCCAAATAAGGAGAGGGAAGCACAGAGTGGCCCTGGGAATGGGAAGCTCACTCTATGGATGGGGAAGACTCGCTTGTGTTGTCCGTTCCTCTGCAGGTCAGTGACGCTGGGCCCCAGATTGAGGTCTACCAGGAACATTGATGCAATCTACTGGTCGGCCGCAATTGACATCTTGTCCTAGACCCACACACAATTGTATTTGCCCTCACTGCCAGTCGAAATCTGACTCCCGCTCCTGCATGTAGAGAGACAGACAGCTGAGAGGGGTTCTGAGGAATCTTTTGTTATTTTATAAACTGTACAATATTTAATTGATTGTATTATTTCCATTTAGTTATAACATGGGTTGTTTATTGTAGTTCATATAGGATCAGTGACCAGATCCCTGCTGTCTAATAAAAGGGCAACCAAGTTTGGGCGTTTTACTTTGAAAGCAGCAAGTAAGTTGCAGATAAAACTTAGTCCCTTTGTAAAATGTATAATGAAGTAATGGAATTCTTAATGAATCAGATGAAAATTGAGAGTAGGACTGGCCAGATACGGAATGACTTTGACGTAGTTGGCCAGCTTAAATATATTGCAATATATGGACAAACAATCCCTGTTGTTTAAAGGGTAAGGCATTATTTAGCAAAATGTCTAAATGTCCTAAATTTATTGATAATGGGTTGAGTGCAGAGGACACTTGTATTTGATAACATGGGTCAGTGCCAAAATGTAATTGACTGTATTGTTTCCATTCAGTTATAACATGGGTTGGTGCTACTGTATATTATTATATATAATTTCCTTATAATTCTGAGATTAGTACAGTAGTAATGTACAGCATAGCCGCGGGTGCCAGTGCAAGTTTACAAGGTAGTTACAGCCCCAATGTTAAGGTCTTGCACAGGTCCAGTTATTCACACCTGGACCCACCACTCCACTATAAGCCTGTTACCCAACCCACACCTACAAGGGTTTAACCACAGGCCCGGACTGGCAATCTGTGGGTTCTGGTAAATGCCAGAGAGGCTGCTGGAAGATGCCATAGACACTTACTACTGGGCTGTTTGGGCCTCTGTGTACCTGACACGTAAAGTGCTATTTTCATTCTCAGTCCTGACTCCCCACCCAACCTGGGAACAACGAGGCTGTAAGAAACATTGCTGTGGTACCGGTGTGATGTCACTCTGGAAGCGGATCAACCACGAAAGGGAAAACAAATGCTGGATTGGAGAGGGTGGGAGTTTGGACTTAGACAGCTGAAGCATATGTCCAGACAGGGCACCCATGGATAGGGAATGCATTTTAGGATATCGTCCTGTCAAAACAATGTCCTACATGCTCCATCCTATTGGTGTGGAATGCAGCATCAGGTGGTTTTTCATTCACCCTTCCTCAAATGCTGCAGTCACACCTCTGTCCTGGGCCCTCCCTCCTCAGCTATCGGCCATACGAACTCCCCCTCAGCCCTCCACTTTCCCCCCTCGGCCCTCCACTTTCCCCCCTCGGCCCTCCCTCCTTAGTTATCTGACTTCCGCCCTCCTGGTTCAGCCTACCTCTGTCCCTGCTCAGCCTCTTTCCTCAGCACTCAGCCTTCTGCTTTCCCTCATTAGCCACCTAGCCGTTTTTTTACCTGCCTCACCGGTGTTTTTGATGGTTGATATCAAAAACACCGGTGAGGTTGCTGGGGGGGGGTGATTGAAGTTTATCAGAGCACAAGTCACATGACTTGGGGCAGCTGGGAAATTGACAATATGTCTAGCCCCATGTCAGATTTCAAAATGAAATATTAAAAAATCTGTTTGTTCTTTTGAGAAATGGATTTCAATGCAGAATTCTTCTGGAACAGCACTATTAAAATGATTAGGTTCGGAATTAGTGCGCTGCCAACTAGTACATAAACTTCCCGGCCCAAGCTAGCTTATTGGTTTGGCAAGTCTGAATGCCCCGCAGGGCCTTTGATAAGTTCCGGCAATACCCGACTATATTGGCTCTTATCTACAGATACAAAGGGACACTGGTCTAACATGGGGCCGGGCCTGGATTTGTGGCAAGAACATGGTGGTAAATCGCTAGGGGCAGTATGGCGCCCGGTCGCTTGCTGAGGAGCAGTCCTCTGCTGAACAAAGCTGCAACATGGTCCTCTGTCCATACAAAATTTGAAACCTTGGTTACCAGTTTCATCCCTCCTTGGTTTTGGACAGTTTTGGTATGTCCCCATGATTCCTGTGTCCCCCCAGGACATGTGAGAAAAAGGTATTTTATTACTTACCATTAGATCCTTCTCTCTCTCTCATCGCCAAACCAGCGGATCTTTCCCCGATATGCCACTAACTGGCAGGGCTCTATTGGGGTAATCCGGACGTTCAGATTACGAGGAGCGCGATGGACTTCTGACGGGTCAGTTGGAAGAAAATCCAACCTGTTGGAAGCCCCCATACACGGGCAGATAAACTGCCGGATTAGTCAGAACGACCGATATTGGCAGTTTTTGCGGCAGGTTGAGCCTGAATCCATATAACCTGTAAGAGTTTATGCTGTGTGTGTATGGGAGCAATTGTACATTAGAGGCAGATGAAGGTATGAAGAGCTGGAGGGCTGCTCTATTTATACATCAGGGAAGTTCTTTGGGAGCTAAGTTACAGGCCCAGTATGACTTGATGAAGGATAAGGCTAATGGTGGCCTTACACGGGCAGATAAAGCTGCCAATAGTTTAGACTAATTTGACAACTTATCTGCCAGTGTATGGGGGCTTCCGACGGGTTTTCCTGATCGATATCTGGCCACAGTATCGATCGGGAAGACCCATCGGAAGCCCCCATACGACGGCAGATAAGCTGTCAAATTAGTCTAAACAACCAATATTGGCAGTTTTATCTGCCCGTGTATGGCCAGCATTATTATTTTCTGAAGTTGCATTAGAGGAGAAGGGAAGGCTAAAATCAAGTAAGCTTTACCAAAAAGGTCTATATCAATACACCAGTAAACCCTCAAAGCAATGCTGCAATTCGCAACCCAGACCCGCATTCTTACCCACCTGGACCCGCAAGTACCTTATCCACAACCTGCTGACCATTAAGAATCAGGAAGTGCTGTCATTGTAACCGGAAGTGACATCATCAGAAGTAGGCGTTATCAGAAAAAAATAGTAAATATCGTTATTAAGAAGACCCGTAGCACAACCCCGCAGAACCGAGTCTATACTTGCACCCAGAACTTCTACTGCAGGACTCTACACAGAGCTATGTGTGAGCAGGGGGAGACTCAGGCAGGAAGTGATGTCACACCAAGCTAATATGGCAGCTGCTATACCAGAGAGCTTCTAGAGATGTTTAAAGCATTCTGCAGAAAAAATAGCGTGCACTATTGTGGCTAATATATTGGTGATAAACTGCTTCGGGAGCTTTCCTCCTCCTTTAAAGGGCAAGGAAAGGCAAAGAAATAAAATCCCATTTTTACTTTCTTTAATGAAAAAGAAATCTATCTCAAATATACTTTAATCAAAAAATGTGTACCGTCTTTATAAGAAACCTGACTGTATGCAGTGAAATTCTCCCTTTATTTAGTGCTTCTGGTAGGGAAACAATCACTTATGAACAGCAGGGGGAGCCCCTACCTTACTTACCAGCCATGCAGAACTCAAGCAGCTTTGTTTTTTGATCATTTATGACAACCCCAGATCACACTGAGCATGTGCAGTGCCAGTGTCAGACAAAGATGTATAACAAAGTTACAAGATGACAGCCCCCTGTGGCCAACTTTGAAAGCATAAATCATTTGTTTGATTAGGCTTGTGGTGCAGTAAGTTCATATTTATGTTTAGTATACAAAATACAGCATTTCTAGCCTTATTTTATTTTACACTTTCCTTGCCCTTTAAGCCCCTCACATCCACGACACACAAGCATTCTGTACAGATTGCCAATGATTTAGGCGAGTTACCCAGGAACATGTACTAGTCATTCCAGTATAAACAGACTGCAAAGTGACTGCTGTGTATGACCCTAAGCAAATGTCATACCAGTAGCTTCCCAGACTGCTCTACAAGTAGCACCAAGACTTGCCTGTCGGCACAATGGGATCACTGTGGTCAGCCTATTCCTACAAGCCCTTGTCTGGGTAATAACACAATATGGCAACAGGGGTAAAGGTGGCCATACACTAAGATTTGCTCATTTGGCAAAGTCTCCAAACAAGCCACTCTTTCCTCTGACCACCTCGGGTGGACATTATCGTAGTAATATGATCGCTTGGCCCTGAAGCGGCTACAAAAAACAGAAAGATGACTTTATCAATAAGCTAATGTAGTCCTTGATCAGACAGAGAAATCAAGTTTTGGCCATATATCAAAGGAGGAGGCCTGTCAGAGGGCCCCATATACAGGCAGATAAGATGCTGAATCTGTTTAAAGGTCACAAATCCGCCAGTGTAGGGCCACTTTAAAGGAGAATTCAACCTGTAAGTGAAAAACACACACGGGGGGGGGGGGGGGGGGGGGGGGAGAGAGTTTTTTTTCACTTATAGGTTGAATTCTCTGTCTGTTGAAAGGAATGGTAAGTTATTGTGCTTTTTGTATAATTCAGGCATTGTATGTACAATCTACTCAGCAGCGGATGATCTGGTTGCTTCAGAGTATTAAATAAGGAGTAGGAGAGCCTTCTTTTTGGAGTTATCCCACACAGCTTTGGAGTTGCTACAGATAGAACTCAGTACTGGACTGGATACCCTACACCAGGGATCCCCAACCTTTTGCACCCGTGAGCAACATTTAGAAATAAAAGGAGTTTGGGAGCAACATTAGCATGAAAAATGTTCTCATGTGCCAAAAATGTGCTGTGATTGGCCATTTGGTAGCCCCTATGTGGATTTTCAACCCACATTGAGCCTCTGTTTAGCAGTAAATCTGGTTTTTATGAAACCAAAACTTGCCTCCAAGCCTGGAATTCAAAAATAAGCCCCTGCTTTGAGGCCACTGGGAGCAACATCCAAGGGGTTGGAGAGCAACATGTTGTTCACGAGCTACTGGTTGGGGATCACTGCTCTACACTATAAAACATGGTAGAAAGTTAACACAGTGTTTATGAATTTTCAGAGGAAGGATATAAGAAATAAATGTGCTTGTTCAAAACATAAACATTAAAGGGCAAGGAAAGGCAAAGAAATAAAATCCCATTTTTACTTGTCTTTAATGAAAAAGAAATCTATCTCCAATATACTTTAATTAAAAAATGTCTGCTGTTTTTATAAGAAACCTGACTGTATGCAGTGAAATTAGGAAAAAAATAGGATTTGTCAGACGGTCCCTAACTTCTGGCAGGGAAACAATCACTTATGTACAGCAGGGGGAGCCCCTACCTTACTTACCAGCCATGCAGAACTCAAGCAGCTTTGTTTTTTGATCATTTATGACGATCCCTAAGCAGCACAGACCATACTGAGCATGTGCAGTGCCAGTGTCAGACAAAGATGTATAACAAAGTTACAAGATGACAGCCCCCTGTGGCCAACTTTGAAAGCATAAATCATTTGTTTGATTAGACTTGTGGTGCAGTAAGTTCATGTTTATGTTTAGTATACAAAATACACCATTTCTAGCCTTATTCTATTTTACACTTTCCTTGCCCTTTAAAATTAACTTATTATATCACATAATGTGATTTTTCTTAGGAAATGGAATATATTTTGTGGGAGCATTTAGAAATATGAGGATGTAGGAGAGACTGCCATATCCACCTCTGCAACTTGAACAAAACAGATCCATAAAACACCCAATCTGCTCCCAGAGCTAAAGTGATGGGCTGGAGTTACAGATAAGAGACTACTGTTCTAGTGGCCCTACCATTGCTGATTAAGCACAGGCTTCTTCTTCTTCCTCCTCCCCCTCCTCGTTACAACCCTGGTGGGAGGAGCTGCACATTTTCTTGCAATAGATTACCTCCTCGTAGGACAGACTTATAGTTGGGGATGCACCAAATCCACAATTTTGGATTCAGCCGAACCCCCGAATCCTTCCCAATAGATTCGAATGAATACTGAACCCGAACCCTAATTTGCATATGCAAATTTGGGGTGGGAAGGGGAAACATTTTTAACTTCCTTGTTTTGTGCCAAAATTGCATTTGATTTCCCTCCCTGGCCATAATTTGCATATGCAAATTAGGATTCAGTTCGGCCAGGCAGGATTCGGCCGAATCTGAATCCTGCTGAAAAAGGCCAAATCCTGTCCGAATCCCGAACTGAATCGGTGCATCCCTACATATAGTACCATCAGATAATGATTTTTTTTTTTCAAGCCATCATTGAATCATTGAATCAAGCCTCCTCTCCTGTTGTCACATACAAAATAATCAGACAAAAAGTATGAAAAAAAAACCACTTTATAAGATTCTAAAATGCAGACAATCAAATTATAACTGAAAATTGTTGCTTCTTTTCAGGACCGTAAAACAGATATCAATACAAAAAGCAAAATGTTTTTCCAATGTAAATTAATAGGGTCTCATACGGCCTGGAGGAGGCGGAGCTCTGTTTGGAGGAGTAATCGCAATGTCCAGATAATCTCCGATCTGAAATCTCTGAGACTGAAGTGTCATGGAGTCATCTGAACCCTTCCTGCCTGAAATCGTACTGCCGATCTCCTTCACCCTGCATGGAACATACATCATTATTGTCAGACACTATAGAATATAATCAGGGGTGACTCAGATTTGGCTGAGACAAGGAAGGCTTGAAGAGAACGGCATGCTGTGTGCGCAGTTAAAGTCACCTGATTTTTTTTTAGGATTTGGTTTTCCTACTGAAAAAGGCAGAAAGGCATTTACTTGGGGGTGCCAAAAGTTAGACACCCCCAAGTGATTGTATCTATTTACCAGACACCCCGGGCCGGTGCTCCTATTGGCAGAAAACTGCACCGACCCCGGGTTCTTCCAGTGAACACTGCGGAGCGATCCTCTTCCGGCTTCTTCTTTCTTCATATTTCCTGGGGCAGACGTATGCGCAGTAGCGTAAAAAAGCCAAATGTTAATGAAGAAGTCAGCTATTTCATTTTACTGAGAACTCGTCTGCCCCGGAAAAATTGATGAAAGAAGAAGCAGGAAGAGAATCACTCACTGGTATAACCCAGAGCCGGTGCAGTTTTCTGCCAATAGGAGCACCAGCCCGGGGTGTCTGGTAAGTAGCTACAACAGGGATCTGCAACCTTGGCTCTCCAGTTGTTAAGGAACTACAAGTCCCAGAATGCAATGAAGGAGTCTGTCATGATTCATAAAGGCAAATGCATTGTGGGACTTGTAGTTCCTTAACAACTGGAGAGCCAAGGTTGCAGATCCCTGAGCTACAATCACTTGGGGTGACTAACTTTTCGCACTCCCGATACTTTCCTTCCCCTCTAAAGGGTCACTATCACCCTACAAAACCAATTGTAACACACACACATTCTGTTCACTTATTTAGCTGCTTGCCCTTAACTTGAGCTTGTGGCATCCATGAGTGAGGCGTATACTGTATACGTTGTATAGAATGAACAGGAGGCTGCATATATCACAGCCTAGATGGGGACACTTTGTTCAAAGGAAAGTGCAGTTGACTTGGAGTGAAATTCTTCCCCATCCCCAGTGAAAACACGTTGGACCCCTTACACTTCACTGAGAAATGCACCTTTCCTCTGAGCGCTGCACCACCATCTTCAAAGGATTTCCCATGGAAAAAGGGGTTGTTCACCTTCAAAACTTTTTTCAGTTTGTTTCATGGGAGGTCGCCGGCTCGAACTGTTCTAAACTGATACATTTAGTGGATACATTTCTGGGTTTATTACAGGCAGCTGTTAGACTGGATACAATAGTTACTAATGCTGCTGTGAGATGTATCAATTAAATGTTGCAAAATTGTAAAAGTTTAGAGTCTGAACCTGAATTACTGAGCTGCCAGACAAACATTAAACTTAGATTTTGCAAAAAGTCTATTTCTGGGGAACAATCTGAAAACAATTAAACTGAAAAAAAAGTGTTTGGAAGGTGAACAAGCCCTTTAAGGACTAGACGTATTTAGTAGAGTAAATATTTCGATGTTACTATATTGCGCATGTGACCAGTAAGACGCTAGAAGACAGATTCAACGGGATCAAAGGAAAAGCAGGTTGGGTCTGAGCATTTTTTCCACCAAGAAAACCAATTTTAGGAATTGTATTCACTGGGGTGCAGAACATTGCAGTAGCCTCAATGATTATCTATTTCCTTGTACACGAAGAGATGAATTATTCTAGCCCAGTTAGGGCTTTATCAACCCCCCAGACAGATGCCCACAACCTAGGCTAGTAAGCAGAAGGCCTAGTCAGTCAGGTGTCAGAGCGAGTATACTGGTCAGGCCTCTCTGGTCCCTATTGCGGGACTGCCGTGCGGGACTCCCGCACTCCCCGCAGGACTCCCGCACGGCCCGCTGGCCATCCATCCACTCACTCACTACTACAGCCACCTCGGCGCTTTGGAGCCATTGCTTCAGAAGAAGGAAAAGAACATTGGGAGGTGATGGCCAACAACCCCGACTCACTATTCTGCATTTTTGAGAAAACTGCACATAGATTTCTGCCTGGTCCATTAGAAATAAAATAGGGAATTCAAAAAGCCAAACCTGTAGCCTTGTCGCTTTGGATCCGGATAGGCAATAGCAAAGTTGAAATGAGTTCCTTTTTTCCGAGCATCTGGGTAAACTTCTTTAACTAAGCTTGTCAATTCCTTGAGAGTGGCATCCATCCTAAAGGCAATAAAACAACAAAAAAATTATAAACATTAAAGGACCAGTAACTATTTTTTTAAAATGTGTTTCTTTTTAATGAAACAATAACACAGGTTAAACTTGAAATTTGCAAAGCTTTTATTAAGAAATGACTTAACGATTCTCTGCATGCGCTCCTCTCCGGTCCATCGTGCAGCGCTCTATTTCTCCCCCCTGGCTATATCCAATAGAAGGCAGAGAGGAGAAAGCGAGCGCCGCATGATGGATTGTCGCCCTGTCGCCGTTTCAGAGAGGAGCCCATGCGGAGAGTCGATAAGTCATTTCTTAGTAAAAGCTCTGCAAATTTAAAGTTTATCCTGTGTTGGTGTTTTTATTTTGTTAAAAAGAAACTATTTTTTTTTTAAATAAAAGTACTGTTACTGGTCCTTTAAATAAAACAATATAGGGGAAAAACTATTAGACTATCACCAAAGTTAACAAGCTGCATAGCAGATAGAGTTACAGTGTGAACCATATACTAAACCTGTGCTCAGCAAGTCAAATAAGAGTCTATTTTCAGATTCTGCAAAGCAGAAACCACTGGAGAGCAAGGATTGATGCCCCTTTACATGTGTCAATAGCTTGAGTGCTAATCTCACCAGGTATAGATCTGGAGCTCACTGGATGGCACGTTTCCCCTTGAAAATTCATCCATCCGATGGTGTCTCCCATGGTTTGTAGTGAAAACCCTCAAGAGTAGAGGGCAGGTCTAGAGAACAAATGGCAGTGGTTAGAGGCAGATCTGCAAGTGCTACAAGCAGGGCCAGAATGGGGAGGGTTTCTGAACACTGGTTGGTCCATATGTTGCTTTTACATTGTTGTTTCACTGGATACTTTGTCTGTGAGGTTAAAGGAGAACTAAACCTTAAAGGGGAATTCAACCCCCCGGCGCTAACCCCCTCCCGCCCCCCGTAGGCCCCCCTCCTTCCCAGCTATTGCCCCCTAAGTCGCTACTTACCCCTCTGTGTAGGTCCCCTCCAGCAAAGTTCACAGGGGCCGTCTTCTCTTCCAACCGCTTCTTCCTGGATCAGTCGGCGTTCAGTGGCGCATGCACAGTAGGACATGGTACTGATTGAACTTTGTGCACGTGCAGTAGTACCAGCGTCCTACTCCGCATGTCCCGCCGACCGACTAAGGCAGATCCAGGAAGAAGCTGTTGGAAGAGAAGACGTCCCTCGGAGGGGACCTACACAGAGGGGTAAGTAGTGACTTAGGGGGCAATAGCCCGGGGGGAAAGGTAGGCCAGGGGGGAGGAGGTTAGCGCGGGGGGGGGTGAATTCCCCATTAACAAGGAAGTAGGGTAGGAAATGCTGTAACAAACAAAGGAAAGTTGTGCTCACCACTACTTTTTAAAAAAAAACATTAAATGGAAGTTCACTGAGGCCGAGTGCACAAAATACAGACCAATACAAGAGGTCCTCTGCACTCATTATCAATATGTATTGTATTTAGATCTTAAATATATTGATAATGGATGGAGTGCTGAGGACACTGGGAAGGAAATGCTGCACATTGTGTTTCTGGGATTAGTACCAGCCCCTGTGCCTTTAGCTGGGAATATCTGTTCCTCTGTAGCTCCCTATCTTTTCTGCGGTCATTACTGAGCTTAGGGGCCCACTCACAATAGTCTGTGTATATAGAATATAAATGCAAGACGGAGATTGCAATAAAAGGCAAATTGGAAATGAGTTTGGCCTACGGGGAGGCGTTTTGCGCCAGGAGGATTGACTTCTCCTCTACGTTCAGCAGAATAAATACCTGCTTTTATCTATATATATATATATATATATATATGTTCATTAATAAATACCTGCTTATATATATATATATGTTCATTTTTAGGGTTTCGTCCTCCTCTAACAGCAGAGAGGTAAAGCATGGTCCTGTCTAGTAACCTTATGGTGTTCCTCTCAGTTTCGCGGTGTATCTTGTATATCAGTGACTGACCCCTCGCCCCGATTAAGACGATGAATCCGTTTAGGAACCCGTGGAATGATCCCGTTCCAATAACCCGCCCACCCCGTTACCTTTTCTCTATCTATGGGCTTCTCCGGTTCCTTTTTTATCTCCTCCTGCGTCACCCGAGACTCTACCGCCATCTTCTCCAGTTTGGTGGAAAGAGCCATCGTTAGCGCTCGACCGAACTACAGACGCCACGGGCACGGAGTCGAGCGCTGCTTTTGCACTCGATCGAATAACTTCCGGCGCGTCCGCTATACGTCATCAAATGAGGCCGCCGCCGCCGCTGGACTGGGAAGCGCTGGCTGCGGAAACAGAAACACTACCGCCCTCTAGTGTTGGTTGGTGTGTGTTAGTAGAATTGCAGGCGTCCTGTGTACACACACAGCGGCAATGGGGTTTTTTGTTTGTTTTACTTTTAAAGGTTATAATTCTTAAATAAGCAGGGACATCTCATGTTCTGCAGTTTGAATGCCCTCAAGCCTCTCTGTGTAATGTTTTATTACTGACCACAGAACGCGTTACATCTATCAACATTTTGCCTTTGAAAACTACTTATAAATTTGCTAAAAGCAGGGGTGTTTTTGGCTTCCCTGGGCCACATTTTAGGGTTGCCACTTGGCCGGTATTTTTGATGGCTGGTCCCAAAGTTATTAATAGGAAAAAATCTGAATATATTGGAAGGCCTGTTTGGGTTTTTTTTTTAAGAAAAGGTGGCCCTCAATGGAAAAAGAAAAGTTGTCTGGGGCTACACATGAAAAACACAAACACTTTTCATTTGTAAAAGTAAACCAAATACACAGAAAAGAACTACAATACCAGAGCTACAAAATATGTTCAGCGCTATGAAATATGTTCAGTGATATGAAATATGTTGGCACTATAGAAATACATGTAAATAATAATACCAGTTGGATAACCAGATAAAGCTATATACTGGAATATGGGACACCTGGATATTAAATAGACATTATTATTATTATGTTATTATTATTATTACTAACTGGGCAATGGGCAGAGTCCCCCCTCCTGCTACTCCTATATCCTTTGTGACAAGAAGTTTCCCTGGGAACCAAGTGTTTCAAGCTGGGCCGCATTCCTATCCATCCTGGGCCACATGCGGCCCTCGGGCCACAGGTTGGACAACCCCTGCCATAAAGTATTTGCATGATGCTTTTACAATTCCTGTCTGGTGATGCCCCATGTTCCTGTATGAAGGGGCTGCCATATTTGTGCAGCAGGAGTTTGTTAGTATTAGAAACATACCTCCCAACATTTTGGAAATAAAAAGGACAAAAAAGCTGGCACACCAAGTGGGGTGACTTTTTTGATCATGCCCATTTTTGTGGCCATACCCCCTAATTACCGTGATCATTTTACAAAATTTAGAAAGGTTACGGAAGTTTTTCTAATGAAGGTGAATTGCCCTTTAAGCTGTGATTCTAAAGGTGGCCATACACAGGCCAATAAAGCTGCTGACAGACAAAGTCAGCAGTTTATCGGGCCCTCCGACGGACTTCCCCGATCAATTTCTGGCCGAAGTCTGCCAGATGTCAATCAAATTAAAAATCCCGTTGGATCCCTGCCGCATCTGTTCGTTGATGTGGTCCTGTGATCCGACCGCCCGTATGTCCTCCATTGTGATCCGATCGTTGGGCCCTAGATTAATACTGTGAGAATGGCAACAGGTTCAACTCCCCTATTGAAAGTCATTGAGTGAATTATGATTAGATGTTGTTGCCTCCTCCCACTTAGTGTGCATCCAACAAATATTGCCTTTTCATTTGGGTTGACCCCATAACTATGTGATTCAAGCTTGCTGTGAGTAGTGAGTGCCGCCCCTAAAAGATTGAGGGTGGGATCGCTTAGAAAAAGCAGTAGGAACCTGCTCCACTATAGGATGAAGATGTGTGGAGAGTTTGGGTGTTGTACCCCTAAAGCTGTAGGAGAAGGAACATTTTTAAATGGGTACCTGAAGAAATGGAAGAAGAAGAAATGGAAGATTAAGCTGAAGTAAAAAAAACAATGGGGCAGATTCACTAAAGCGCGAAGCGGCTAACGCTAGCGCAAATTCGCCAGCGTGACGTCAAATCGTAACTTCGCAAATTCACTAACACTGTCTCTGGTGAATTTACGCTAGCGAAGTAGATAGACTTGCGCAACTTCACACCCTTTCGCCAGGTGTAGTTGCGCACTGATGAAGGATCGTAATTACGCAAATTCACTAAGATCAACTTTTTGCTGTTCGTTAGCACTTACGCTAGACGTAACTTCGCCAGCTCAGTCCCAAAAAACGCTGTGGCGTGTTTTACCATTGTGGGTGATAGTCTGAAAAAGATGTTTTTTTTGGGGGGTGGGGTTACCCTCCTTGCCCCCTACATTTGACAACACAACTATACAGGGGGCACATGTAGGGCAATAGGAAAACTTTATTTTTTTGATTAAAGGTTTCCTGGGCCTGTGTAGTGGCTTGTGTAGTGGCTGTAATACACACTTCTATTATATTTTGTAATTCGCGCCGTATGCAAATTAGGCTTCGCTAGCATAACTGCGCTTTGCCTAGCAAAGTAACACTACGCTATCCTGAGCGTAACTTCACCCTTTAGTGAATTTGCGTAGCGCTGGCGAAAATTCGCCTGGCGAAGTGCAGCAAACGCTAGTGAAGCTTGCGCTGGCGTTTCTTCGGATTTTAGTGAATGTCCCACAATGTGTTTTTCAAACCAACATCATAACTGTAAAACCAAATGAAATTGTTTTTGTTGTGGGTTTGCGTATGCAGGGGATTGTGGCTGATTTGGTTATTCATACAGCCAACCATACAACTATAGAACTGTGCTTGTTGGGGATTTTATGTTTTTTTCCTAGAATATTTCCACTCTCCCAGGATCTTTGTAGACGTTGCCTCCAGAGCAGCCCCCTCCATACGTCGGCCACATTCCTCCCTGTGTAAGGCATGCCGCTGGAAAGTAGAATGTATTTGACAGAGTGCAGCAGGCAATCACACACCATACCATACATCATTTCCCAAAAGCTCACTAAGCCATTGCACAAGCATCCCCTATTAACATCATGTGCTCAGTGCTGCTGAAACCCAGGTCCCCAGGAGGGGTGCACTGAGAGCAGCACAGCAAATAAAAGTGATGGATGCAACGTGCCAGGGAGACAATGTGGAACTCATTAGAGCGCCTCTGTTTCTCCTCTGTTTCTCCTCTGTTTCTCCTCTGTTCCTCCTCTGTTGCTCCTCTGTTGCTTCTCTGTTGCTCCTCTGTTGCTCC